>CM060375.1:62733401-63119101 GCA_030545235.1 Helianthus tuberosus
AAAATTGGTAAGGTTTTCTTTACATGTGTGAGTTTATATTTCAAATACCTACTAACATATATTTTTTGTTTTTTTTTTCTATCTAGGAAACACTAATGGCAAATGATAGTTGGAAACATTGAAAGTTGGAAAGATTGAAAGTTGGAAACAAGAATGAGTTGGAAACAATATTTACGTTTTTATTTGGATACGACTATGTGATTAAGCTTTCACCGTTTCACATAGCAACTATTATTCTAGACATGTTTCTAGTACAAACTCTTGTTTTGATTGATGTCCTCTAGCCCATACATATGCTCTTCACATTGCTCTTGCAAAAATTATATTCTAATTACCATCAAGTATTAGATGTATTCCAGTATTAAAACCGAGAGTTTTTTTTAGATGTATTCAAGTATTGCTGAGAGTTTTCTTTAGATGTTTTCAACTATTAAAACCGAAACCGCACCGAAACCGAACCGCAACCGCAAATAAACCGCAAAAACCGTACCGCAAAAAAACCGCAACATGTGGTTTTAAAAAAATAAAAACCGCACCTCGCGGTATGAGTTGCGGTTTTATGCTAAAACCGCACCAAACCGCACCATGCTCACCCCTAGTTGATACAATAATTGACGAAATAAATTAAGATTTGGGTTTGTCAAAGATGATCCAAAATTTGAAACTTAAACAACAAAGTCTTCAAACAATGTATGATATTTATGTAATAAGATATAGTCCAAACATAAACACATACTTGTCAATGGCATTAGGATCAAGTAGTGGTAGCTCAAGTGGGAACCTGAAGCTTAATTTATTTAATATCATGAGAAATTAGACGACTAAACGACAAAGGGGTAACACCCAAAGCAGCGAGCCTGGGAGGTCTATAAGAACATACTTCTTTTTATCTACTATGATTGCAGATGACTTTGAAAGATTTGATATCTTGGCTTGGTGGAAAGGAATGCCAATTTCCAACCTTAGTCACCATAGCCTGTGATTTACTAACTGTCGAAGCTTTTACGGTAGCTTTGGAATATACATTTTCTCTTAGTGGCAGGGTTTTATCGATAAGAAGAACAAAACTCACTCTGACGACAATAGTGATACACATTTGTTTAAAGGATCGCTTGGACGTGGTGAATAGTATACAATATAAGTCAAGTCTCCAGGACGAAATAGAAGTTAAAGAAGGAATACAAGATGAAGAAGTGACTAAGTGAAGAAGTTATTCTCTATCTGACGAAGAATTTGCCTACGATACATCGATTATAGCATAAACAATAGTTTCGCGTAGAATAAACACTAATTAATAAAAAAGAAATGAAATAAAAAAGCATTATTAATATTGAATTATTAAAATTGTGTTTTTTTGTATTATCTTTCTATTTTCTTGTTTCTAAAAACTTGAAAATTAATAAAAGTTTAATTTTATCTAGTTGAATTAATGTATTTGTTTTTTACTTTTTAATGTATAAACACATACACACATGAACCGATATAAGAACCTATTTGGAACCGGACCAGTCACAAACCGAACCGAACCAAATCAGTTTCCATGGGTTCCAATTTCATAAACAAAATTGGTTCCTCTCTCACAAACCGATTTAGATAAAACTGACAAATATATTTATAGTTACACACTTGTTATATTGAAAATTTGTTTATTTATTTATTTTAAAATTCCTATGGCGTTTTTTGTTTTTGTTGAAAATATATATTACATGCCCTAATTATATATATATATATATATATATATATATATATATATATATATATATATATATATATATATTCATAGGGTTTTCATGAGTTTTCTCAATAAGTGTGGGAATTTTAACCATGCTATATATATATATATATATAGTGAGAGTTGGCTACAAAGCCTAAGTTTCCTACAAAGTGTAGGGAAGCAATAGGGAGGTGACATGTGACATGAAGAGTTTTTAATAATAAGGGTATTTGTGTAATTTGACATTTATTTTATTTTTGGAATTTATTTTTCATTAACTAACTGCTGAGAAGAAACTGTATTTTCTCCATGATTTTCTGAATTGTGGTTACGAACTTGTATATATACGTAAATATCAATCAACATTACATACGTTTTTCACAATCTTCAACAATTTCTTGTATGGATTGAATAGCAACTTACGCTTGTATTTTTGTTCGAATTTGTTATCTTCATCCATGAAACTACTGAATTTTGGTATGGATTAGGATTTTCGGAAGTGGGTGTTTTAGAGAGAGGGAAAATCGCGTGAATGTAGGATGTGGGTTAATGTTTGACGGTTTATTAATTGATTTAAAACATGTTGAATGACCAAAATACCCCCAATCTATTAAATTGATTAATTATTATCACACACATATTACCAATATGCCACATAGATTATCTCAACCATTAAACACACCCATCGGATGGCCCGGATTGCTTCCTACACTTTGTGTTTTATGTTTGTCGTTTTGGTTTATTTATTTGGTTTGTTGGAGGATCTTTCAGGATTAAAGTCTTTTATTTTTCGGTTCGTTGGAGGATCTTTTCAGGATTGAAGTGTTTTATTTTTTCTATGTTAGCTACTGCCCAAATGTTCATCTATTTCATGTTAGCCTTTTCTATGCAGTGTAAAATGTGTTTTACGTAGACATACATAAATGTATCTATTTCATTTTAGAATTTTACCCAAATGTGTTTTATTCTTCATGTTCTCTTCTATTCATTTTCATGCAGTGTAGAATGTGTTTTACATAGACATACATAAATATGTATCTATTTCATGTGCATTTATTTCATTTTAGAATTTTAGCCAAATGTGATTATTTGTCATGTTAACTTTTATTCATTTTAATGCAGGGTAGAATGTGTTTTATCCATTAAATTGTTTGTATCAGACGTTTTAAAAATTAAATGTGTATGCAACCTTTTTCCATGTACATGTTCATCATTTTTTCCACACAAAAAAAAAACAAGCATATTTTCTTGTTTCTAAATACAATTAATGTGTTCATAAAAGTTATATCACACATTATATAATCAACGAGTTTCCATCGTACCAACTGTTCCCTACAAACCTTGTCAAAAGTTACCTAAGATTGTATTGTTCAAATTGATAACACATCAACCATCTACGAATAATGTTCAAACATAACCAAACACACAAAAAGGCGTTCATGAAACACCTATTTGGATTCCAACCTCGCAAGGATAGCTTCAAGTGCAACTGCATCTAGCATCTTCTTTTCTTCTTCAGTTAACTTCTTATACCTTGCCACATCAACCTCCACAAACGGCCTTACCTTATTTTTATCACGGTGTAAGATCTTCGTGATATATTTATGGTTAAGATCATCAAGCTCTTTATGATGTTTGTATGTTACTTTCACCGACATCATTACATTCTTTCGACAAACCATATTCCCAAGTTTTCACACCCGTGCCTTTGTACATTTCCATATGACGCATCAAGAAGACGCCACAACCAATGACATTATGTTTTGTATGCCAAGGCATCTCCAATCTTATCGGCACTGTCCGTTTGATCATTTTTGCGGCTGGATGATTAGGATACTCCAAATACGCTGACAAGGCATCCCTCTACATTCAACAATAAAGTAAATATCAATGCATGCTGGCCTAATGTGTTTTATTCGTCATGTTAGATTTTTTTTGTTTCTTATGCAGGGGTAGAATGTGTTTTACCCATACATACTTCCCATAGTTGTTTTATACTTCATGTTACCCAACTATGTTCACCCAGTGTGTTTTACCATGTAAACAGTGTTTCACCCACCATACATGCTGACCAAACAAGAAGTTTACATACAGTTTTAGCCAACTATGTTTTACACTAATATGTATTCAATCCACAGTTTTTGTACATCAATATACATCAAAGTTGGCACTAATCTACAGTTTTAGCCTACTGTGTTATATTGTGAGGTATTACAAAGACTTTTTTTACGTCATGTGCACCCGAATATGAACAACCATGTTTTAGTGTGAAATAATCTAAATAATAAAGAACGTTGTCACATACCACATACTACCCCAAGCTGTAAACTATGTTACAACACATATTAAAACTAAGGAACTCATCATACAGTAATATAATTTGAACCTGTCTTTTAACATTAAAACTCAGCAAGTAACCTTACATCTGAAACAAGCATCATGAGTATATTTAGCCCTTGACTAATCATTAACAACAGATATAACATACTGTATGTTGAGGTGACATTATAACAACTTAAAAGCTCGAAGATTTTATGCGGCAATACATTCAAGCAAGTTATAAAACACACTGTTATGAATCATAGTCCGATGAAAAAAAACTAGCCCTAAGACAACATTCCATAAATCAATAATGTAAAAGAGAACGTCCTTTTAACTAAAATCTATTGTCAAACACACAATTCATATTTCCATATAACACACTGGTATCAACAACCAACTATGATCGATTACAATCAACACAAATTTGAAACTCTAGTTTTGAAAAATACATAAAAAACACACCTTTGGTCGACAACGGCTGATTGGAACGTTTTTTTTTTAACAGATCGGAGTATCAGTCTTCTTTGTTGTTTCAATCTTCTTGAATCTCTTGCCTACAATCAAAATTACCAGAAAAAAACACGCAGATGATGAAAATTTGAGTTATAGAACACAATCAACAAGTTAAATAGCAACTTACGCTTGTATTTTTATTCGCAATTGTTATCTTCATCCAAGAAACTCGCGAATTTTGTATGGATTAGGGTTTACGGAAGTGGGTGTTTTAGAGAGAGGGAAAATCGCGTGAATGTAGGACGTGGGTTTATGTTTGATGGTTTGTTAATTGATTTAAAACACGTTGAATGACCAAAATACCCCCAATCTATTAAATCAATTAATTATTATCACACACATATTACCAAAATGCCACTAAGATGATCTTAACCATTAAACACACCCATCAGATTGTCACACCCCAACCGATGACGGAAACATCGGGGCGCGGCACTGAGCGAAACAGATTGTCAAGAGAAATTCCATAACAACTAATTTACCGGATAGTTAATATTATGTCCCATACCATAACCCATCAAGTAATTAACTATTACAGACCTAGATATCTCCAAACAAAACATGTTCCGACAACTCAGATTTAAATAAATAAATTGTCTGTTTGTTTCTAGACTCTCTTCTACTTGATTCCACAAAAGCAAGAGCACATCATCCTAAGCATTCAAACACCTGTCACATACGTTAAAATAGAGGTCAATACACATAGTGTAATGGTGAGCATACAAGTATGATAGATATAATAGAGTTCGAAAGCGTTTACGCATAACCAACATGTAACATGTATAGTGCGAAGCTAGTAGGTTATCGACAATGAAATATGCACAGACTAGACTGCGGGTTGTAGAATGCGCAACACATATCACCACTGTGACATGTGAGAGGTAACCTTAACAACCCATGTCCACGACAGGTGCCGAGTCCAAACAAATAGTACTATCGTTGCTATGGCGTTAGGCAACGATCACTGTGTTAACATAACATACAAGCATTCATCGAGTAACAAGTAACATGCAATAACGGTCAGCGTATAAATAGTGTTTGCGTTGTGTGTTCGATTGTGATTTAGAATATGTAACGTATGTAACACCCAAAAGTGCATAAAGCAAAAGGGACCGAGTATACTCATTTCGATGGAAGTGGATTGAAGGGAGTGCTAGAGTTATTAGCCTGAACAGTTAACGATAGCATAAGCGAATAGCGGTACGTAAAACGGTGAAAAGTGACCAAGTGTCGAATGGTAATCCGATCGAACGGTAATCCGAACGAACGGTAATCCGATCGGATGGCAATTCGATCGGATGGTCATTCGATCGGATGTCAATCCGTTCGGATGGTCATCCGATCGGATGGCCATTCGGTCGGATTGACATTCGTTTGTTAAGGATGTGTTTGTGTATGATGGCTTTGAAGTTTTCGTTGTAGCATTTTGAAAATAGAGAAGTATCTCTACCCTTCAGGTCGTTCAATCGAACGGTCGTTCGATCGGATAGCGATCCGATTGGCGAGGCTTCTCAGTTGAGAACAAGTTCACAGCAGGACGGTCACTCGATCGGATAGCAATCCGATCGGATGGCAATCCGATCGGATGGCAATCCGTTGGAACTAACCTATGCATTGAACATGTTGAAAATTGTTTAAGCGTTGAACCTCATGTGCAATCCGATCGGATCGGATTGCGGTTCGATCGGATGGCAATCCATCCCGCGTTCTGATCGTTTTGCAACTTAAAGATTTGTTAAGTTTTGAAAGTTCTGTGGTTTGTTCGAGACGGTTTGACAACGTACTAAACAACGGAACCTCGTCAAGTCCCAAGTCGTCCGATCGAGCAGGAATCACCCAAATCCGATCAGTCTACCAGTTCGTGACAGTTGTTCTTGTTTAACCCGAAATCGGTTGTCTCTCTGATAGAAACCAGATCTTGAACCAACTCATCACTAAGAAAGAGTCGAAGGTCAGAACAAGCTCCGATTCTACCGGTTTTGAGTGCATTGAGTGTGAAAGAGTTGAAAGAAAGTTGGAAAAACTTCTTTCAATCCTCTTAACTTTGAAAATGTTTAGATCTATGCGAAATCGTTGTTGAATCATGTGGAAATCCTTCAGATCTGAGTTGTTCTAGGTGGAATGAGGCCAAAACTTGAAGTTCATAAGAACTCCATGATGACGTCATCCTAGAACACCTCAAATCCGGTGATTTCACGGTTAAAAGTTGAGATTCAAAGGTGAAAATGATGAAGAAGTGCGTGTAGATCATAGAAGTACAAGATTTGAGTTGAAAACTTACAAGAATCGCGAGAAATCAAGGGAAAAGAGGGCTTGAGTGCTACTGGTCGAACGGGAGAGCTGTCACATCACAAGTGATGTGATGTAACACCCCGAGAATATAACTCTTTTATTATAATATTATGTCTGTAATTAAACAAAAGAACTAACTAGGAATAAAAATAACCTAGTTAGGTAAAAGTCTTGCAGTGACTTATAAGTTGGTTATAACACTTAAAAGATGAACTAAACGATTTTAGAGGGGCCAAAGTTGTTAAAATTGAAACTTGAAATATTTAAACAAAAATTAAAAACCCAAACACACACAAGTGTGTGTGTCTGGGTCGATTGAAGCACAGGGGAGACCAGGAGAACCCTCACAAACCCTAGTTCATGTTAAATCTCACAAATTGAAGGTCCAAATCAAAATCCGAGTACGAAATAATGATCTCCTCTAAAAAGGGGTCATAAGGTATGTGAATTTTATAGGAAATCTCTAGTTGAATTTCTGAATGAACTTAGAGAATTCGAAATTCGTTGTTGCATGAATGTTATATGGATGGAATGGGAACACTATAGTGTCTAGGAGTAAACCCTAGACAATTATATGTTGAATCATGCTTGATTCTAGTGAATTCCATGAACACCAATGAAGGTGAATAGTGGGTTTTATGGAACTTGATAAACACTAGGATTTTGGTTGTTGTTCTAGTGTAATCTGATTTTTATGAAGTAAATTTCTGATTTATTGATGTTAACATTTATATGAGATAGTCCGATTGATGTTAATTTTGGCTATATAACAAGTTATGAACTTGATAATGAATCATGTAAAATTCTGCCCTTAAAGTGTTTGTAGAAATGCCTACGTGAAGGCTAAATGTTGAAATTTGAACAAAACCGCATATTAGTACTAGTTGGCGAAATATGCGATATATGCTAGTAAAAGAGTTCTAAACGGTTTGCGGTTTAACTCTATAGGAAAGGAAACCGGATCGTCAAGCGGACAAGCCGGTGGTAACGCGCGTTTGAAGGGTGTGCTTTGAAGGTATGTAACTCGTTTTGTTACATTAAGTAAATTTGATGTTTAAACCATGTATATAGTTGTGTTTTAGAATAAAGGCTTGTGTTAAATGAAGTGACAATGTTCACTACTTGATTTAATAAGTTAAGATTAGATTAGAAAGCGTTTGGTAGTCATTAAAAATGGAGGATTCCATAAATGAGCCAAACGGGTCGAATAATTGTTTAGTACGTAGCATTAGTGTTTGATGGTTAGCGTTTGGCGTTGAAAATCACAAGAGCATGAAGCCATAGGATTGGTAGTGAAATGCCGGTGATATTAAGCCCCGGACGTTGGGTAAAAGCGCCTTAAGGTTACTATCGCAATGATAGCGAAAATTGGTGCAAACTTAGTGGGTTGAATAATTTACATAGTGATTTTAGTCATTTGGTCCGTAAATCGAATATTTGGTATAATAAATGTAATAGGTACATCGGTAATTAAATTACAAACGTGTAGGAAAAAGAATCATCTAAAACGGACCTTCGGATCAAAAGTTATGAGCACTTGAAGTTAGAATTGTGAAATTTGGAGCTGGGCAGGAAATGCAGGTCAAAAACCTGCACCTGCTGAAAAACCGACTCCCCCGCGCCACGCGACAGGATCCATTGGATCTGGCGCAACACGCGAGAGTCCTCGCGACACGCGACAAAATGAGGGAGGTCTGGCGCGACACGCGACAGGCTTAATTCCGGATTTTTATTTTGTTTTCGACTGTTTGATTCTTGAACTTGTTTACATGCATTATAATAAAGTCAAAACTAACATTTAAGTGGTTTTGACACTAGGTGAAGTGGAACTTAATCCGGATGGCGATCAAGCTCGTTTTCAAGAACCGAACACAACATTTTGGAGCTTCCGAGTTTAATTAACTTTGTATTAGACAATGTTTATGATGTAAACAATTAACTAATCGTTTTTGGGATGTTTAAACTAGTTTGTAGTTAACTAGTAAGTGATTATTATGAAACTTCTATTTTGTACTTTTAAATGAAGCGAAATATTTTGGTTTTAAAATATGCATACTTTTATTAAATCCGTATAATAACGAGAAGGGTGTTACATGTGACAGGAGGGTATTTATAGGGTTTCCAAAAGAGGAAAGTGCATAAGTGTCGGATTGGCCACCGATCGGATGGCGGTTCGATCGGATGGCAATCCGATCGGATGGCCACTCGATCGGCTGGCCATTCGATCCAGGTGTCCGGCGTGTTGAGTTTTGTCGTTTCGTTTCGCTTGTTGAACGTTGCGATGCGATTCGAGTGAGCAATGCGATAGTATTACCCAATAGTCACACGAATAACCTAACTACTATATCTAACATACAATCTCTATAAATTACTTGCGTTTAGCGTTTGCGATTAGATTGCGATGCGATAGAATTGCGATTGCGATTAAACACCTCATCATAAACATAACATGCACAAGTAACACATATTAGCACACACACGTAAAACAATATCCAGAACACATAATTCGGGTTGCGAATGCGATGCGATTAGCGATAAAACATGCGATTAAATCTCGGTTATTAACAAGTACTCCACATAATACAACTAAAGCGATTAAATAAAAAGATTCGATTAAAAGGACGATTTAATTGTCAAGCAAGGAGTGACAGATCGCAATTAGCAATCTTTTCTTCATTTGACTTTGACTTTGACTTGTACTTGACTTTCAAAAAGCGGGTTGTTACACGGATGGCCCAGATCGCTTCCTACACTTTCTAGGAAAAACACACTTTGCGAAGGAACCCTACTCTCTTTCTCTCTCTGTCTATATATATATATATATATATATATATATAGGGTTGGGATTTAAAGAAAACGGTAGAAAGTGTGAGAACGGTGAGAACGCTTATGGATCGTCCGATCAAAACAATCTATGGACGAGATTGGCGCGGTGGCGTTTTCGTAAATGACATCAATTTTATTACGTGGACGCGCTTCATTAAGGGTAAAAAATATTTTGACTTCTCCTCACAAAACGCCATCTCTATGAAATAAAACGGCAAACAAATAGCACACACCATTCTAACTAAAAACGCCATTAGATATAAAACGCCAAACTTAATTATAATAAAATCCCGCCTAAAAAAACCGCCAAAAAAATCCTATATATACAACATCTTAGACCTTCAATTAAAAACACACACAAAACCCCAAACGCCATATTTAATATATATCATTCGTCTTAGAAACACCAAAAAACCCAAACATCAAATATCTTCTAAACCAAAACGTTTATTTGAAATTCAGTTTGGTTGTCTGTAAGCTTTCGCTCAATGTAATGGACAAAATCCTTAAGTGACGATATTGTCCATTTCATTGAGTAAAATCTTATTGACTTTATCCTCAACTTCCATCAAATTTATAACGCCAAAACATACAAAAACATTATTGAGGTTTGTTGTCAATAAAGTTTAGCTGTATGGGGTGGACAACATTGTCAGTTATCTTTCTTAACCGAGGATTAACAATGTTGTCCATCTCATACAATAAAACATTATTGATTTTAGCATGATCAAATTTTGAGGTTTAAGGTGCTTTTATTTAGTGGCATTCTTTTTATCGGTAAAACGCCAAAATTAAAAAATCAAACATCGTTCATTGGAAAATTCAAGATTGTTGGCTGAAGAGTGCAAACTCAATAAAATTTTGCTGTATGAGATGGACAAATCTTCAAGAAAAAGATGTTGATGTCAGACTTTGTGCTTCCAAACAGCCACAAAAAACTACTTGAAAAACAAAAAAAAACAAAATGAATCATACGAAAGTCGAACTAGCCAGTTAAGATGATTCAAAAAAGAAGAAAGAGACTGGTGACAGTGAAGATTTGGAAGATCAATTGTTTATATATTCTCTTTTTTTAATTTTCTTTTTCAGATGATTGTATATATAATAAAAACGCCATATATAATAAAAACGCCAGACAGCCAAATGCTTGTTAAAACGCTATCATGCCGTAAAACGCCCCAAAAACTCCCAAACTATAATAAAATTACTTTGGAAAAGTATTATAAAAAACCCAAAAAAAAAAAAAAACCAAACTTGAAAATGTAACTAGAAACAGTAACTACAAAACAGTAAAAATGAAGAGACGGAAAATTTATTATATTAGAATCTAAAACGCCAAACTTGAAAGACGGGACGTGTTACAGACTTCAGAGAAAAAAGCTTATCAAAACAATAATTACAAACAGTAACTGAAACGACGAATAGTTTATTATAATAATGCACCGCATAACCTACGCCGCCAAAAGAAATCCTATAAAATAATAACTCTCAGCAACTTCCATTTAATCAAACAAAAAAAAACAAACGCCAAATACTACTAAATACCACTCACTGTAAAACGGCAAAAAATTAAAAAATCAAAGATGGCTAATATGCTTTCTTGGATATTCAGTATTGTTCTTCGTGAAGTTTCACTGAATGGATTGTTAGCTGAGAGGAGTAACTCGGAAAGATTTTGCTGCATGAGATAGACAAATCTTCAAGAAAAAGATACTGGTGACAATCGAATGTCATTTTGTGTTCTTTGTTCTTGAATAAGGCTTGGATGAGGAGAAGAGGTCAATGACACTGAAGAGTGGGATGATTCTAAAGATGAAGATCAAGATGAAGAAAAAGTGAAAAACCCATCCTCACGTCATAGATCTATGTCCCCAAACATCCACAAAAGCCACTTCAACAGACGAGCAGGCAAAATAATCAAACCGATGGGTTTGTTAAGTTTTACATAAAACGCCATATATTTGGTGACAGTTCTTGTACTATTAAAGAAGAGAGAGACTGATGACAGTGAAAATTGTGAAGAGAGATCCGATTGGGATTTTTAATTTATGTTCTTCGCTTCTATTTTTTTTCCCTGTGGTTGTAATATAATTTTACAATTGTAAACCGCTAATATACCACAAACGCCAAAATGTATATAAAAAATAATAGAACAATGGGCCATCTTATTTAAAACGCCTTGAAAAAACGCCATTCAGATAGATTTCCTGACCCCACTGGGGTTCCAATGGCATACGATTTGAAAAACGCCATAAACGCTAAAATGTTAATACAATGAAACCATTAAACGCCATTAATTATTGAATTTGGTTAACGACAAAAATAAAATAATATTGGGAAAAACGGAACTGGAAAAGCAGAAGATAAAAGCACAAAAAAGCCCCTCCGCCCTTGTCTATGCCGCGTGACACGTGTTGGGCCAGGATGCGTTCTCACACTTTTGAGCGTTTTCTCCTGATCTCGTTCCTATATATATATATATAGGTAAAGGATCCTGTAAAAAAGGCATAAAGTGTGAGAAATGTGAGAAAGAATCTCAGCCATTAGATCATTCCATATTAATTTCATTAGATCAAGGTTATATTAGTAATTATACTAATAAACCTAATTAAGGATCAAATCTTTGTAACCGATTTTTCTGAGTTTTTTTAGGGAATTCGATTTTTGAATATATTATCAGATTCATCTAAATCTTTAAATTATCTCGATCTCTTCTTAATCATTATAAAATCGTTTTCAGTTTCTTATTTGATCACGCATACAGATTGCATACGCATACAATCGTTAATCTGATTCATACTTTCTTTCTTCATGGAGAACGACGATCAAGGTAATTCTGTATGTTTGATTCGCAGCTTATTATGTGATTGTAATGAATATGCAAGATCATTGTTCATTTAATTGTAATTGTCAATTTTTCAATCATCTGTTTTTTTTTATTGGAATTTTCATGAACACCAGTTATAACTCTGTATGGTGTTTTTTTTTGCACTGGTGTATTTGCATATTAGTTGTGTTTTTTTTACTTTGGTACACTGTATGCTGTTTTTTTACTATACGCAATTTTTGTGATGACTCCATGTGTAACCCGTTCAGGGTGTTTTTTATACGTGCATGGTGTTTTTAAGTATGTTATCGAAGTTGAAGCTGGTATGTGTTTTTTATATCAGTTGATCATGAGTCATGGTGTTTTTTTTGCATGTGATGTTCCTTACAGGGTTTTCATACGTTCATGGTGTTTTTTCATCTAAATAGAGGGTGTTTTTTTTATAACAGTTGTTTTGTGGTGTTATTTTTATACGTATTATGTTGTATTTTTTTTTATGTAGAATCATTCAATTTAATTATTTTCGCAGGATTTCAAACCTATCAGCCGCTTGGGAAACTACATCTGTCTCCAAACTCCGGTAAGAAGACTTATTTACCGGAGGTAGATGAATCGCTTAAGCCGAAGGATAAGATGACCTTTGATACGGTGAACAACGCATTCCTCTTTTATCAGAAGTATGCAATGGCTTCAGGCTTCACTGCCAGGAAGTCTTCTCAATACACGCATCATGGTGTTATAAAATCTAAATGGTTCGTTTGCTCAAAGGAGGGGACTAAACCTTTGAAGGCGATCGATACATCTAAAAATATTGACACCTCAAATAATGGGTCAAAGAGGAAATATGTTCGCCGTGTTCCTTCTATAAGGACGGGGTGCGAAGCACGTATGTGTGTAAAGTTAATGCCTTCGAATCTATACGAGGTATATTCTTTCAATGAGGCACATAATCACTTTTTTGTTGCTGAGGAAGATAGGCATTTACTCCCCGCTAACCGAGGTATGAACTATATGCAAGAGCAAGCCGTTAACGCCTTGAGCGCCTTGAACATTGGACCTGTCAAAGCGTTTAATATCATGAGGACATTGTATGGTGGGTTTGACAAGGTTGGGGCAACCAAAAATGATTTTAAAAATTTCAAGCGAGACCTGAACAGGTATATATCTGAGTTTGACGCTGATATGATGATTAAACGGCTTATGAGGAAGAAAGAGTACATGCCAAACTTTTCAATGGAGTATATAACAGACGAAGGTGGGGTTTTAAGGGGTTTGTTTTGGGCAGATGAAGATGCCAAAAGGAATTTTTCGGTGTTTGGTGACGTTGTTTCATTTGATGCCACATATCGTCGTAACAAGTAAGTTTGGTAATTATTATATTTATTTTGATTTTTACAGCTTATTTTCTTCAGTATATGTCATTCAGTTTTATGGTGTTTTTATTCATTATTTGTTTTTCAGGTACAACATGATGTTTGTTCCATTTACCGGTATCGACAATCACAATCGCAACGTTACTCTTGGTGCCGCTATAATAGGAAACGAAACTGCTGAAACTTACAGTTGGTTGCTAAATGTGTTTCGTCAAGCATTTGGCCGTGCCCCTCTGGTGATTGTCACCGACCAAGACCCAGCCATGAAGAAGGCTATTGAAGATACATGGCCCGAGAGTAGACATAGGCTATGCATGTGGCACATCATGGACAAGCTTTCTGCTAAGGTGTTTAGTTGTTCGTCCTTTTAACCTTTCTTTATACTTTTTACATACTTTTTGGTGATTATGGTGTTATATGTTATTCAATGGTGTTTTAGGTTGGTGCTACAATCTGCAATAATACAGATTTCAAGAAGAGGCTGTGTGCCATTGTGTGGACTGATTCAATTATACATGTTAAGTTTGAAAGTGAGTGGGCTACCATAATGAACGATTTTAACTTGGTTGATCATGAGTGGCTGCAGTCACTTTATCAAATCAGGGATACTTGGATACCGGCTTATTATCGTGAGGAGGTCATGTCCGGGCTTATGCGTACCTCTTCTCGTTCAGAGAGTGAGAACCATTTCGTTGGACAGTTCTGTAACCCGGGTTGCACACTTGTAGAATTTCTCGGGCATTTTGATTCTGCTATTGAAGCTCAGAGACATGAGCATAGGAAGAATGACCATGAAACCAGAAATACCAACGCTGCTATATGGGCTGAAGACTTTGTTTTGGAGGATCAAGCGTCCAGGATATTCACACGCACTATATTTTTTGACCAGCAGTTGGAGATACAAAACGGTATACACAGATGTGCTATCGGAAAGTGGGAAAACATGGCTGACTTCGTTAACTTTTTTGTGAAGGACTGGGAACAACCATGCACTACTTTCTTCGAGGTATACACATGATGTTTTGTAGTGTTATTTTTGAAAATTGTATAGTTTTTGCCGATTTCCAGTTGCATATGGTGTTTTGTAGTGTTATTTATGAAAACTTCTAAATTTCTAATGGTGTTTTATAGGTTATGATGCGGGAGGACGACATGACTGTGTATTGTACATGCAAAAGATTCGAACAGTTTGGGTTGTTGTGCTCACACATCTTTTGTGTGCTAAGGATGCTGGACATTAGGGAGTTTCCACAACGCTATATATTACGACGTTGGACACGGGAGGCTGTTCCAAATAGTGCTCCTGGTGTTATTCTAGGTATCGATGAGACCGAGGATCGTTATAATGAAGTTAACCGTGTTGTACGTGAGATCACATATTCTACAGAGTCCGTTATTAACAAGCTTGTCACCAACTTTGATGCGCTATGCTCGTTCAGGGATCATGTTGTTAATTATTTCAAAACTGCGGATGAGTCGGTCGTCAATGCTCCACCTAAGAGCCGTCGTGAAAGGTTTGCCGAAATTACTGGTAACACAAAACCATCTGATGCAACCGTTCGTGTTCCCATTGGAACAAGATTCAAAGGTATGGGTAAACCTAAACGGATGAAGTCCAAACGTGAAATTGCATTAAGTCAGTTGGGTAAAAAGCGCCGTCAGTGTCAAAACTGTTTTAGATACGGGCATAACAGACGTTCTTGCAAAAACCCTACCCGGACTAAAGAACAAGCTATGGCCGAGGATGACGGTGAAGAAGCTGATGAAGTTGACGAGGAGGAAGATGAATGGGTGGAAGTTGAAGAAGATTTGGGTGAACAAGATGAGGATGCATTAGACGAGGAGGATGGGGAAGAGGAGTAGTAAGTTATTTAGAGATGTCTAAAAATTTCGATATTTTTAACGTACTTTCTTCTTGTTTCGTACATTGTTAGGTTTTTTATCGTTTTTCGGATTTGCATACACTCATGGTTTTATTTTGTTTGCTTTTGTTCGAATTTAATATTACCGGTGACAATGTTTTATAGTTTGTTTCTGTTAAATATGTTTGTTTTTTGTTAACCAATGGTGTTATTAGTTGTTCAGGGTGTTTTATTATGTATGTTGCAATTTGAATAGTGTTATTTGTCCTCCCTCAGAAATTTAGTGTTATCCAGTGGTATTATTTGTTGTTCAGGGTGTTATTTGTTGTTAATGGTGTTATTTATCTGTACTGAAATTATTATTTTTATTTTCAGAACATGTGGTGTTATTTTTAGTTCTGGGTGTTATTAATGGTGTTCATATGTTCATGTTGTTTATTTATGTATGTTTAGCTTTATTGTGTTATTTACTTGCCTATAGTGTCTTAATTGTGCAAAGGAGTTGGTATGTTTTTTTATACATCATTAACATGAACATCATTTACTTTGTAAAAAACCATCTGCTCAATACGCGTTCTTTTTTTGAGGAAAATCGCAATATAAATTCATTAAAACAACTGAATATAAAGGTGTAAAACAGAAACAGCTTACGCTTGTAATCAGGCTTTACATAGTCAAATTACACCATAATCACAACTTAGCCAAAACGCTAACACATCATATAATCTATAATGACCCAAAATGTTTGTCTATTAACAAAAAGTTTAACTTGTTCCACTGTCCACCTACACGCCAGCTCCCAACCTTTCAGCAATCCGATCGATTGCATTGTCTTCCATTCTCACCCTATCATCCTCGTCCAAAAGTGCGTATTCTTGTACTTCTCGTTCCACTTGGCCTCGTTCCGTGTTCACGTCGCTTAGTAGCATTTTTTATAGGTACTTCTTACGTAGATCCTCGATTTCGCGTGCTTGATCAGGCAACACCTCGCCAGTAACGCCCCTCTCATTCGATAAACCACACATCCAATGTCCAACGTGTGTTCCTATTCAATACCAAACCATCAGAATTGTTCATATTTCGGCAACATGTATTTTAATTATTTTTTACTAAACAGAAATTTAAACTCGATTACCAGTGTAAGTTTCCATATGCCGCATAAGGAAAATACCACAGTCGATGCCATTGTAAAGTGTTTGCCATGGTAACTCCAGTCGAACTGGTTGTGTATTTCTTATCATTGAGGCGATTTTAGGATGCATTGGTCTTAGATACCGACAAAATGTACTTATCTGCAGTTTCACATTATTTGATGTTAAGAAATTATTATTTTTTTGTTACGGCAGCCGCATAAATATAATCATTCAAAAACTTACCATCTTCTCCACATTTCCGTGGTATCTTTCTAAGCCTGCAGCACCTTCTACGTTGTCAATAATAAAGACATCTCTTGTTTTCAAGTTGAAAAATAGCAGATAGTAATGTTGCCCGGTCAACATAGGTATAAACACCATCTCGAAGTTGCCTTTAAATACTTTTGGTTCTGTTGAAGCCAGCACATCATTCATGTTTCTCGTAAATTCTGCTAATCGGTCATCATCAGACAACGCGAAATCTTTTTCTAGCTATGGTGTTTTTCATGTAAACAAAAGAACAAATTATGGTGTTAAGTTAAGAATTCACAAGCATATTTATGGTGTTATATAAGTAATACACAATTAAGCAATGGTGTTATTATTTCCAGGCCTATGGTGTTATTTAAGCAGTCATAAATAATACATGGTGTCATTAACTATGCTCACATGATACGGTCTGCTTTTCGAGCTGTATTGTTTTTTCAGGTAAACAAAAACCAAATTGTGAAGGTTTTCAGTAATCAAACTATGGTGTTATTTAAGCAGACATAATTAAACAATGATCTTATAGTTTACAGACCTATGGTGTTATTTATGCAGACACAAAATATACATGGTGTTATTCACTATGCTCACATAATACGGTCTGTTCTCACTTAATAATATCCAGAAATTAAACTTACCAACATTCCTGCGTTGCAGAATAATCTTGGGGTTGTCCCAATCCTCCTCTTTTTTCTTCATAGTTCAACAATGCGGCCCAGGCACTGATGACATTCACGTGCACAGTTACACCAGGCATCATCGACTCAAAAGGCCCCCTCATCACCGACACGTTACCGTTGTCGCTGAACAAAATATCCCTACAAACCGAAACACCATCGACAAGAATGTATAATTCAATATTTGTTCAAAACTTATAACGTATAATACACTATATAAACACATTTTCTAAGGTCCAATTCAGATTCTTACCATACGTTTCCTACTGCAGAAAATATCCATCCGGCCAGTGCGTCTTCAGTCTTATCACGAACGGTTCTCCACATGACAGCCCGCTCGACGTACAGTGACCACAGTGCTTCCGGAAGCTTGATTGTTCGTTTCGGCCTTGGCGATCCCTGACGCTGAACAGGCTGCGTTACTTCCTTACGTTTTTCATCCGTTGATGCGTCTGCCAGTCTTGTTGACAAGTTCACCGCTTCAATTCCTGCAACGTTGAATTTTGTCGCTGGTGTAATTTCACTTTGAACCATTTCAACAACTTTGTCCAGTTCTGCGACAAATGAAGACGTCATTGGTGAAAAGGGAGAAGTGTGTTGTGTTATATGATCTTTATTTCGCTCGTTCGTAGGAGTGTTATATCCGTCTAATGATACACTACCTTTTTGCGGATCAACTTGTTCAGCTGCCTCGGCCACATTATCCTTTTCTGCGTCAACGTTTTGATCTCCCTTTTCCACTTCATCTCCATCCTTTTTTTTTCTCATCATCAACAACAAGGTGCATTTTCATTATCTCCTTCCACTCCAATGCTTTCTGTTTCAGCAGATCACTCTCCGGGAACATCAGACACGATTCTGTTATGGTGTTATTGATCTTGTTAACGCATATCTCAAATTCGTTAAACAAGTTATCCAACAAATTCGACCGAACCTGTACGAAACCCCGGTTTAATAACTTATTATGAGAAATAACATATACTTTCAAGTCTAGTATGAATCATAAGATGTTTACCAGCTCAAAGTCGTCCTGAATTGATGTTCCTGATGCTGATGGAGTGTCACCATACTGTGATACCATCGGAATGCGCACTTCGCCATCCGGACCTACAAATAACGCACATGTTTGGGTGTCAGTTTGTGACAGGAGGTAATCTGCACAGTGTCTGTATATACCCAAGTGCGCAACCTCATCTTCGATCTCGATCTCTTCATTTCCTTCATCAATCGGATTCTCCTTTTCCATTCCTTTTTCCTGTCTTTGTTTTTGCTTCTTGATTTATTTTCCACCACACTCATCCCCTTCTGCTCGTTTAGGTTTTTTATCTTCCCTCGTCTTTCTCTTCTTATTTTGTTCAGAATGCATATTTTCCATATCACATTCGAGATTGTGAAGAAGATCATCATCTACAAGTACAATAATATTTGAACTGTGTGATGAAGGTATCTTCTTTAACACAATTCCGTAAGCAACCTGCACCAATATTTTGCAATAACTTTCATTCCCAGCATAATTGTAAACAAGATAACAACAGTGATGTTATTCAGTTATATAGTGTTATTAAGTAAATTAGGGTGTTATGCAGGTACATAGTGTTATTAAACCACATGTGGTGTCATTTAGATATATAAATTGTTATTACGTAAACTAGGGTGTTATGCCATGATATAGTGTTATTAAACCATAGTGTTATTAAGTAAAAAAGGGTGTTATGCAGTTATATAGTGTTATTTAAACATATGTGGTGTCATTTAGATATACAAATATTCATTCTGTCAATTATGGTGTTACTCAGCTAGCCAAGGTGTTATTTAATTTACACATGGTCTAATTTACTGATACGTGGCTGCATATCAGTTATTTAACTAAAAGTTAAATACTTACTGCAAGTAACAACATCGGCCCTCGAAAAGCATCATCACCACCATGCCACGCTGTTTTCGTTCTTTTGAGACACGTGACCATGTACGCACACCAATTGAAGCTTTTGATATCCAAGTCCGGCTGAATATTTGAAATGAATCGCACGTTGACGGAATTGTTCGTCGTGGTTTCTCCTATGAGTGAAAAGTAAAGAATCAAGAAGTTCAGTACAAACAGTCTTCCGTCATCAGCCTGCCAATCCAATATGTAATTCATCAGCTGAACCGGCGACAAGCGGGTGATATCCATATGCTTAAACTGATCTCTGAACGCTTGGACAACAACATCCTTCCTTTTTGTAACACCCCAAAAACGGGTTTGGTAATCAAACCACGTTAATACTAAAAGACGGCTAAAGAACCGTCGGTGGTAAAATTAAGCCAGAAAATATTAGGATTTATATAACTAAATCTAATATTTAATAAAAAGAGGAAAAGAATGCGTTTGGGAAATAAAGTTTATAGAAGGCCCGAGCTAACGGGACTTAAACTAAACTTAGTCATAGATTCCCAAAACCCACTAATTTAATTAGGAATGTTTAACCTAGTTAATAAGTGGGGAATATTGTTAGAAATAAGTAGGTTGTGCCCTACTTAATTAACTAACCAAATTAGAGGGGCCAATGTTGTTAAAAATGTAACTTATATTATTAGTTTTATTTAAAAACAAAACCAAACATCTCAATTGAGATGTCTGGTCGAACAAGAACACAGGGGGCGACACAGGCTCCCCACCAAACCCTAGTGCATGTCAAACTTGATCAAATTGAGGGTTCAAATCAGCTCCAAATCGAATTTCAAGCACAAATTCATGAACACCTAGTTGAAAGGATCACAAGGTATGTAAAATTGTGATGTTTTGATCCATCTTAAATTCTAGGTTATTTGTAAGAAACTGAAATTGAGCTTGATTATGTCATGCATGGATGAATCTTGAAGTAATATTATGTCTAGGAGTAAACCCTAGTCATTTATTTGTTAAATTGATGTTCATGATTGTGAATTCATGATCATACTCTCATGTGTCATGTGGGTTTTGGAGAATTATGTTAAACACTAGGATTATCCTTGTTAACTTAGTGTATTAGAGCTCTATGAAGCAAATCCAGAATTTTTGGTATGAAGATTTGTCATGAACATGTAAAAAGATGTTTAAATCTTGGTTAAATAGTTAGTCTTGAGCTTGATTTCTAGTAGTAAAAATTTCATGCTCATAAGGTGTTTGATGTAATGCCTAAGTGAAATTGGGTACCTAGTAGTTCATATGAAGAACTTGATTATATAAGATGTCATAATGAATGCTAGTGATATGATGAACGGGTCTCACTTAAAGATGAGAACCCATAGTTCTTGTGAAATGAATGAATAAATTAGTCTTGATAATCGCTTGAACTAACTAAAGTGATTAAAATGTGATAAACGTGGTTAGAACTTTGGTTAAAACGGTGGTCTAAAGATAACGCCTACCGGGTAATTAAAGAATGCTAAAACTAGTTGATGAACTCGAATATGCAATTAGAATACTAATGGGCATTTGACTTTTAAAAAGTCAAACTGACCTACGATGTGACGAATAATAATTAGACATAGAAAATAAATGAGGTGGAATAGTCGTGATTGTTAATGACTAATTTAACCGCCTTGTAAATGATTGACAATAGTTTGACGCGTAACAAGCTAGGTGAAAGCTTGGAGGAGGGAGCGGGTCAAACGGAGCAAGTACGGAAAGAAAAGCGTGGCGTGGATGCGAGGTAAGTGTAATTTACACACTTATGTAGAATACTTGTTTATTCGATACGTTGTAAACGTGATAACGATAATATTGGAAATATGGATTTTCGTTAAGATTACCTTGTAGTGTAATCTAATAATGAGGGAAAAAGGGCAAAAATGGAAATTGGTCAAGTGTCGACTAATGTAAATCAAGGTTAAAAGGATACCCATAGCGTAAGCCGAAATGGGTTGAATCTGTAAGAAAAGAGTTTAAAAGAAAAAGGGTATGGTAATAAAATCCGGGATGGGATGGATGTATGAATTGGAAATCAAAAACGGTGTTTTTGATTAAATAGATAACGTTGGGCATTTAGTCCAAATGAGTCGAATGGTGGTGATAACACCATTTGACAATATCGACTAATGTGGTTGTCAAGTCTTATGTTAACAGGACCGATTAGCAAATCGGATAATTGCGTCACCATTGATTGTGTGATAATGAAAACGAGGTATAAGTCGGGTCTATTTGTTAACCCGGGCCAGGTACGCATATATAGTCTTATAGTTAAAAGTGCAATGATTGGTCAAGTATTTAGTGAAAGTCCTTCATCGCAAGTTGAAGGACTAAAATCGACCAAAAAGCCCTTGATGGGTCAACCGGGCAAACGACCCTTAGAGGTTGTTTAAAAACTTATATTATGACCCTGCAACCCTTGGGCGCGCATAAAAGTTGTAGGAATAAACTTTCTAGGGTTAAACGCCTTAAAGTGCGTCTTGCCGTAAAATGACATATTCGAGGGATAAAATTTGGAATAAGTATTTAAGTACGTTAAATCCACCACAATTATAATTGTGGAGGAAGACTATTCAATATAAATGGGTGGACTTATGTTGCATACAAGGGACGAGCGTAAATTAAGCTTAAAAGTACATAAATACCCTTAACGGGTCAAAACAAGCATTTAAGCGTAAACGGGATTTTATTATGTAAGAAACCCGTGATTTGAGATTAATATGATTGTAGATATTGAAATAATGAATTTCATGAGTTTAAAGGTTAAATAAACATGTTGGTGTGATAAAATCATGAATGGGTCAATATTTGGTAAAAGGGTAGTAAGCCGAAGACTTAAAAGTCTGAGATTATGTTAATCCGGATGTCGGATTTTAACTCCATAAGATGGAGAATTAAATTACGGACACGTAGGAAAAAGAATCGGGTAAAACGGATTAAAAACGAGAGAGTTATGCTCGTTTCCGTGAAATCGGGTTAAGCTGGGAACGTACAGCAACTGTTAAAGCATCAGGCTGTGAAAACAGGGGCTTGGCGTCACGCGAAGCCCCTTGGCGTCACGCGAAGCCCCCTGTTCCGGGAAAAAAATTTATTTTGTGCTTGTTTGACCCATGTAACTTGTTTATAATGATTATTTAACTATCAAAACTAACTTTTAAGTTGGTTTTGATCTTAGGTGATGTTGGGCATGCTACGGATGATGATCAAGCAGCTACGAAGAACCGAACACACGAGATTAAAGCTTCCGCACGGCGTTACGTCATAACTTTTAAATGGCGAACTTATTTATATTATATTGAAAACTTTTAAGATGTAAAAGTTTTAAATTACTCGTATTTTCTAAGGATACTTAATGGTAATTACATGTTTGATACCGTATTTATACAATAAATTTTCAAAATAATAACATGGGTGTTACACTTTTGCTCGCTTTCTTCTTCTCAGCAAGATCTGTTGGACCCATAGGCAGCCCGAAAACACTCTTAACAAGCTCCGACGTTATGTTTACAGTGCGCCCGCCGCCCACGTTTAAAACACCAGTTTCTGGGTCGTAATTTGTAACCAACCAGTGTGCCAAAGCAGTAGGCACACCTGTCACCTCATAACCAAATATCGACCCAAACCCAATTTCATGCACTTTCTTACGTTGTTCATCATTTAGGTCGGATGCTAGTGTTATCAGATTGTCGATACCTACTTTTGGCCTGATCCGTGCACCCGTGAATGGCTTATATGGTTGTGTCACTGGTTGATGCATTCCACGAGACGGTCCTCTTTTGGCAGCCGATTTCCGTCGCTTACCCGGTGGTGGGGTGTCGACAAAATCGTCATCCGCGTCTCGCAGCCGATCTACAACAATTTCACGTATTTGTTTTTAGTAAACAAGTACTTCAAAATATAAACTCTTCAACATAATACCTGCTGTTGATGTTATATGGACGTCTGGGTGTACGACAAGTTGACTATCATTAACATCCTGGTCTGCAAACAAAAATCAATTGTTATCATTTCTTATATATTAACGAATTATAATCACAACATCATTTTTTTCAAAACGTACCTTGTGTGTTTTTTATCGATGGCGGAACATCTTCTCTTGTTTTTGCATTACCCGCATGTTTCATCCCATCATCACCATCTGTTTAATTCAAAGTGAACATCGTCAAAAACAACACTCATCAACAAACATAAACACGTATGGCTACTAATCATACTTTATTGTTTTTTGTTTCTTTATACTTTAAACTACATTTGGATTACCTTTGTTGTCGTTATTTGACGTTTCTGAGTCACTATATACCAATGGTCTGTCAATTGTGTTTTTGAAACGTGATTTGTACATTTTGCCCCTAAGCCGATGGCTTGACCTGACTGTAGAAGAAATTAAAAACTATTTTTAAAATACTTCATCACCTACTTCATGTAATACAACTTATTCTAAATCCGCTTGAGACGGATATACATAACACCATTGTTGCCTGACCATAATAACACTCTTCTTATAGATCAGCATGATAAATAACACCCTTCATAGACCAGGATAAATAACACACTTCATTTAAATCACCGTGTAAAATAACACCCTTGACAAACAACACCTTTCATATAATTACAGTGCAGGATAAATAACACCATTCAAACAGGTTTATAACACAATTTAAAAAAAACACACTGCACGAATACCCAAACTACCCAAACTAAACACCTTGAACCGATATAACACCAAATAACACCCTACATGAAAGTGCAGGATAAATAACACCATTCAAATGCAGATCATGATAAATAACACCATATATATCTAGATGTTTATAACACCATTTAAAAAGCACCATTAAAAACTCCATAAAACACCGAATAAAACTATAAAACAGGTTTATAACACCATTTTAGAAAAACACCCTGCACGAATACCAAAAATACCTAAACTAAACACCTTAAACCGATATAACACCAAATAACACCCTAAAACTAAACATAAACTACATAACACCGTTATAACACCCTTAATCAATTAAACACTAGTTTTAACACCATGATAAATAACACCATACATATCATTATGTTTAAAACACCACAAAACACCATATTATGTATAAAAACACCATAAAACACCAAATAGAACTAAACATGAGAATAATAACACCATATGAAAAAAACACCCTGAACGAATACCAAAACAAACCAAACTTAACACCTTAAACTGATATAACACCAAAATCAAACTAAACATGAACAACATAACACCATGGAAAAACACCCTTATTCAATGAAACCCTAGTTATAACACCATTCGACAATCGATCAGTCCCTTTTAGGTCTTGGTTAACATAAACTACCTTACACTATTAAAAACACCATTAATCTTCAAAAGTATCAAATAAGACAGACGAACCTTTTTTTAAAATCAGAAGATGTTTTCTTGATTTTTGGTAGTGTAAGCCGCCGGTTTGTAGTGTCTTTTACAGTAGAATGATCCATCTTCTTCTTCGTCCTTCGTTCCATTGTCTCAGATGACGACCTTCGCCTCTTTCGCTTGTATACGATTTCAATTTTAGGGCTCATTGTATCTGATTAAGCTTATAATCTTTGGTGGGAAAGAAACACCCTGTTTTTTCGAGCGTAATAATCGCAATGGAGAGAGAAATCAGGTACAATAGATACGGTTATTGATTTTGAAAGTATATGAATGCCCTATTTTACCCCTATTAAATCAAATCAGTATTTAAAAAACACTATTTTAATTACAATATTGCCATTCTAATCTTAACCATTAGATCAATGATCTAAAACTATCTTTTTTTACAATAACCTTAATCTTAACCATTAGATCAATGATCTAATGGTTTATATTCTTTCCTACCTTTCTCACAAAAACTATCTTTTTTACAATAACCTTACCCTATATATATATATATATATATATATATATATGGTAGGGTTCATATATGAACTACTAACAATTTGAAAACCATTTGAAGACTTAAGAACCACTTTACTAATCGCAGGGTCGACCCAACATTTTTGGAGGCCCTAAAAGTACTACAAAGTCAGGGGCCTTTTAATAGGTATAAATAAAACATCAATTATGATTGAGACGTTGAGTAACCACTTGCGGGTCCTGAAATTTATTTACCTAAAATTTGCATTACACCAGAAAAATCTTAAAGAGAGCTTCCTACCTAGTCAAATACTGAACTTATAGGAATCAATAGAAAAGGCACATCTCTTATGATACACAAGATCCAACTTGGTTGTTGATAGAGTCCATAATTCTGCCATTTCCTGAAATCTTTCTTCTGATTTAAAATCGTGGTGTAATGTTTAACTTGATAAAATAGATATGATTGCTATAGATGGCCCAATACTAAATAAATGTGTATCTCTTCTAGATAGAAGAAGATTCTATCTGAAAAGTAGTTTGGTACCATTCGTTAGAGCTTGCTTTCTTCGGTGCTACCTTTTTCTT
This sequence comes from Helianthus tuberosus, assembly GCA_030545235.1. Taxonomy (NCBI): domain Eukaryota; kingdom Viridiplantae; phylum Streptophyta; class Magnoliopsida; order Asterales; family Asteraceae; genus Helianthus; species Helianthus tuberosus. The sequence continues at coordinate 62,759,607 of CM060375.1, forward strand.
TCAAAGGGACGGGGTTGGGATGTATAAGATTTTTTTTAGTATGCCCGGGAACAACGTGGAAACTTTTACGTTAATTCATAACTGGAAAACTATTTTTTTCATTTGGTTCTTGTAATTTTTTACGTTATGAAACTTTTCTTACTAACGTGGAAAAACGTTATTTCATAACTAGATTTACACTTAATGCAGTACAAGTTCTAATGGTGCATTTACTAGTGTTACTAGGTTGTAGTCACTAGTGGATTCCATATCCGTTGAATACATTATATCCGTTAAACACAAAGTAGTTTTCATTAACTACAAATATACTACTATACTTATATAATGTGTTCATTTGTGTTAATTGCTGGATTTAGTCAACGTAGTTGAAGTTTTTATTGCAACGTTAGTCTAAATGACTAATGAAGTCAATGTTTTCGTGTTAAACTGATGTAAAACTACTCTTTTATCCTTGGTTATAAAAACAAACCGCATGGATTATCTGTATAATTTATTATTATTATTATTTATTATTAATTATTATTAATATTATTAGAGTAAATTACAAGTTTTGTCCTTTATGTTTGTATCAAATTGTAGACGGTGTCCTTTGCCTTTAAAATTGATAGGTTTTGTACTTTATGTTACAAAATCTTGCATGTTACGTCCTTTAGCCCTAATCTAGTTAAATTTTTCTGTTAACTCAAGTGACATAAGGGTATTTTAGTCTTTTTACTCATTTATTTAAAAAAATTAATAAATAAAACAATAATCCTAGTGATAGATAGTCGCCATGGTTGTTTTTCATGGCCAAAGGTAAATCAAAATTTAACATAAAACCAACCCATTAGTCATTTGTACAAAGACTGAGAAAAAACTCCAACCATAGGAATTAAATCCAACAGAAAAAGCTTTAGGTAGCATTCGTTTCACGGAATGGAATGGAATGGAATGGAATGAAATGAAATCTTAATGGAATATGAATTTGATTTTATTTCTTATTTTGTTGGCTTCAATAAAATATGAATTGAAATTGAAAAACAATTTAAGGAGGGAAATCTACATTCCAATTACATTTAGATACCATTACATTATGTGAAACAAACATACCTAAATTCCAAATCAAATTTTAATTATTGCGCAAATTCCAATTCCAATTCTATTACATTCCAGGAAACTAACGCCACCTAAAGGAATAAATCCAAGATTTTGAACAAGCCACATGGATAATTTTGTAATTTACTGTATTATATGATCACATTTCTTGTATATTACTTTTCATTTGAGCTTTATATAACTTAATGGATTAATTTCATATATAACGTTACAAACTTGTGAAATATTATATATATATATGTCAGTTAACGTACAATACGGCTTAACGTACATCACGTATGACAGATAATTACACACGTTCATTTGAAAATCACGCACGTTATAAACTAAAAAACCCAAATCACACATGTTGGAAAACATTAATTACGCATGATGAAAACATTAATCACGCATGTTATACACATAATCACGCACGTTGTCGTACGTGATGTACGTTAAACCGTATTGTATTTTACATTTTTCATATATATATATATATAGGGAAAGGTTCATTTGAGAAGAAAATTAAATTAAGAAGAAAAAGAACAAAGGATATAAATGTAAAACATTAAATAGTTTTTCTCTCAACTCATTTATTATTATCTTTGACTAATTAATTAGTCATAAACACTACCATCCTTCACACTTAATTTTTTTCTTACACACATCAAAATTTATCCTACACGTTTTGAAATTTATCCAACACATATTGAAATTTATCCTACACAACTCGTAATTCATCCTACACACCTCGTAATTTATGCTACACTTTAAATTATATATTTTTCTTTTTTTTTTTTGAAAAATATGTTTTTTTTTAAAATAAGTTACAAATTTAATGTAGTTAGCTATTAAAAAGGAATACTACCAATTAATGATCCATCTAAGTTTACCAATATACCCTTACACTAATATTAAATACAAAAATTAAATGAAGTAAAATGAAGCATTCTTATTGGTTGAAATTTTTTTTTTATTCTTACAAAAAATTTCTTCTCATTTGAACTCTCCACTATATATATATATATATATAGGGTAAGTATAGGGAGAAAACCCTTTATTTTGAGAAAACCTTGAAAACCCATCTAATGGCCTACATGTTGCCACGTGTCCCAGCCACCTTCATATCCTTTTTAGCTTTTGAGGGCACATTGGTAAATTTACATATTCATACCCCACTCCCAAGATATTTTGACCAACCTGATTTGACACTATCACCCATCACATCATTCTCACCCATCATCCTCCATTTTGTTTACTTCATTTCAAATTAACAAGTTTTTTTTTCAAAATATCTTAATCTTCTCAAACCACTCATTTCACACTAGATCCGCCATTAATGCACTATAGAGCATCCATCAACAATGGTAGATCTAAAGGAAAATGGAGGATACTCTGATGTGCTCGACCATGAAAACCCAAAACATCTTCATTGACGACGATGATGTGTTCTACAATGAAGATAATGTTCCAGGTTTGTTCTACAATGGTTACGTTTTTATTTTGCTTCATTGGCAACGATGATGTGTTCGACAATGGTTACTGTTTGTATTTAGTCCGTTAACGTGTTTTACACCATCAGAAATGCATATTATAGATTACAAATTACAGTGTTGAATATTTCCAATAGTTAATGTTAAACACGAACAACAAGTCTAATAATGGTCACGTTTTTATCTTGCTTCTTTGCTTCAGTAGTTTATTTTCCTTTTTCAATCGATTTTAGAATATGGGTTTTGAAACACGAACACCAATTATAATACATGTTTGATTCAGTACTTTTTTTTCTTTTCCTACCGTTATTGTGAACCACGAACAACCATTAATGTTCGTATATATTACAAATTATAGACCGTTAATGTTCGTATTTAGTCTGTTAATGTTTAGGTGATTATCTTCATTTGTGTCATTATTTGATGTTGTTTTCTCATTTTCAGCCGTTACACTTGTTGAATGAAAAAACCATGGTTATGAATGTGTTAATACTTATGTCCTTGTTAACGACTTAACGGTTATCTTATCTTTTTTGTTATTAGGATGGTGATGGATACAAGAGAAACAAGATCCAATTCTCGGGACCGTTGGTTTCGTCAAACTTGGATCAGATGCTTAAGGATCATGACCATGTTTATGTTACAGCACAACACAAGTAACACGTGTTATAGTTTGAACTTCTGGACATGCATGTGTTACATGTGATATGAAACCCATGTACAACGTAACAAGTGTTACGTGTGACATGAAAACACATTTTTATAACTTCCCTGGCATACGCACACCCACATGTTTACAAACCGTTTCAAGACTGACCCAAACAATAAAGCAAGGGTAGCCGCTGAAAAGCTAAGGCAGCAAAGATAGCCGCTGAAAAGCTAAGGCAGACTGTCAAAGGAAGCTCCGCCATGTTCCATAAATGATCGTTACTTGTACATGTGTTACGATCGGTATCCATATTAACAGATATTTTAAACATCAAGATTATAACAAAGGTTAACACACGTTATCTATGATTATACACGGGCTTAACGCAGGTTATTCATGAACACATGTCAGGTTACATCATAATTACCTGTACATGTGTTACCATAAATGGCCCGTTTCATGAATTATGTTACATAATTGCCTGTACATGTCTTACCATAAATGGCCCGTTTCATGAATTATGTTACATGCTAACTTGTACATCTATTACCATAAATGTTCCATAAATGATCGTTACTAGTACATGTGTTACCATCGGTATCCATATTATACATGAACACATGTCAGGTTACATCATGGTGTAACTATAAATGGCCCGTTTCATATTGTACGTTCCATGCTAGCTTTGTATTCTCCTTTCTGCATGAACACATGTTAACACACGTTAATATGTCATTCTAACAGTGGCGTAACACATGTTATATATCAACACATGTCAGGTTACAACTTGGTGTTTTCTGCTACAGCGTGCACCACTAACACATGTAATACATGTACTAAGAAGCTCCACCATTTTCTCAGTGCTATGTATTTTCGTTTACTAATAATATGTAATGTGAGACTCTTATTGTTTTGTCTAGTACATGATGTTAAAACGGCATGGACTTAACACGTTTTGTTGGAGTCACCCGTTTTTGTACATCTGTTGTTATTAAGTTACTATTGGAGTTTATGCATCCATTCTAGACGTCGTAACACGCGTTATAATAGAGGCTTAACACAGGTATACTCTGCTGTTATTAAGTTACTATTGGAGTTTATGCATCCATTCTGGAAGTCTTAACACACGTTATAATAGAGGCTTGACACACGTTATATCAGGTTTACGAGTTTGGGTTTAGTAAACGACCCACCATTTTCTTAGTGCTACGTATTTTCGTTTACTAGAAATATGTAATGTGAGACTCTTATTGTTTTGTCTAGTACACGATGTTAAAACGGTCTGGACTTAACACAGTTTGTGTTAGAGTCGCCCGTTTTTGTACCTCTGTTTTTATTAAGTTACTATTGGAGTTTATGCATCCATTCTGAAAGTCTTAACACACGTTATAATAGAGGCTTAACACACGTTATACATGTCAGGCGCTTAACACATGTTACAATATGTATATACACATCATGGTGTTTTGGAAACCACTAGCTTATACATGACACAATGTTAGGTTAAACCAAGATTATAACAGAGGCTTAACACATGTTATCCCTGTTATACGGTGTTACGATATTAACTTGTATGTTCCATATTAACTTGTACACGTGTTACGATCAGTATATGCACATCATAGTGTTTTGCAAACCACTTGCATATACATGAATACAAGTCGAGTTACAACAAGATTATAATGGATGCTTAACACATGTTATCATATGTATACAAGTCGGGTTACAACAAGATTACGATATTAACTAAGCTCACCATTAAACCCATCGCCTCCGTCGACTGTTTTCACCCTTATCACATGTTAAGCAACTACATGTTCCAAACAGACAAATTGTAACACATGTTAGATCAGTATATACACATCATGGTGTTTTGTAAACCACTAGCTTATACATGAATACATGTCATGGTGTTTTGAACGAAGATTTCTTTCCAAAAAAATGTGACTTATTCAATGTCCACGCATTAACTTCGCTTACATCCATCCAGCTTGTCAATTGAATATCTTTATAGGTTTGTTTCTGTAAATCAACACACGTTATATAACATTCTAACAGGGGGCTTAACACATGTTATGGGTCTGAGTCTATGAATCAAGCAACCCAACAAAAAAACACTTACTGTTCAGATCAAAAACCCAAACAAGCAACCCAAACCAACAAAAAAACAGCTACTGTTAAGATCAAAAGCCCCTAACAAGCAACCAAACCAACAAAAAAAAAACCCGTTCAAAATCTCATCCTAAAGTTTTTTGATTTATCCAAGAACACTTACTGGATCTAGAACCGTCCGATGAACACGAAGAAGATATTCAAACCTTCTTCTCACACACACACTCGTGCGTGTGTCTTTGTGATAAAGATTGTTATTTCTCTATCTAAAACATCAACTTTCTCTCTCTAAAAATATTCATCTTGTCATCGTTCTCTCTCTAAAACAACATACTTCAAACTTCTTCTCTCTCACACACTTGTATGTGTGTTCTTGGTGTTATAGATGAACATGATGAAGATTGTTGTTTCTCTCTCTAAAACAAAAAATTCATCTCTCTAAAAACTTGTGTCCTGCCATCATTCTCTCTCTAAAAGATCTGGGATTAGTGTTTGTTGAGATCACTTTTAAATCTGGGATTAGTGTTTCTTGGAATCTTGAAGGTAGATATTTGAATTCTGAAATAAGATCATCCTCTTCTTGTTCTTCTTCACGTTTGTGGGGTGGGGGATGAAAGAGAAAGAGGTAAGAGAAAGAGAAAGAGTTGGTGATTTTGGTTCACCATTGAAGGATCACCATTGAAGACCATGAAGCTTTTCTCTTTCACATGATGAAGAAAGAGGAGAGAGATAATAGTGTTTTGAAAGATCTGACTAGAAGAAAGAGGAGAGAGATGATGATACTAGTACTACACAAGTGGGGTTTGTCATTTCCAATGCCAAAAAGTCTTTTTGTTCTACCAGAAATGCCCTTCTTTGATTATATTTAAATCTAATATACACACAAAATAGGAGAGCCATAGATCTTCTTGGATGAAAGACAATCAATGGATGAGAATGGGTTTTCAGGGTTTTCTTAAAAAGATGGGGTTTTCCATATAAACCAACCCTATATATATATATTTCTTATACTAAAGCAAAATAATGGTTGACTATTTGACCATTATATGGCATATCTCTCTAGCCAGATAATTGGGATTTTGGGCGGCATTTTTCTCTATTCTCATTCAATTAATCAATTCCTTCATTCTTCTTTAAAAGTCTCCTTTGATTATATATGGAAGGTTGAATAATTAATCAATTACCGGAAGATGTTTTTGGAAATTATAGAAGCGTTTCCAATTTTACGTTCTATATACAATTTAGGGCTTTTAATCGGAGGTTTCAAAGGAACACTGAAGTCGCCTATTTTGATTTATCTTCATCATCATCCTTCGAAACTGAATCATAGGTAAGTTGGTTTCCATCTCTGTTTGTGATTTTGTATTTGTTATAAGAAAACCCTAATTTGGTTGTATGATTTGTATGTTGTTGTTGTTGATTAAGCCGCTAATTCTTTTTTATATGCGGTTTTAAGCAGTTCATTGTTCTAATTTGTGTGTTTATTGGTGTTATTATACACCCTAATGTATTTCTATCTGTGTCAGCTTAAGCCGGTTTTAAGCAGTTCATTGTTCTAATTTGTGTGTCTATTGGTGTTATTATACACCCTAATGGCATTGAACACCGGATTGAGATCATTATCTTCCAAATTGATTGCTTCTGTCTATTCTTCTCTCGCTAAATCTGGTAAGAATCAATGACCTAATCTCTTTCGTAACGTTTGAGTGATTAATTTCAAACAATAGCTGATGATTCTGTGAAATTTGTTTGATATGTTTGTAGTCATATTAAGAGAGATGATCCCTCTCACATCAACACAAATGCTCTGGTCAAGTGAAAATTGGACAAGTAACAAAATTCTTTAATGTTTCATATGATGTTATATTATATATTTAAATAACAAAAAAGTTTATGTGTTTTTGCAGTGGGTTCAAAAAGTGGCTGCCTACCAGGTGTTTGATCAATTGCTTCCCATTTTATATGTATTATTTCGGATATTGTGTTTTGAAGTTGAAGTTGATTTTGTGTTTATTTCAGATTCAGGGTCTAGGTTGCCTCTTAAACGGGTCAGAATTGTCTTAGAAAGTGGCTGCCTACCAGGTGTTTGATCAATTGCCTCCCATTTTATATGTATTATTTCATATATTGTGTTTTGAAGTTGTTTATGTCAAATCCAGGGTCTAAGTTGCCTCTTAAACGGATCAGAACTGTCTAAGAAAGTGGTTGCCTACCTGGTGTTTGATCAGTTGCCTCCAATTCAGCTCTTTTTATGGCTGATTACACTCACATTGTGTTTCTCTACACAATCAATGTGATGTGTTTTTGGTGTTCTTTTTCATTTTCTTTCGGTCTTCTTAAACAATCAATGTGATGTGTAGGTAGGGTGTTCAATTAACACACGACTCCAGTTGTGACTTAAACCGCATTTCCCTAAGGTATTGTTACAAGTTTTAAGTTAAAATGGTTTGATGATGGAGGAGTTGCATGTTTTTTTATGTGTTTTTTGATGATTGGTTACATGGGTAGTTATAAAAATGTGATTTTTTTTGGGTTTTGGTTATTGGTAGGCATTAAAATGTATCAAAACAAGATTCAAGAAAAAAATAAAACTTTGATAATGAAGAAATTGCAAGTTGGTTCTGTGTTTTTTGATGATTGGTTACATGGGTAGTTATAAAAATGTGATTTTTTATAGTTTTTGATTATTGGTAGTCATTAAAATGTATTAAAACAAGATTCAAGAAAAAATAAAAACTTTGATAATGAAGAAATTGCAAGTTGTTTGTGTGTTTTTTGATGACTGGTTACATGGGTGGTTAACAAAATTTGTACTGTATGAATTTGACTGGATTAGGAAACAATGCATGTTTTTGAGTAATAATTGATCATTGTGGTTCATTATGTATTGTCAATGATTTTGCATGTGATGTGTTAGCTCTACTAGAAAGTTAACATTAGTTTACTAATTCAGCATCTGATGCTGTGAAATTAGATGATGCTAAAGTTGCATACAAGTAAAGTAGTGATTATATTAATGTTCAAGATACTTGAATGTGGCTATTGATAATACATTAACACTTATGATTAAGTTTGTTGAGTGCCATAAAAACACGATCTTATTGGTGATTTATTTGATATATCATATATGTAGACTAGCATGAAGGGATGTAGGAATAAAGTAAACGATTACAACCCATATTTTGTACTTGGGGATCTTTGGGAGTCTTTAAAGGAATGGAGTGCATATGGAGCTGGAGTTCCTCTTGTGTTGAATGAAAGTGATTCAGTTGTTCAATACCATGTTCCTTATTTGTCCGACATTCAACTTTATGTAGATCCGACAACATCCCTAACCAAAAGAAGGTGAGTATTATAGTTTTTATTTACTAACAAGCGTTTTCGATTAGTTTATCTTGCTGAATGATGTTATGTTTATCATAGATTTATAGCTAATCTCTCGGATCAACAATTAGGAATTTAACTTGATTCCTAATAACAAGTGTTACTGTAAGAACAGTTAAGTTCCTTTTTCACGAAAAATCGTGAAAGTATAGATGCAAAGCTATCTTTCTTGGTTTGTCTTGATGAATGATGCTGTGTGATTAAGAACTAAGAAATTTTAACTTGATTTTGGCAGCAAGACTTGGTGTGGCTATTGCAAGAGCGTGAAGAAATTGTTCTCCGAGCTTAACGTGTCCTACAAGGTTATCGAACTGGATGAAGAAAGTAAGTAGTGACTTTTGACTCTTTTGATGAATTGATTCATATCGGAGTTTGTATCAATAACATTTGAAGAAGTAATATGCATGGATTTGATAGGTGATGGAGGTGAAATCCAATCCACTCTAAAGGAGTGGACCGGTCAGAGTATTGTTCCTAATGTATTCATAGGTGGGAAGCACATTGGTGGCTCGGATGGTAAGTTGTTTGAGCAATTTTGTGTCTGTTTTTGAGTGTTTGTTGATCGCGGATTGATTGATATTGTGGTCTTTTATGCAGCTATTATGGAGAAGCATCGAGCTGGGAAGCTGGTGCCGTTGCTAACCGAAGCGGGTGCCATTGCGAATGCCTCTGCACAGCTCTGAAGATTGGTGTCATGAATAAGATGATTAAGTTGGATGAGTACGGTATCGGTACCGAAATTCGCCAAATACGGATATCGGTACCGAAAATGTACGGTACGGTACCGGTATTTAAAAGTTTAGGTTAACATTTCTAAGTAGTATAATTTATTGTAAGACCACCCGTGTAGCACACGGGAACTTAGACTAGATATGATATTTATTCGCTCTATTAGTGAACAGGCTTACTTTCTTCATTTTAAAAACACCACTCAATTCAATCTAACGATTTCAAAGTGTAGAAAGAAATATACACTACTTCAAATGATATTTCAGTGGTAATGGGATCATTGGCTCCCTGAAGTTGCTTACTTCCACATCCTGTTTCCTGAATATTCCAGTTTTTAATATTCAAAATTTATAGGTATTAATTGTGCTTTTGGCATTATTTAGTATCTAAAAATACATTTATTCAACTGTGTAATATGCTAATATATTTGTTGATGACAGTGTGTGATATATGTGGAGATGCAGGGCGTGAGGACTTACTTGCTATATGATGTAGATGTCTTGATGGTGCTGACCACACGTAAGCTTATTTGTTGATATTAAATGAGATTTTTTTGTATTAATAAATTGTTAAATTGTTAGTTTTTGGACATTTTGCTAGCAATTGTATGAAAGTAATGATAAATAAAGTTCTCGAATGTGATTGGGTATGTGAAGAATGCGAAAAAGAGGAAACTAAAATCACAAACCCACAAGAATAACACAGGGACTTCAACTGAAAAGACCATTCTTCACATTCAAAAGTTGCGAAAGCACGTGGAAAAACACTTGCAGACGAATTAGAGTCGTCTTTTAAAAACGGTTGTGGTGCTATTACCCGACGGCAAGGTAAGGATTGATGACCTAGAGCTTCGTGTTTACGTTTCTATTGCATTTTTTTTATTTTTTTGGGTGTGCAGGAATATTGATGACGTGGACGAGATAAATGAGCAAACTGAAAACATGAAACTGGTTCAGTACGCACTCACAACACCCATTGGTGCATCTGCTGATTTTGATGAGGTACTGCTCACAAATTTTGTCCTAATGTTACTTGAATTATTGATTAGGAGATGAACATTTGTTATAGTATTTGGACTAGATCACCATAAAAAGTTGAACTTCAATTCAAGTTATTATTTTAAGTTTACCCTTTTCATAGTCTACTCGACTGTTTTATATGTGAGTTTATTTTTTACTTATCTAATATTTACTATATTATGGGGATATTCCAGTTGTTGCCACCATGTTAAGTTAATTTTGCATTATTTTTTCAATTTACAATTGAGACTACAGTTCATGTTAAGTTAGTTTATTTACAATATAAACTAACAACAAACTAACGTAACATATTTTAATACTACTTTGTTTGGTACATGAAGCGTATGATGAAAACCCCTATAATGCACTTATTACGTCTCTGCTTCATATGTGACTACAAAAACAAAGTTAACAATATGAAGTCAACTACTGGTATTTCTGAAATTTGTTTTGGTGTTGTTCATAAATTATAGTCACATAATGCCTTTTTTGTTTCATTTCTTTTTAATTTGTGGGGTTCTTTGATCTTTAAATGGGTTGCTTTCTTTGAAATAAACTGATGTGAGTGATGATATCAAGAGTTGGTTTGTACTTGAGACAACCCGTTTTCATACATGGTCAATTGTATGTAGCTTTATCAAAGGTTAAAACACGAGATTGAGTCAAGCTACTAATACTTGACAACGACGGCGAACCTACGAATAAAACAAATAATGTTGTTTATAAAGAGATCTTCAATGAGTTGTAATTTTTGGTTGTATTCATGCATTTTAATTATTTGGTGTACTCTCTCTCATTTCCGTTAATATTTAAACGTATATATAATTAAAATATTTACGTCAACATGTTAAAGTAGTTATTTTTCTTATTAGCCACCCGTGTAACACACGGGAACTTAGACTAGTATATATATATAGGGGAAAGTTCAAATGAAAACCACTAGTTATTGTGAAAACTCGAAAACTAATTAAAAAAGCCAAAAAATCATACCAAATTTTTTTTTTTGCATAATAATTTTCGCAGGTTTTTTTATATAAAAAAAAATTAAAAAAAAAAAAAAATTGTGTAGTGCACATGTGTACTACAAAAAAAAAATTGTTTTTTTTTTTTTAAGTTTTTTTTTCATATATAAAAACCAGTGATTTTTATAAAAAAATTGAAAAAAAAAATTGTGTGTTTTTTAGGCTTTTTTTAGTTAGTTTTTGAGTTTTCACAATAAAAGTGGTTTTCATTTGAACCATATATATATATATATATATATATATATAGAGAGAGATAGATAGATAGATACATACACGCACACACCCAACCAAAACTAAAAAAAATCATATATGCCCTTACAAAGTAGTTAAATTATCAAATGCACCCAATTTATTTAAACCAATCTAATAAATGATTATTTTACCTTTATTTTTTTAACTTCAAGTTTTCATATATACTCATCTTTTAACTTTATATCTTTGTATAACACATTTTTAGTTAAATTTATTTTTACCCATTTTTATTTTTAACCATACAAAAGTATACTTCATATATAATATTTTAAGCTTAATAAATTAAGCTATAAATGAGTAAATATAATATTTGAAGTTAAAAGTCATATACGAGATTTTAAAGTTTTAGAAAAATAAAGGTAAAATTGATATTTATTAAATTGTTTTTAATAAATTGAGTATATATGATATTTGAACTACTTTGTAAAAGTACATATAATATTTATAATTTTGCATGGGTATATACGATATTTTGCAAGTTTGTAGGGGTATAAATATGAAATCGCCCCTAAATTAAAAAAAAATTTACGTCAAATTTCATTTTACTCCATGTTATCTGTGGGACTCGAACCTAATACCTCCCCTCCCAACCTAAATTAATTAATATGTATGTATATGTACCTACGTAAGTAATGATTATAGATTCGAAAAATAAATTTGACTAGCATATAGTAAGTATATAATAGTTTTGGAACTTCCCTTTGAAATATCTTCGTGATTCAAAGGTTTATATATCTAAAGTGACATGGAAACACACGTAATGTAAGTGGATATGCCTCCACTTTCGAATGTCAAAATATGAAATAAATCAAGAATTTGGTTCTGTTGAATACAAGTATCAAATTCTTCGTTGGTTTTCAGTCTTAAAACTATTCCTTAATTCCTTTTACCAACTTCTGCTAGATAGATAAACAGTGTCGTGATGATGACATTCTATACTTGTACTTGCTTAAAAGACAAAATCGGTGGGGATACCCACCGGCTTTGCCTTCCCCCTAAAGTTTTATATAATTGCATTTCAAGCTCATTGGCTTTGCTACGGCTCTTTCACTTTTGGAGTAATCAAATTTTTTTTTAACGGCCAACAAACTCAATCCCGAGCACTTTCGGGGCATCCATTGGACAAACGGAGTACTCCGAGAGTAACCCGAGTCCACCACCAATTCCGGGGAAAACCTGGTAACCCACCCGTAGGCACGACAGTAAAATTACCAGTAAAACCCGTTTGGCTCAAGGATTCAACCTAGGTTTCCCTGGGTCTCCTATCATTGCCCACCAGTGCCTCACTCTGCACCAAGTGAGAGTCGAACCTGCATCTCTCAAGAGAAATGCAAGCCCTCCACCACTTAATCTAGAGATCATTGGCTTTGAGTAATCAATTTTAGTCTCTTATCTAACTTTTTTATTCTTCTACTTTAACAATTGACATTTTTAACCCCTAGCTTTTTATTAATTTAAATTTCCTTGGACAACATTCGTTCATTAATTTCTTTTGTTTACCAATATCAATTTTTTTACTTAAAGAAACTTTTTTCCATGCATATTTTTATGTAGGTATCTGTTTAAATTTAAGGGTGTCTAGGTTTCGACATAAACTTTTTCTGTAAACAAGTTAGGTCAAATATAACACGTTTTCGTTTAAAAACCCATTTTTACGTGCATATTTTTATGTATGCGTCTGTATCAATTCGAGTTGGTCTACATCTGGATATACTTTTTTTTATTATAATACGTTTTCTTACTTATGTTATGTACGTTTTCATAAATTTTGTTCCGAACAGAGAGGAGTCAAATTGTGGTTTCTTTTTTTTTCTTTTTCAAAGCTTTAATTCATCCTATAGAATAAGTTATGATTGTACGAGAAAGATTCAATTTACTTTACGGTGTGATCCAATCGCAATACTTATACAGGTTACATTGAGTTGAATTAGATATGTCGAAACACGCGTTTTCATATGCTTAACGCATTACCTAACACTTGAACAAATCTATTCGATACTTACGATGTCCTCGCGCCGCAACGCACCCGAGACTTATTACTAGTTCATATCAATATAAAAAGGCGATTCTAAATAAATAAAAGATAGATGAACTATATTGTAAAAATGACAATTTATTAATATATTTTAGTTGTTTCATGTCAAAATTTCACTTTACACTTCCTCTCGTAGTTGTAATTCTAGTGATTTTATATTGATATTACTTTTCAAATTTTGTTTTTTACCTAATCAAGTTAGAGGTTCTTTGACAACTTCTGAATGGGTAAGTGCTAAACAAGTAAGTGGTCTGAATCATCAAGTGTTGAACCGGTAAGATGTCTGAATTATTAAAAGTCAGTATAATGCTTAACCATTCAGAGGCAAATGTCTAACCAATTCAGATAAGGAGTCTTGACCATTCAGACTCAATATAATGTTTAAACATTTAGAGACAAATGTTTGAACCATTCAGACATCTGCTTGCGAAACAAACAGTATGAACCATTAAGTACTAAACCAGTAAGAGGCCTGAACCATTAAGAGCTTAAACAAACCACCCCTCAGATTTTAAACATGTAAGAAAAAAATGAAATGGTTATATTAAAATATATTTGTCTCCCTGTGGTTTGGAGGTGAGAGCAATTTGCCTCCCGGATAATAAGTTTTTGCAATTTGCACCCTTATGCTTGCAAAATTATAACACTATACACCCTTCTGTCAAATAGACGTCAGTTTGACCGTTTGACTTTGGATGAGAAGATCAAACTACCCTTTTTATTATTGCAGTATGCGTCCCTGTGAATCAAAGCAAAAACAATGGGTTTGTTGATATTCAGAAAATTTCACTTGCAAATCACAAATTTTCATTTGCAAATCACAAATTTTCACTTGCAAAACGTGGCCTCCGATTGTCAAACGAGTCCGTTGCTATTCAGAAATTTCCACTTGCAAAATGTGGCCTCCAATTGTCAAACGGGTATGTCGCTATTCAGAACCAGATGCAACAATATCTGAAAACCCTAATATCAAGTACACCCACCACCGACAACAGAATGTTTGTCGGAATCGTCTAGAACTTCGTGCCGGAGCTCAAACTCCTCTTATCCACACTCCTTTTCTTCTGCTCTAACATGTTTCAGTCCTCCACCATTTCATCGCCATTCGCAGATGTTGCACCGCAGCAGGTTCAGATCCAACACGTAGAAACAAGTTATTGCATATTCGGGCTCTGCGATGCTTATGATGCTTCAAATCTAGCACGTAGACCGTTTGATGCTAAATGGAGAACAGTAGGTAAGTTGTTGTGCTCATATTCGGGCTCCGCGATGCTTATGATGTTTGTACTGTCTAATTGTCAATACATTACGAAGTAGTAAGAAGGATGTTTAGTAATGTGAAACTAAACATGATTAGGGTTGATCACTTGGTTTGATATACTTAAATTAGGACATCTGGAACTTTGTGTTTAAGACCGAATGGGTGAAATGCACATAACCTATATACGACCTACTAGTCAAATATCTAGTTGTGATGAATATACACTAAACCAACTAGTAGTTTTCAAAAGGGAATCTTATAAGAAGAGGTTGTTGATGATTTAGTTCCTTTTATGGAGGTGGATGTCATGGATACGGTGGTCACCCCTTTGTCGGATCCTTTATCGGTCAACAATGATGTTCCGCTTCCCATGGAAACGGTGGTTTCCACTATACTGACAGACCAATATATTGCCCAGATTCATCCAGTGCCTACTCCACCTGTCACAAACCTGAAGCTTCAAGCGATGTGTGGAGGTACAATTGATTTTGAAGAAGGTACTACTGGGATGCCTCAAAACGTTTGGCTGTAGGGTTTGACTTTTGGTATGTCATTTGCTGACCGGATCAAAAAAACTCAAACCATTGTTGGAAATCAACTGTATGATGGTAGTGATGGCAGTGGCGGTGAGTGGTTGTGGTGGAATGAATAAATGGGGTTATAATGAAGAAAGGATGGTGAGATTACAGATCTACCCCTCAGTCAAATGGTCAAACTAACTCTCATGATGACAGGTGTGCAGATTATGATGCAAACCATGAGGGGCATACTGTAAAAACTTATGATCTAGAAGGCAAATTGCTTATGCCACCAAACTATAGGGAGACAAATTTCATTTAACTCTAAAAAATATTTAAATTATCATGTCAATGTATATGTTATAAGTATAAATGCAAGCTGCTTGTGTACAAATACCAAAAGTTAGCAAGCTTGCATAGTTTGACTTCAGTGGCGGAACTAGAAGAAAAATTTAGGGGTATCCTATTTTTTTTTACTTAGATCCGTCCTTGAGAATTTGAGGGGACTTGTGCGGCTAGTAAAAATGGGCTCTTTTACCTAGGGTCATTCCTAAGAATTCGAGATTCCTCAGGGGCTTGTGCTTGTGTGTGTGTGTATATATATATAGGGTCAAGATTTAGGGAAAACGGTGAAAAGTGTGAGAACGCTTATGGATCGTCAGATTAAAACAATCTATGGACAAGAATGGCGCAGTGGCATTTTCCTAAATAACATCAATTTTATTGCTTGGAACATGCTTCATTAAGGGTAAAAAGGGTAAACATCGTTTCTCCATAAAACGCCATTAAATATAAAACACCATTAAATATAAAATGCCAACTAAATACAAAACGCCAACTAATAAAAATATTTTTCCTGCATGTTTTTTTCTGTGTTTTAGTTGGTTTATTTTATGATCTTAGCCTACAAAAAGGCCATTAAATATAAAATGCCAAAATTGAAAGATAGGACGTGTTACAGACTTAACAGATAAAGCTGAGCAAAACAGTAACTGAAACGACAGATATTTTATTAATTGCACTTATTAATAATATCCCGCCTAAACTACGCGCCAAAGACATCCTATAAATAGAAACTTCTGCACCTTCCATTGATCAAAACAAAAAACAAACGCCATGGTTCCTAAATACCACCCACTGTAAAACGCCAAAAAGTTGAAAAAATCAAAGATGGCAAACATCGTTTCTTGGATATTCAATATTGTTCTGCGTGAAGTTTCACTGAATGGATTGCTAGCTGAGGGGGGTAACTCAATAACATTTTGCTGCATGAAATGGACAAATCTTCAAGAAAATGAGACTGATGACAGACATATGTCATTTTGTGTGCTTTGTTCTTGATGAATATTTGAATGGCATGAAGAGACCGATGACACTGAAGAGTGGGATGAAGATAAAGATGAAGACCAAACAAAAAACCCATGTCATTTTGTGTTCAACATCCACAAAAAGCCATTTCAACAACAAAAAACAATAAATCACACCAAAGTCAAAAATGCCATATATTTGTGACGGTTCTTGTAGTTTCAAAGAAGAAAGAGACTGATTACAGTGAAGATTTTGAAGAGAAATGCGATTAGGATTTTTAATTTATTTTTTTTGCTTCTATTTTTTTTTCTTTATGTGGTTTGTTTTCTAACTAGGGGAGACACCCGCGCTACGCGGCGGAGTGTCTTGTAGGAAAGGTGATGAACACATTTTTATATCAAATTATCATATATACGGCATTATGATAAACAAAAAACTACATAGTTTGTTTTGTTTTTAACAAAAATGTTTTATTTGGAATATAATTATGTTTTGATTTAATGGTATCCAAAAGTTGAGAAAAAACTAACCATGTATTTAGTTTTTTTAAGATAACAAAAGCAAGTTGTTAGAGAAACATAAAATTACTAAATTTTAACGTTTGCTCATTTCGTTAGTGGAGTGAACATTCTATACTCACTTAAATTTATAGTAAACAATGGTTAGAGAGAATAAAGTTTATTTGTATTAGTAGTTAGTATAATGAAGGTTTAGTATATTATTTAAAAAGATAATTAATGATAGTTAAAGTAAATATTAAAAGAAATTTGTAAAGAGAAAAATAATTGCTACTGTACATCCCCTTCAAATTTGTTAGATTATATAATTTTCCAATTAAAAAATACATTATTTCTCTAAAAAATTGCTTGTAAAACACCAAGATGCCACAAACACCAAACTCTACAATTATAATAAAATTTGTGGCATCTTGGGGTTTTACAAGCATTTTTTAAATGAAAATGTATAAAACAATGTGCAAGAGAAACAGAACGATGTGTCATCTTTGTCTAAATGCCACTAAAAATACAAAACGCTAAAATCTAAAAAAGATGGGACGTGTTACAGCCATAAAACAGATGAAACTGAACAAACAACAACTACAAACAGTAATCTAAAACGATGGAAAATTTATTACTAACATTATAATTAAAACCCACTACATCGGTACTTGATTTTATTTTTCTTTTCAAAAACGCCATAATTGCCTGACGTTATAGGACTGCATCCTACATGGAGGCAAAAAAAGTCATTATATAAGTAGAACAGGTAAACAAAACTTAACACTCCACATATTCTCTAACACACCACACCTTGACTAAATCGCCAGAAAAACTTTAAAAAATGGCTCAAGTTATTGCATGGAGGTTTGATAGGTCGGAGAAACGTTTCGTCCTAAAGTTCTCTGACAGGAGAAGGGTGAAAATCAAGACAATCAAGGCATACTTAGCATGGATGAAGCCGTTCAGAGGGATATTCTGTCCCTTGGGGTTCCAATGGGCGACGATTGTGAAAGAACTCGAAAGGTAGTAAGAACATTGAAGAGAAAATTTCCAGTAGATGATGATGATGATGATGATATTGATGATACTGGTCTACCGACAGTTAGCAGTTGGGGTTTGGATGAAAAAACAAGAACGGTTAAAGTGACTTATCAACACGGGGTGAAAAAACAAGATAGAGATACTACATCTTCTTGAACAACTCTGTGATTTAGCACATTCGAACGATGCAATATCCAGGGTTGTTATGATATTTAAGAATAGGCTGCAACAAAGACGAGACGACATAATGGCGTTATACGCCAATGCACAACACGATGATGATGAATATGAAGAAAGCGATAAACAAAGCGATGGGTACATCTCTGATGTAATCCTATACACAGAAGACTATTAGTTTGTTTTGATCTCATCTTATTGTAATCTTTTGAATTATTAAGAACGCCATGAACGCCAAAAAAATTACCTTTATAAGATATATGCGATTAATTCAACTGGTAAAATCTACAAAACGCCAAAAAAATGTATAGTTTGAATTATTAAATGCATATAATGATTTTGGTAACACCATGGACGCCAAGATGTTAGAATTATTAATTAATCTCATAAACGCCAAACTGTTATCTATGTGACACAAAAAAGATTAATTGAACGAGACAGATCTAAAAGAGACCAGTAAAACGCTAGATAGTTATTGAATCTAACTAAACGCCAAATAAATCTTATACGCCAAAAATAAAACAGTATTGTGACACACAAAAAATGGAAAAAGGGAGGATAAAAAGACTAAAAAGCCCCTCCGCCATGATAATATCGTGCGCCACGTGTTTGACCAGGATCCGTTCTCACACTTTAGGGTGTTCTCTCCTGATCTCGTTTCTATATATATATATATATATATATATATATATAGGGGAAGGTTCATTTGAGAAGAAAATTTTATTAAGAATAAAAAGAACAAAAGGGTACAATGGTAAAACACTAAATAATTTTTTCTCATCTCATTTATTATTATGATTGACTAATTAATTAGTCATTAAGACTATCATCCTCCACACTAAAAAAATTTGCCTACACACATCAAAAGTTATCCTACACATTTCGAAATTTATCCTACACATATTGAAATTTATCCTACACAATTCGTAATTTATCCTACACGCCTCGTATTTATCCTGCACTATAAATGAATTTTTATTTTTATTTTTTGAGAAAAATATATATCTTAAAAATAAGTTACAAATTTAATATAATTAGTTATTAAAGATAAAACTACCAATTAATGATGTATGTAAGTTTACCAATATACCCTTATAGTTACATTAAGTACAAATATTAAATGAAGTCTAATGAAGCATTTCTATTGGTTGAAATTTCTTCTTATAAAGAATTTCTTCTCATTTGAACTCTCCACTATATATATATATATATATATAAAATATTACGAGGTTACAGACCCATGTATACACTAGTTGAATAAAAATATTTAAATAGGTAGTAATAAGATTTAGAAATTATATCATGATATTTTGGGATAAGATATAATTGAAATTATGTATTAAATTACATATAGATATATGTGTTGTGAGACAATTTAAAAAAACAAAACTGTTGATCAACTTTTCTTAATTCATAGTTTATGATAGAGTGACACTCTCTAATAAAGTGAGAGAATGAAAATAATTTAATTATAAGATTCAAATTTAATTTTATTTTTACATTATAAAGCATATGGTGATTATTATTTTTCTTTATTATTGGTTGTATCACACTATACGGAGACAAATTTCATTTAACTCTAAAAAATATTAAATTATCATGTCAATGTATCTGTTATAAGTATAAATGCAAGCTGCTTGTGTACAAATACCAAAAATTAGCAAGCTTGCATGGTTTGACTTCCTTTCGTAACCAAGTCCAACAACGTGTTTAAGTCTGACTTTGTATTTGACTATTACCATTCTAAGTAATTAATTACATGTTAAAGCTACTTCACACTTACACCAAAATTTGACTAATATAAATAATTAATTTGTTGTATATCTCAAAAGACTTTCTTTTACGAAAGAGAAACCATTACAAAGTAACATATTCCTCTTGCTTTATTTGATTTTCTATCAGATCGTTTAAATGAAACAATTTTCTAGCAAAAATAGATGATGCATAAACACATTTTATTCATCATCATAAACACAATTTTCTATCAGATCGTTAATAACATGTATTTTTGACAAAAATATAAATTAATCATCATAAACACATTTTATTGTGTTTATATATAGGAAAATGATAACTCGAGAACCACTCTGAATTTCTAGAATCACATTCAAAGAAAAAAAGTTACTTTTGATATTCAAGTGTAAAGCACCATTTCATTAGAAATTCTAAATAAATATGTTTGTGGCAAATTACATACGTGCTATTAAAAAACTACACACATATAAAAAACACCATTTATTTAAACTACTACAATCACAAGAGGCTGACGTCAGAATTGAATAGTGAGGCCCTTCAATTGGACAAAAAGGGCGGCAGCTATAATAGTGCCAGGCAGGTGCCTAACACTCCCCTATTGGCCCAACAAATTTACGATTTTATCCCTCTTTAAAATTACGATTTTACCATCAGTTAAAAATTATGTTTTCGCCCCCGCTTAAAAATAAATTTACGCTTATGCTCTCAGCTAAATATTTCAATTTTTCCCCGGTAAAAAATTAAGATTTTGACCCATTTCAGTTTACAGTTTTGCCTTTAGTTTTTTTCTCTTAAATTTACCATTTTGCCATCAGTCCAAAGTTATGTTTTTGCCCCCACTTAAAAAAAATTACGCTTTTGCTCCTGGCTAAAAAATCCAATTTTGCCATCGGTTCAAAATTACGATTTTGCCCCGTATAAATTTATACTTTTGCTATTAGTTTTTTTTTTTCTCACAGCCAAGTTACGATTTTACCCTCAACTTAAGTTTACATTTTCCCCATCGTTTTTGTTTGCTTTCCTGGTGACATTACAATTTTGCCCCCAGTGTAAAATTACAGTCGTGCCGGCAACTTCCTCGCACTCCCCCGTTTGTCCATTTACTTTATAATTTATCCCCGAATTAAATTTATGATTTGGCCCCCAGTTAAAAATTACGTTTTTCCCGTTGTTTTGGTTTTTTTTACCAAAACTATAAACGTTTTTTTTTAATTGGTTTACTACGGTCTTATCATCGTTTTTTGTTTTTTTTTCCTAGGAAAATTATAATAGTTTTTTTTAATTAGTTGAGAGTTATTCGGCCATCGCCCCGCAACGCGGGCGGGGCATCTACTAGTAATAAAACAATATAAAGTCCGAAAAAAGAAAAACCAAAAACATGCATTAAAATGTTGTACTCTCATGAAATGTTTGCACATGCGCCACATGTATATAATCAATATTCATATGTTATATTATTATTTTAGAAGCTTCCTTTGCTGACGTCATAATTGGATTGAAACATATAGTGTCTTGGTTTACTTGAACATTGTCAAGACAAAATGTGTTTTGGTCTTAAACATTTTAAATTTAACTAATTAAAAAATCTTAATTTTCAACCTTTTTAACTTAATATTTAATGAGCTTTATTTACAAGTTGTAGCAATTTACATCCATTTTAATTTGTCCATAAAGTCTATGACCATTGAATTACTTGGTATTAGATATTGTGATAATTAAAAAATATGCCATTTGTGCAATTTAATATGTAATTTATTCAGTTTGATAGACTTCCATCTATGACTATTTTGGCATCTAACCAAAATATTCGGATAATGAACTCCATCCTATCTTATTATTGGTGTGTTTTATAATGTGGTTTATGTTAAGCTAGAAGTAAACAAAATTCAAATTTATAATATTTTAGTACAAAATCATAATAATAAACTTATGTCTGTTTACCATTTTCGTTATTCTAATAATATAATGTAGTGGTTTGCAAAATTCTGAATATACCGGTGCAATGTACTTATTTCTATCTATATTTCAATACAACTTATATTCAAAATAGGTTCTTATTTTTATCTACGTTTCTATACAAGTTTACTTCAAAATCGAAAGGGTCAATTATGTTTGATTTTTTTTTTACCATGAAGAATTTTTTCTTTACCATGAAGAACTAAACTTAAATCGTCCGAACAACTTTGGCAAATGTGCCAATATACGCTTTTTATGTTTTTTTGCCATAATTTTTGTTGAAAACGGAGTTACATTCGTAAAAGAGAATCTTTTTTTAATATCATAGGTTATAGCGAGTGTCGGTACTGGTGACAGACCATACTAATACCGTCCCAACAATATCGGTATGGCGTCAGTCCCGACCAAACAACATCGGTATTACCAGAACAGTTCTCGAAATTCGCTTTTATGATTCTTGATTGATGTAAAACACGTTTTAGATATCCTCTTGGGTATATAACGACTTTTTTGTTCTGTTTTCTCTTTCAGTTGCTCTACCGAGTGCCGGTATTATATCGCTGTCGTAATGAACCTAACTGGTACCAACCAAAATGTTATTTTAACATTGCATACACATTTCCATTCATTGTTTTTAACTTATGTTCCGTGTGCCAAATATACCATTGTGTCGTTTTTATTTTTTTCTATGTTAGCATCCCGTATATGTCGTATACTGATACTGATTGAATTCTCGTCGGGTTCCCACGGTAATGCGCGGGTTGAATTTATAGAAAAATTAAACTCTACAATGAAAACGACTAATAATTAATACAAAAGTAATAACTTCGTGTGAGATTTTTTTTTTCTTTTTTCATATTTGAATAAAACATTTGTGTAGCTAATGACGACGATTTATAATTAATTATTAGGCGCACGCTTGTATTAATTTAAAGCATAATTAAAAGCCTAAATAAGGTGATCATGTTCCCTATAATGACTCTTTATAGTACACTTTTATTCAAGCGTACGTAACAATGTTGGTTTCCGACTATGCAACTTGTTTGATCTTTTATTATTTAGTCATATTGTAATACCGCTTTTTGAAATACAAAACATTATTAATTCATCCATTTTCTTTTAGAGTTATTTTGACGTGTAAAGAGCCTTATCGTATAAAACATACGGAAGACATGAAAAAGCAAAAAAAAAAACAAAAACGATGGTATTTTCGTAATTATTTGCCCGTAGGGTAATTATCAAAATTGCTCTACAAATGATCTTGTAGGGTAATTTTGATCTTATAGGGTAATTTTGTAAAATGATCTTGTAGTGTAATTATCAAAATTACTTTACAAGTGTATCAAAATTACTCTGTAAGTTTATCAAAAAACATACAATTAAAATTACTCTATAAGATCATTTGTAGAGTAATTATGATACTATATAAAATTACCCTACAAGATCAAAATTACCATACACGATCATTTGTAGAGTAATTATGATACTCTACAAAATTACTCTATTAGATCAAAATTATCCTACAAAATCATTTTACAAAAATTACCCGACAAGATCAAAATTATCCTACAAGATGATTTGTATAATAATTTTGATAATTACTCTACGAGTAAATAGTTACGAAAACGCCACCGTGTTTTTTTTTTTTCCTTTTGACTCTATCCGTACGTTTTTGTATGATAAAGGTATTTATATTTGATCTTTTATCTTTTCTATTAATCAATAATTAAATGGAATAAATTTAAAAAAAATAATTAAATGGAATATGAATTAAGATCTTTAGGGACGGCAATAAATGTAGAATGATGCTCCTCCTATCATGTCCGGCACATTAGATATTTTAATATTTATGAAAATCTAAATATCAATAATTAAATAGAATTAGGATTTTCTCACCGTGCGTTTGCGGCGAAGAATCCGCATATGGACCAAACGGCAAAGACTAGGATTAAGATGCAATACATAAATGTGTAAAAAAACATAACAAATGTAAAAATTATATCGCATATTTAATTTTTGTAAAAAGAAACTAAACAACGAAAGTTATAAAAGGAAAATAAAACTACCGGTTAAAGAAGTGTATTATCTATAGTGCATAGGGTAAAAAAACCCACACTGTAGCCGCTATAGTACTTTTTGTTATGTAATTTTATATACGCAAAATACCAATGTGTAAAAAACCAAAATTGAAACAAAATATAACAATTATAAAATTATGTTGCGTATTTAGGTTTTGTAAAAACAAAACTAACGGACGAAAGTTATAAAAGGAAAATTAAACTATTGAGGTGTAAACGTATATTATTTATAGTGTACAAGGGATAATTTGAAAAAGAAAAAAACACCTAACACTTTAGTCACTATGATACTTTTTATGATGTAATTTGATAAAAGTTATAATATAATAAGAACACCATGTGTGTAATTTGTAGCCAAGAAAATAAAAAATAAAAGGAAAACATTGTGGTTAAAATGAAACTTGATAAAAACAAAGGGAAAAAGATAAAACATTGTCGTTAAAATAAAAATTCTAAAACTACCATGTAGCTAACATGATGTGGTTTAATATATATATATATATATATAGGGCTAGGTTTATTAGTGAACAACCCCTTTGATCGTGAACACTAGTGAACTAATTATAGCCTTTGATTATCGATTATCAATACACAAGTGTAAATCAATGTCTAGGATTTGATGATGAAAATACACTAGTGTATTTTACGATTTGATGATATAAACAATGGTTAGGATTTGTTCACTCAGTTCACAAATACACTAGTGTTCACTCTAGAACCTCACCCTATATATATATATATATATTGAACGGTTAATTTCTTTAATCTCCTGTTGTCTGTGTGACTTGAACCCAAGACCTTCCACTTCTCAACCTAGGTGTTTTTAAAGGGTTTGCCTTTATCAAGGGACCACCATCCCATTAGCATGTGGTTATATATATATATACATACTAGTCGTTTACCCGCGCGATGCGGCGGGAAACATATCACTTAGGTTGGTGAGTTTAGGGCGATGCGGCGAGAAACGTATCACAGGTTGTCGGATGAGGAAACTTGTTACAACATTCTTCTGCAGAATGTTGAGACTATTGGATTCGTACAACCCAACAAAGGTTTATATTTGTTGCAAAACAGTGACGGGTCAAAACGGGACAGGTAAAAAACTATAAAATAATCATGTGTAATTATTTTTGTTTTCGGATAAAACAAAATTTCCTTTCATTCGACTCGCTTGATCACAAACTCATAAGGGTTAAATTAAGTAACATAAAACAGTAAAAAAGAAGTGCAACCATAAACACTTTAAACATTAAAGATGCAAGCAAAACAAAGGTTTCAGCAATACCATAAAAAAACATCACCAATTCATCAATCAGCAAATTCACATGTTTACAGAATCATGACATCACTGAAAGCTATTGTACCAGTTTTGGAGACCGGTAAGGTTGATTCAGCTGATATGGCGAGTTTGAAATCGATAAACTCCTCATCGGCTACCCCTTCAACCCATTTCTACTACTTGAATTACTTCCAGTACGTTCTGCCTGGATGGCCTGAAAATATGGGGAAACACACGCCATGTCCTTTAGGGTTGGGAGGGGCTTCAGTGCATCGTGAACCTCACTCATGAGTGGTCTAAGACAAAGGGTAGCCAGTTGAGCTGCCTTCTGTGCACCTCTTATTGAGAAACGACCTTCAAAATGAGGGTCTATCAATTTGTAGAACCTTCTTCGCTCCCCGAGATACAGTCATGCCCATTCCACGAGGTTATGCTTGCCATTTGGCCGGTTTTTGTCCATTGATCTCCTCCTGGTTATCATCTCGAGTAACACAACGCCAAAACTGTAGATACGAAAAGACTAAAATGACGATTTAACCCTCGACTTTTAGTGGTTATTAACATACCTGTCATCACATACTCGAGAGCCGCATAACCGTATGTACCCATCACTCCAATAGACACATGAGTTTTATCTCCTTCCGGGCCATCTTTTGCAAGTCCAAAATCAGAAAGCTTTGCATTATAGTCCTAAAAATAACCAATTACACTTCTCACAATAAGACAATTAGATCAACGCCGCCTGCTTCCTCAAATTTGGTGAATATCCCGATCCCTGCACCAGCTCAACAGTCAACAACCCTCGGTTTCTGTGTAGAATTGTTCGGTTTCTTTATGTATTTCGAAGAATGAATCGACCAAAGCCTTTGCAAACTTGGTGTCATTAACGTGATATTGATAAACCGTCACCTAATTTATTACAGATTACAAATTAATCTAAGATCTCCATAAACGGTAACTATAGTTTGATTGATAACAATACTAACCTTCCTATCATTTGTAGTCTCGATGAGTCTTTTTAGTTCTTCGATAAGAGTACCAGTAGCGTTTGTGTAACATCTGTGCTTGTAATCATTGTGAACAATTCTATTATCAATAAAACAATGTTATTTGATCCCAATGTTTGTTTGGTTATGTTTTACATTTTTCATGTTTTGACTTTTATTCAATTTCAAACTCTATATCGCTTTCTGGAGAGTTATACGCA
Source organism: Helianthus tuberosus (assembly GCA_030545235.1). Lineage (NCBI taxonomy): Eukaryota > Viridiplantae > Streptophyta > Magnoliopsida > Asterales > Asteraceae > Helianthus > Helianthus tuberosus. The sequence goes on from CM060375.1 coordinate 62,786,456, forward strand.
AACTGATGCGTAAACGTAATCAGTTTAATGCGACAAATACTCCGGAACATCAACATATACTTAACATACCTTAAATAACCTTTACATAACTTAGAAATAAGTTTTGAAGGCTTTGGTATGGCAAAAACAAGTTAATTCGCTTACAGGGACTAAACTTGACAAACTGCGAAAGTATGCCAATTTGAACTGTAACGAACATTCCAGAACATGACCATGAGTTAAACATACCATAAATATCCTTTACATAGCTTAGAAATAGGCTTTGAGGGGTTCGGTGTGCTAAAATATACTTTTGGGACATTCAGGGACTAAAAGCGTCAAAAAGTGCACAAGTTTGCATTTTCGCGCATAACTTACGTTCTGAAAACATCCGGACATCCAAAAATTTATGTAAGCACTAAAATATTTTATTTTAGTGTTTGGCATAAGAAAAATCCATTCGTCGCGTCATTTGGATCGTTTTTCGCGCTTATGCGCATTCCGTCGTAATTAAGCGAACATCGCGATCGTACGGCCAAACGAACCGACATCTGACATATTTTTGAGCATGTTTCATGTCCACAATGTTTAGGCATCATTTTAGGGCCTTAAAGTTGGCTTAACGGGCCTTAAACGTGTCGGAAAAGGCTTTAAAACACAACAGGGACCAAAACTGTCATTTCTGAAACATGTTTCTGATCTGTGCAGGCCAGGCGGCCCGCGTAAGGTCTGTGTGTATCTTTACGCGGCCCGCGTCAGTGTCCCAGATCAGATAAGATCGATTAGTCAGCAGATTACAGCTGTGAAACTCACAACCACAAACCCACACTTGCCCTTTCAGTCCATGAGGGGCCATTTTTAGTCACCACAACATTCCAACAAGTGTACGCACGAGATTCGATCACGTTTTCCAAGAAACGATCCTAACGGTTCAGGAAAAACTATAAATACCCCACCCCCATTTGCTTCAAAACCCACTAGAATCTGATTTGAGAAGCTCTAAGTTGAAACCTTTGTTTCATACCTGAGCTACTTGAATCACGATTAGCATTCGGGGACCCTTCGTAAGTATTCCTTCGTTCTTTTATTGCTTTTCGAGTCTGAAAGTCAAACTTTGTTTGACTTTCTGCGTTGACCAGTTTATGGTCAATGCGAAGTTTATTTGAACTTCGCAACGTGATTGTAATCACGATGGTTATAGTCCCTTGTGACTATGCCTACTGATTACCACGTTGTCTAGGGTCGTATGGGTAAGCGATCTAATAAATCGCTTATACCTTCGAACCCGACCCATTTGGTCGATCATTAGGATCCGACCAAATACCTTAGGTGACCATAGTATATAGGGAATAACCTTCCGAGGTTATACCTTATGGTCACGACGTTTAAGTAGTTGTATGATAGGTAGTTTATATGCCTTAGGTAAATTACCAAAATACCCCTTTGATGCCAAAATTCATTATAAACATATGTGACATAACTTTTGACATCTAAACTGATTTGGCGACAATATTAGGCATGTTAAGGCATATTCTACTTGTCATAGGACTAGATAGGCGGTCCGAACGCGTTTCACGCGAACGACGCGTTAAAGTAGCATAAGCTACCTAAACGGGTCGTAAGCACTTATGTTAGGTTTCATTTAGTATGTAGGCTTTGTTAAACCATATTACACGAGTCTCCATACTCGTTTGGTTTACGAACCCTCATTCTATCCGATCCTCCGATTTAGGTCCGGGTTATTAACATAGTTACCTATATTAGGTGCCGTTTGATTTCGTGATCTCTAGCATTGCTTGGTGGTTATCTTAGGACTTCTGAGCAATCTCAAGTGAGTACATAGACCCCTCTTTTACTGTTTTCCAAACTGTTTTGGGGTGAAACACATGTGCCTACTTGTTACTTTCGTGCTTTCCTGCTTTCACATCATATACTTGCTATGTTCATTAGTACAATTATAGTACATGATTTCATTGTGTTCATGCTATGTATGTCCATTGTGTGCATACTTAGTACATTGTTTTACATTACATTTCATGCTATGTATGTCCATTGTGTGCATACTTAGTACATTGTTTTACATTACATTTCATGCTATGTATGTCCATTGTGTGCATACTTAGTACATTGTTTTACATTACATTTCATGCTATGTATGTCCATTGTGTGCATACTTAGTACATTGTTTTACATTACATTTTATGCTATGTATGTCCATTGTGTGCATACTTAGTACATTGTTTTACATTACATTTCATGCTATGTATGTCCATTGTGTGCATACTTAGTACATTGTTTTACATTACATTTCATGCTATGTATGTCCATTGTGTGCATACTTAGTACATTGTTTTACATTACATTTCATGCTATGTATGTCCATTGTGTGCATACTTAGTACAGTTGTTTTCATCACATGCTTACATTTTGTTATGACATTTGGGTTGTTTACAATGGAACAATACATTCATTAACATTAGCTACGCCATTCGTTAGTAGGTAGTGGTATCATAGGAATTGACAACTCCCGTTCCTGAAATCCTGGGTTTGTTTGGATTGGAAGGAATGACCGAATTCGATACACATAACTTAGATAAACCTTTAATTTGTTTAAGGGTTTATCGCCACAGTCTCAAGGCTTGGATGTATGCATTTTCACAATACCGCATAAATGTTTGTATCAGTATAGCATGCATTTGTTCCACAAAACATAACTTTGATTTAAACCATGTTTTACTTCAATACCTTGTTTTTGTGCATTTTACATATGGTTTAGTTGATATATTTCACTTACCATACATGATACTCTTGGGTACACATTACATGATCTACATTAAACATAAACATTTTGACATTGATATACACATTTAGTGGTTTACATTGAACATAGACATTTCGATATGGTTTACACATTAACACATGACAATTCATTTATACATAAACAATTTACATTGGTGGTTGGTTTGAGTAAGTGATTTGAGTAACGAGGCGTGTGTAATATGATACAAGCATGGTGGATACGCCGCTGGTACTTCCTATAAACAAGTGTTTGTATGACATTACATGTCGTAGCGTTACTTAAATCATTTCAATATTTGACATATTACGTTTTACATGAACAACTTATTTTCACAAGACATTGATTTACAAAACAATTTATCTTATACAAACTCATTTTCTTGGTTATTCATTTAACCTTACATTATTCTCATATTTATACATATCATCGCTTTTTGAATGATTTACAAAACAAAACAATTTACAAGGTTCATGACTGACTTTTGTTAAACAACTTTTTCTAAACTTATAAGTCATGAATCCTCTTTTCACAAAACCTATGTATCTCACAGGCATTTTTATGCTGACGTACCTATTTTCACATGTGTTTTCAGGAGCTTTTGCGTAGGATGATGATCGTGACACTAGGGTGGACCTGTGCCTTAGAGACTAAAAATGAAGATAGACTAGTTTAATTATGTTATGAACTCTTTGTTTCCTGTTTAAAACAATGTAACTCTCATGTTGATAAATAAAGTACAACTTTGAATGCCATGGTTATGAAACAAATAATTCTGTTACAACACTCCCCGACGTTTTCCGCCATGTTTTCCGTCAGGCGATCGAGTTAGCAGCAACATTGACTGAGTCACAGATTCGGAAGAATAAGTTACACAGGAAGGGTGACAAGGGCAAGAAACAATCGTCTGACAAAGAGGATAGCAAGAAAGGTCAAAACAAGAATGGAAAGAATTCTGGTTCTTCAAGAGGGTCAAGGAAGCGTAAGGCTTCCCAAAATTTTGCTGTCACTGCCCAAGCTAACCAGGCAGCTCCCAACCAACCCGCACAGCCTCCAGCGAAGAAACCTTATTCAGGGAATGCACGTTTGTGCAATAGATGCAACAGTCACCATTAGCCGCAACATCAGTGCCGTTTCTGTAATAACTATGGGAAGTCGGGTCATCTTGCCAATGTTTGTCGGTTTACTCAGAATCAGGCAGTTCAGAACCCGGCTCAACAAGTTGCTCAGCCTCCTGCTCAGCAACAGGGTCAAGCTGCACGACCACACTACCCACCAGGTGCTTGTTATAACTGTGGGGGATCTGACCCATTACAGAAACCGGTGCCCAAGGCTGGCTAACCAGAATCAGGCTCAGGCTCGAGGGCGAGTCTTCAACATGAATGCTCAAGAGGCACAAGCAGACAATGAAGTGGTGAACGGTACGTTCTTTATTAATAATCAGCCTACATCTGTTCTTTTTTATTCGGGTGCCGACAAGAGTTTTGTGTCATTGTCTTTTGAGCCAATGCTTCGCGTGTCTAGAACGAAACTAGGTAAACCTTTGACAGCAGAAGTTGCTAGTGGTGAACCCATTGTTCTTGATTCTGTTCTACGCAACTGCCAGTTGAACCTTAACGACCATCTTTTTCCGATCGACCTCACGCCTATGCAACTTGGAAGCTTCGACGTTATTGTGGGTATGGATTGGTTAGCCAAGCATCACGCAGAGGTAGTTTGTTTCGAGAAGATCGTTCGTGTGCCGCTTCCGACAGGTGAGATCCTACAGGTTCATGGTGAGAAACCTACTGGTGGTCTCAAACTCATGTCTTGTTTTAAAGCTCGGAAGTATCTGCGAAAGAATTATGTGGCCTTCTTAGCACATGTTACAGCAGATAAAGGCAAGGGTAAGTCTATTTCAGATATTCCCGTCGTTCGGGATTATTCTGAAGTATTCCCTGAAGATTTACCTGGCCTACCTCCAACACGCCAAGTCGAGTTCCGTATTGATCTCGTACCTGGTGCAAATCCCATTGCTAGAGCTCCATATCGTCTTGCACCGTCTGAGATGCAAGAGTTATCTAAGCAGCTTCAGGAGCTCTCTGACAAAGGTTTTATCCGTCCTAGCTTTTCACCTTGGGGTGCTCCCGTTCTTTTTGTCAAGAAGAAGGATGGATCCTTTAGGATGTGTATCGATTATCGTGAGCTTAACAAGCTTACCATCAAGAATCGATATCCCCTACCTCGCATCGATGATCTCTTTGATCAGTTACAGGGCGCTTCTTATTTTTCGAAGATTGATCTGCGTTCCGGGTATCATCAACTTCGTGTGCATGAAGAAGATATTCCCAAGACAGCTTTCCGCACTCGTTATGGGCATTATGAGTTCACAGTCATGCCATTCGGTTTGACTAATGCTCCTGCTGTTTTCATGGACTTAATGAATAGGGTCTGCAAGCCTTATCTGAATCAGTTCGTCATTGTTTTTATTGATGACATCTTGATATACTCTAAGACGCGAGCTAATCACGAGCAACATCTTCGTCTTACTCTGGAACTCCTAAAGAAAGAGCAACTTTTCGCCAAATTCTCCAAGTGCGAATTCTGGCTTAAAGAAGTTCAATTTTTGGGGCATATTGTCAACGAACGAGGTATTCATGTAGATCCCTCCAAGATCAGTGCGATTAAGGATTGGGACACGCCTACTACTCCTACTGAAGTTCGTTCTTTTCTTGGTCTAGCGGGTTATTACCGCCGCTTCATTGAAAACTTCTCAAAGATTGCAGTTCCTCTAACTGCTCTAACTCAGAAGAACAAACCCTTTGATTGGGGATTCAAACAAGAGGAAGCATTTCTGACTTTGAAACAGAAACTTTGCGACGCGCCTGTTCTGACTTTGCCGGAGGGCAATGATGATTTCGTCGTTTATTGCGATGCATCTAAATTGGGTCTTGGCTGTGTTCTAATGCAAAGGAACAAAGTCATAGCATACGCATCCAGGCAGTTGAAGATACATGAGAAGAACTACACCACTCATGATCTTGAGTTGGGTGCAGTTGTCTTCGCTCTAAAGATCTGGAGACACTATTTGTACTGTACAAAATGTGTGGTTTTCACGGACCACAAAAGTCTTCAACATATCTTCAATCAGAAAGAACTCAACATGAGGCAACGACGTTGGGTTGAGCTACTAAACGACTATGATTGCGAAATTCGCTACCATCCTGGTAAGGCGAATGTCGTAGCCGATGCATTGAGTCGTAAGGAACGTACTAAGCTTCATTGTGTACGTGTTCAATCTGTTATTCAAGCTCGATCCGATATCCAAGCACGCATTTCTCAGGCTCAACAATCTTGTGTTTCACAAGGTTTGATGGATAAGGAATTTCCCTATCACATAACACCTGATCTAGAACTAAAGGATAATGGATCGTATTACTTCATGGACCGTTTGTGGGTCCCAAGCCAAGATGATCTTCGTACCTTGCTTATGGATGAAGCCCATAAGTCTCGTTATTCTATTCATCCGGGCTCAGATAAGATGTATAAGGATCTTCGTATTCACTATTGGTGGCCTGGTATGAAGAAAGACATTGCCTTATATGTATCAAAATGCCTTACGTGTCTTAAGGTTAAGGCTGAACATCAGCGTCCTTCTGGTTTATTGGTGCAACCAGAGATCCCAGTTTGGAAATGGGAAAACATTACTATGGATCTTGTTACCAAACTTCCACGCACAAAGAAAGGTCATGATGCCATCTGGGTAGTTGTTGATTGTCTTACTAAGTCAGCGCATTTCTTGCCAATCCACGAGGACTTTCCTGCTGACAGACTTGCAAAAATCTATGTGGATGAAATTGTAGCTCGACATGGTGTTCCTTTGAACATCATTTCTGACAGAGATGCTCGTTTCACTTCTCATTTTTGGAGAACCATGCAATCTGCTATGGGGACCCAACTTAATCTGAGCACAGCTTATCATCTGCAAACGGATGGTCAATCTGAAAGAACAATCCAGACTCTGGAGGATATGCTTAGAGCTTGTGTGATCGACTTTGGTGGTAGTTGGGATTCACATCTTCCGTTAATTGAATTCTCCTACAACAACAGTTATCACACCAGCATCAAAATGGCTCCTTTCGAGGCTCTCTATGGTTGAAAATGTCATTCACCAGTCTGCTGGAATGAGATCGGCGAGGCTCAGCTTACTGGACCTGCTCTCATTTTAGAGACAACTGACAAGATTAAGAAAGTTCGTGCTAACCTTCAGACAGCTAGAAGCCGTCAAAAGAGTTACGCGGACCCAAAACGCAAGCCCTTGGAATTTCAAGTCGGTGATCGAGTATTACTTAAGGTCTCACCTTGGAAAGGTGTGATCAGATTTGGAAAGAAAGGAAAACTTGCACCAAGATACGTTGGACCATTCAAGATCGTCGAAAGAATCGGTAAGGTAGCCTACAGACTTGAGTTACCTCCTGAACTTGGAAATGTTCATCCAACTTTTCATGTGTCCAATCTCAAGAGGTGTTTAGCTGATGAGAACCTCCACATACCGCTTGACGAAATTCGTGTTGATAAAACACTGAAATTTGTTGAGAAGCCAGTGGAAATCATGGAACGTGAAGTCAAGTGGCTTAAACGCAAGCGCATTCCTTTGGTCAAAGTTCGCTGGGAAGCTAAACGTGGACCCGAGTTTACTTGGGAACGCGAAGATCAAATGAAGGCGAAATATCCGCTTCTTTTCCCACGAGTTTCCTCTAAATAAATTTCGGGACGAAATTTCCACAAGTAGGGGAGACTGTAACATCTGTGCTTGTAATCATTGTGAACAGTTCTATTATCAATAAAACAATGTTATTTGATCCCAATGTTTGTTTGGTTATGTTTTACATTTTTCATGTTTTGACTTTTATTCAATTTCAAACTCTATATCGCTTTCTGGAGAGTTATACGCAAACTGATGCGTAAACGTAATCAGTTTAATGCGACAAATACTCCGGAACATCAACATATACTTAACATACCTTAAATAACCTTTACATAACTTAGAAATAAGTTTTGAAGGCTTTGGTATGGCAAAAACAAGTTAATTCGCTTACAGGGACTAAACTTGTCAAACTGCGAAAGTATGCCAATTTGAACTGTAACGAACATTCCGGAACATTACCATGAGTTAAACATACCATAAATATCCTTTACATAGCTTAGAAATAGGCTTTGAGGGGTTCGGTGTGCTAAAATATACTTTTGGGACATTCAGGGACTAAAAGCGTCAAAAAGTGCACAAGTTTGCATTTTCGCGCATAACTTACGTTCTGAATACATCCGGACATCCAAAAATTTATGTAAGCACTAAAATATTTAATTTTAGTGTTTGGCATAAGAAAAATCCATTCGTCGCGTCATTTGGATCGTTTTTCGCGCTTATGCGCATTCCGTCGTAATTAAGCGAACATCGCGATCGTACGGCCAAACGAACCGAAATATGACATATTTTTGAGCATGTTTCATGTCCACAATGTTTAGGCATCATTTTAGGGCCTTAACGTTGGCTTAACGGGCCTTAAACGTGTCGGAAAAGGCTTTAAAACACAACAGGGACCAAAACTGTCATTTCTGAAACATGTTTCTGATCTGTGCAGGCCAGGCGGCCCGCGTAAGGTCTGTGTGTATCTTTACGCGGCCCGCGTTAGTGTCCCAGATCAGATAAGATTGATTAGTCTGCAGATTACAGCTGTGAAACTCACAACCACAAACCCACACTTGCCCTTTCAGTCCATGAGGGGCCATTTTTAGTCACCACAACATTCCAACAAGTGTACGCACGAGATTCGATCACGTTTTCCAAGAAACGATCCTAACGGTTCGGGAAAAACTATAAATACCCCATGTGACAACTCGAAATTTAGAACCCTTCATTTGTATATTGATGTAACATGCTTGAACGTTACGTGACTAGTTGACATGTTGATTTAATGAATGTTATAAGTGAATATTATGTGAATATGTGTCGTGCGTGTATGTATATATATATTTACTCGTAAACCGAAATCACAACTCGAGACCACCCGGTCTCGAGTGAACAGTGAACAGTTGGGCCGTTTGGGCCGCACCTCCCTTAGCCCACTCCGAAAGCCCACTAGGGTGCATCATTTGGTATAAAACCCATGCCATCATCCACCTTTCCCTTGCACTTACACTCACACATCATCCTACACACACTCTCCCTCACTCAAACCCTAGCAACACCACCCTCTTCTCTTGTCTCGGATCAAGGGTAGCAAACCAAGCTCTCGGATTAGCTTGTGTTCTTCACTCGGAGGCTATCGGACAACAAACTTACTCGCCTTCACACACCCTTTATCAGCCGGTTAGTGTTTTAGATGTTCACTAGGTGTTCTTGTGTATGATAGTGTGACTTGTTTTGAATGATTAAATGATAGATGACCTATGTGAACTCTTGGATGATAATGAATTGTTAAGATGTTTGAATGATGAATATATGGGATGCTTATGGTCGTTTGATTTATGTTAGAAGTTATAGGACAAATGTTGCTTATGAATGATATGCCAAAATGATGTAGCAAATATATATACATATGTTGTCATTGACCCAAGTGATTGTGTGCTAGATATAGAAACCGATGATAGCCTTTAGTGATGTCCGAATCATGCATTTGTTTCGAGGTTTAGGTTGCCTTGAATGAACATGCTTGTAAATGATGAGATGGATAAATGAGGGTTGAATGTGATATGAATATATGATGAACAACATGAATATGGGTTGAAGGTGTCTTGAATATTTGAATATGCTGTGTTTGATCTGCTTTGCTTAGTAATTAGACAAGAAAACATGTTTTTGCATTTTGGTTGGATAGTACATAGGATCATGAAATAGGAATTCCATTGGTTAGTACACTGTGCAGAATCAGCAGGTGCTGGGAGTCGAGACCCCTGGTTTCGACTCGAGACCATCAAGAAGATAACCCGAGATCAGCGGTTGCGAGTCGAGAACTCCTTAGTCTCGACTCAAGACCACGACTCCCTCACACAAGCAGCATAACTCGAGACCACGGTTGCGGGTCCGGTTGCGACTCGAGACCGTCTAGTCTCGACTAGTACATGCATAACTCGAAACCTCCACAGTTGCGACTCGAGAACTCGTAGGCTATAACTCGAGACCGCACAGTCTCGACTCGAGACCACGTAACACATACTCGCTGATTTGGACTTGCACACTGTTACGGACTTAGATGATTGGGCTGTACTGTTGGGCTGTTTAACTAGGTTATTGGGCCACCAAGTGTGACAATGTGTGTTGGGCCGAATTGTTTGGACCGTTCACGTTTATTACTGTTTAATTGGATTGTATGAACTCGTATGTGCTGTCTTTAAACTGCCATGTTATACCTGCATGCCATGATCAATCCCTCTGTGCAACTTGCTAGTATACAATACGTGCATTACTTGGTTTGAATCTGACTTGTGTGGTAACCATACTAGGACGTGGTTGACCACAATTAGCTCAACCGACCTTACTAATCTGCCGAGCTAATCTAAGGTGAGTTCACACTTTCTACAAAGCATGGGATTCCCAGGGGTTGGGAATGGGGTTAAGGAACATGGATTCCTCGTCCTCCTTGGGTAGGACAGTATTGGTTCAGGAATGAAATTCCTCGTCCTCAGGGACAGATAACTCGTACTAGACCAAAACTCTATCACGAAGTCCCTCCTTTTTATATCGACTTAATCGCCGAGGCCAATGGCGAGCGGGTCATTAGTTAGATAGCGCTATTTAGGTTTGACAGACCTCACACCGTGCCGCAGAGGACGGGCGTGAACTAATGGACTATGGCACGTCAATGATGATAGACATTGACAGTTCAGGGCACATAAACATGACTACAGTCAGCAGTCGATATGGTAACGAGTCTAGTAGTATACATGGGGTAGCCCCCACGGCCGAAAAGCCAGATAACTAAACATGGGGTAGCCCCCACGGCCGAAAAGCCAGATAACTATACATGGGGTAGCCCCCACGGCTGGATTGCCAGAGTGACCGGGAATAAACAAATCACGTTTTCAACTATGGGGTAACCCCCACGGCAGGATGCCAGTTAAAGGAAACTGTTTTTGGAAACAACTTAAAACGAACACCCAACCGTGAACTCACTCAACTTGTTGTTGACTCGTTACTACATGCTTTGCAGGTCAATAGGTACTTAGCTGGAGCTTGCATGGGGAAGAGTCGTTGTGGGACATGGACAGCTGTGTGCCATGTTAAACTTTGAAACAATGAAACTTATGTTTTGGTTTTAAACGTTATGCTTCCGCTTGCAACTTAAACTATTTACACGCTTGTTCAATATGATTGGTGGCTGGATCCTGGTCAGTCACGCCTCCAAGCGGTGATACTCCGCAGGTGGATTTTGGGGGTGTGACACCCCACCCCCATTTGCTTCAAAACCCACTAGAATCTGATTTGAGAAGCTCTAAGTTGAAACCTTTGTTTCATACCTGAGCTACTTGAATCACGATTAGCATTCGGGGACCCTTCGTAAGTATTCCTTCGTTCTTTTATTGCTTTTGGAGTCCGAAAGTCAAACTTTGTTTGACTTTCTGCGTTGACCAGTTTATGGTCAATGTGAAGTTCGTTTGAACTTCGCAACGTGATTGTAATCACGATGGTTATAGTCCCTTGTGACTATGCCTACTGATTACCACGTTGTCTAGGGTCGTATGGGTAAGCGATCTAATAAATCGCTTATACCTTCGAACCCGACCCATTTGGTCGATCATTAGGATCCGACCAAATACCTTAGGTGACCATAGTATATAGGGAATAACCTTCCGAGGTTATACCTTATGGTCACGACGTTTAAGTAGTTGTATGATAGGTAGTTTATATGCCTTAGGTAAATTACCAAAATACCCCTTTGATGCCAAAATTCATTATAAACATATGTGACATAACTTTTGACATCTAAACTGATTTGGCGACAATATTAGGCATGTTAAGGCATATTCTACTTGTCATAGGACTAGATAGGCGGTCCGAACGCGTTTCACGCGAACGACGCGTTAAAGTAGCATAAGCTACCTAAACGGGTCGTAAGCACTTATGTTAGGTTTCATTTAGTATGTAGGCTTTGTTAAACCATATTACACGAGTCTCCATACTCGTTTGGTTTACGAACCCTCATTCTATCCGATCCTCCGATTTAGGTCCGGGTTATTAACCTAGTTACCTATATTAGGTGCCGTTTGATTCCGTGATCTCTAGCATTGCTTGGTGGTTATCTTAGGACTTCTGAGCAATCCCAAGTGAGTACATAGACCCCTCTTTTACTGTTTTCCAAACTGTTTTGGGGTGAAACACATGTGCCTACTTGTTACTTTCGTGCTTTCTTGCTTTCACATCATATACTTGCTATGTTCATTAGTACAATTATAGTACATGATTTCATTGTGTTCATGCTATGTATGTCCATTGTGTGCATACTTAGTACATTGTTTTACATTACATTTCATGCTATGTATGTCCATTGTGTGCATACTTAGTACATTGTTTTACATTACATTTCATGCTATGTATGTCCATTGTGTGCATACTTAGTACATTGTTTTACATTACATTTCATGCTATGTATGTCCATTGTGTGCATACTTAGTACATTGTTTTACATTACATTTCATGCTATGTATGTCCATTGTGTGCATACTTAGTACAGTTGTTTTCATCACATGCTTACATTTTGTTATGACATTTGGGTTGTTTACAATGGAACAATACATTCATTAACATTAGCTACGCCGTTCGTTAGTAGGTAGTGGTACCATAGGAATTGACAACTCCCGTTCCTGAAATCCTGGGTTTGTTTGGATTGGAAGGAATGACCGAATTCGATACACATAACTTAGATAAACCTTTAATTTGTTTAAGGGTTTATCGCCACAGTCTCAAGGCTTGGATGTATGCATTTTCACAATACCGCATAAATGTTTGTATCAGTATAGCATGCATTTGTTCCACAAAACATAACTTTGATTTAAACCATGTTTTACTTCAATACCTTGTTTTTGTGCATTTTACATATGGTTTAGTTGATATATTTCACTTACCATACATGATACTTGATGCGTGTGAAGTGTTATATATATTAGGTGTATATTTTAAGCCCTTTTTAACACTTATTTTAGCCAAGTTTTAAATTTATAAAACACGATATTTTACTAACACTAAACACACATATGGGCAAGTGCACCCATCGTTGAGCGTAGTATAGTGTTGGTAAGATACCGAGGTCGTCCAAGGACACAAGAGCTTTTAATACCGGTTTATCCTCAACGTCTAACCAAAATAAAAAGTTTAGAAAAATGTTTTAAGCTAAGAAAAATAAAAACTAACTAAAATGCTGAAAAATAAAAATAAAATAAAAACAGATAGACAAGATGAATCACTTGGTTCCGACTCGTATCTAGTATAACCTTTGATTATTTCCGCACTTTTGCACATAATTAAGAGATTATCTTAGTTATTGTAGCAGGCCCCTCTTTTGAAGGTGACGTTACCCTCACCCCAGTAGTTTGAGTCAGCAAGGATACAATCCTAAAAGGGTGGATTATTGGAAGATAATGAATTAAGTTATTAATGCAGTATTGTGGTAGGCCCCGCTTTTGGCAGTGACGTTACCCTCGGCTAAGTAGTCTGAGTCAGCAGGGATACAGTCCTAAATAGCCGGGTTATAGTATTAATAGTAGTTAACTTATGAGGGGGTCAAAGAGTTTGGACCCCCGCCATCCAATACCGTGAAGTATTGAAGGAGGTCCTACTAAATTTGACCCAGGTCCATTGCAGGACCTCTAAACGCTGAACAATGGCAAGACCTTTACCAAACCGTTCCCTTAACCCCCGACCAGGTAGCCAACATACCTCCATATAGACCGTGGAGATATGAATGGTGAAAATCCTTTATTTTATATAGACAGGAAAATAATGCCAAGACACCACGGACAAACGATAAGGAAAGATCACCTTCAACATAAGTAACTAGTTATTAAAGTCATTAATACAAAACCAAATAAAAAGTGCAAAAGATTAGAAATAAAAAGTATTATACTAGACACTTTGTCTTCACCAAGTGATGTAAGAGACTTAGGCAAACATGGCCTTGATTGTTAAGAACTCTTACGATCAATCTTGGATCCCGAGACGACTCACACACTCTACGATGGACAATGGATGATGGTGGTGGATGATGGTGTTGTGATGGTGGTGGGTGGTGGATGAAGTGTGAGAGAGGTGGTGTGCCAAGGGATGAGTTGAAATGAATCCAAGCACTCCTATTTATAGGCTGAACAGAGAGCTGGGCACGGCCCCGTGTCCGCTGGGCACGGCCCCGTGCCTGTCTGACACTCTCTCTCCTCATTAATTGTAATTCGCAATTACAATTAATGCGCCTGCTGTACTTTCGACACGCCCCCGTGTTCACTGGGCACGGCCCCGTGGTGGGCAATAGAAGCTTCTATAGATTTGTCTTTTCTGCTGCTTCTTGGGCACGGCCCCGTGCTGGCTGAGCACGGGCCGTGTTCAGTCTTCTGCCTTCTCTATTTTGCTTGGGAAGATGCCGTTGAGGGGTCGGGCAGTCCACTTATGTTCCTTTCCTTGTATTTATGTTGGATTTAGCTGTCTTTTTGCTTCTTTTGTGTTTTTGAGCTCATTTAATCCTGAAAATACAAAAGGAAGACAAAAACACTCTTTTTCCAATATTAGTACTTAAAAAGGGTTAGTTTTATGCCTCATTTGATGTAATTTATATGTTGCATTTTACACACATCAAATACCCCCACACTTAAACTTTTGCTTGTCCTCAAGCAAAACTCTTTAATATGTGGCTTACACTCCCAAATGGAATAGGTAGAAGAGAAGGTTTTGGGCTTGTCGTAGAGTGTCGGGAATCCAAGGTCTTTTTGGGTTTTATCTTTATTTATTTACAATCCTATTCGTAATGATTTATTTAGAACTTTTCATAGGAGAAATTACTTATTTGGGCATAACATGCCTTTTTTAAAATTCCATTTATATACAAGTTCACATACCTCACGGGAGAAATCACTCACATTTGGCCGAAGGTGTATTTTTAGTGAATCACTCGAGAACGACATGGAACTTATTCCTACCATAAGCTTGCCAAGCAATCAATCCTCCTCCTTTTTAACTTTTATACCTTTGTAAATATCAAGAGGACTTTGTGGGTTAAGGGTTAGGCTTGGGTTAAAGGTAGGTGGTTGGGATAGTGGTTAGTAGAAAAAAGGCGAAAAGCGTAACAAGTGTCGGTTTTCGTAAAACTTTCTATTTTTGTAACTTTTTTTTTTTTTTTTTGATGAAGCTTTTATTCAAACAAAGTTATTTTTGATGAACTTGTTTGTTTATTTTCTTTTTGCTTCATCATCAACACAATTTTATTTTTCAACGATCCTACGAAAAACCGAACTTGTTACTAAAACAAAGGGTTAAAAATAAAAAAGGTTTTGGTGGGTAAAAGGGTTTTTGGTTTGGGTGATGAAATGAAAAGGTTTAGGCTCAAAGGGGTTAACTAGGGGGATTTTTGGGTAGGTGGTAAAAGAAAAAGAAAAAATAATGGTGTAGAAATAAAAAGGGTTAGTCCTAATGCCTCAATCATTTACTTACTCGGGTTTAAGTTGATAAGGACCGGGAATGTATCATCATGGCAAGTTCTAGAGTCGTAAGAACCAAGCGGCTATTCACACAAGAAACAAAAAATGAGCATTTAGTCTAATGATATGTAATTGTATGCTCAATAAAGGCTCAAAAACTCACTTTTGTGGGAATGGGTTTTTATGTGATCAAGTATATATAATCAAATTTTAACTAAGTTTGCCATGCCTTTTCATAATTTTCTTATGTTGGTTCTTTTTATCACTACGCTATCGGTTGTAAATTTGTAAAAATATAACCTTTTTGAGAACTTGAATTTCCCGAATTAAACCTAGACAAGTAAGAAAAATGAAATTTTTGAAAAAATTTGGGGTGATTAGCGGTTCCAATAGAGTTTTGTGTAAGGCTTGTATTTAGGACTTGCAAAATTTCAAGGTTTTAGCATCCCCCCCACACTTAAATTACACATTGTCCTCAATGTGTCCCAAAAATAAATTTTTAGGTTGATTAGATGTGTAAAATGGTGTTAAAAAGCAAAAATTTTGTGTTACTGGGCGCTGAACACGGCCCCGTGTTATCCGGGCACGGCCCCGTGTTCAAGTGCCAGTAACAAAATTAAAACAAGAGAAACAGAAGTCTGGACACGGGGGCGTGTTGGGTGAACACGGCCCGTGTCCAGTTACCTGAACTGGGCGTTTTTCTGCAGGTGGTTCAGCACGGGGCCATGTTGGTTGGGCACGACCCGTGTTGAACCTTCTGAAATGGAGAGAATTGTCGGGTTGCCTTGTTCTTGTGCATGAGTTCATTTTTCTCGTTCCCCTTTTCATCCTTTACCACCATGAGTGTGTTTTATTCCTTACAAACCATCCAAACCTTAAAACCATCATTTCATTTCATCATAGAGAGAACTTACATAGTCCTAAATTAAGATAAAATTAAAACTTAACTAAATAGGTCAGCAGGTATACGAGGTTATCATAAGGAGTTCTACTATTTTAAGAAAATTTCGAGAATAGTTTCCCGATATAGTAGGACTTTTAGCCGAATGATTTCTTCCCTAAACGTTGTTTAAAGCCATTCTTCGATTTCCCTAGGAAGGAAGAATGCGGCTTCATTTTCCTCCGCAGCTGGTGGTTGAGGGGGAACATTCACCGGGACTCCTTGCACCACTCTTCGCGGAGGCTCTTGGTGCATGGCGTACCATTCGGATGGAATGACAACTTCGGGTACCACGTTCCACGCCCTTTGGGTTATTATAGGTACCAAAGGCGGGGAGGCGAGAAGGTTCAACCTCTGGTGCAAGAGGTTTACTTCATGGAGACAGCCCTCCAGCCCCACTGTAAGATGGTTGATACGGTCGATCAATGCTTCTTCCACTCCCGTCATTTCATCAATAGCCTCCCTTAGGGCGTAAACATAGTTTACAAGAGAGTCTTCTGCTGTTGAAGATCTCCTCCCTTGTCGGTTACTTCTTGAAGATGATCCGCTTGTTCTGCTTGCCATTTTCTGCGAAGGAAACCGAAGAAAGCTAAATTTTTACAAAACAGATCCCCGGACACGGCCCCGTGCTCGCTGAGCACGGCCTCGTGTCCATTTGTCTGCAGGATTTTATGCTAAGGAGTCTTGGAGTTTTAAATTATTCTCATGATTTTTAGCTAGTTTTTAGGCTTAGATAATTTAAAATAAAGTTATACAACTAACTTTAAACAAGAATCCTTAGCAAATAATCTTACAAACTTCACATAGAGGGTTGGAATCAAGGGATTTCCAAGCTTCCATGGAGGAAATTTTGAAAAATTTTGAAAGAGGAGGAAATGAGTAAAAGTGGAAGGGACAAGAGATTCCTTTGGAACCTTCTTTTAGCACTTACCTAGGATGGTATGAGTGAAAATCCCAGGAATCTCTGTCAATTGAAGTGGTTAAAAATGAGCAGGAATCAGGCTGCATTTAAAGAAAACGACAGTGCACTGGACACGGCCCCGTGTTGACTGGACACGGCCCCGTGTTCAGAGGAAATCCTGACACATTTTGTCCGTATTCTAACCAAATCAGCAGAGAATCTTTTTGGTGAGCACGGGGGCGTGTTGACCTGGACACGGCCCCGTGTCTGGAGGCTGTTTTATGGAGTTTTGCTACTTCTAAGGGTCTCGTTGAAATCGGGTGGTTCCTTACTGGTTGGAACAACCCCAAAGTGCCAAAGATACCTTAATTGTCCTAGACTAAGGCGAGAACGCAAGAGGTTGTCGGTGAGGGTAATTCCTATTTTTATTCTAGGTGGACAAGTCCAACCCTTTCCCGGGCTCTTGTTAAAGAAGGTGTATGCCGAATCGCTCAGGTCTATGTATGCATCGAACGAAGTCGATGGAGAGTCCTTCACGGCACAATCGACACAGGGACGACTATCGTCCAAGTCTTTGCTAGGCACTAAGGCATTTTCGGGAGCAACGAGGTTGTCGGAATGCGGTTCCAACATTTCTTCATGGTTATCGTCTTGGGGTGGATCAATAAAATCCTTCCTAAGCTCTTTTAACCAATTCAGAATTAGCTTTTCTAGGTGAAATAACTCATCAAGGAGCATTTCCCCTAGAATATCTGGCTGGGCGCATTCGAGGGAGAAATAGTGCTTATTTTTACTTTCGCCCCTCTTAAGGTTGTAAGAAGTCGGTGGGTCCATGTAATGGGGCCTATAATTTAGAAAGTAGCATTCTACTTCTTCATGTTTGCCACCACATAATTGACACCACGTACCATAAGAGTGCCGAAAGTAAAAACAATTACTATCACTCATGTTTATGTCAGAAATTACCAACCGCCGGGATCTAACGGTTCTGTTTTCAGTAACTGAAACTTGGGCACGGGGGCGTGTTGAGTGGACACGGCCCCGTGTTCAGCTTACTGTCTGACGTAAAACAGGATTGCCAGTTCCAATTATTGAGCACGGGGGCGTGTTCAGCGGGCACAGCCCGTGCTGAGCTCTGCAGAAGCTGAAAAACTAAGAAAATCCAAAAAAAAAAATAAAAAGAAAAAGGAAAAATGATTAGGCCGTTGATTCCTAACTTTTTTAAAATCCTTGTGTCCCCGGCAACGGCGCCAAAAACTTGATGCGTGTGAAGTGTTATATATATTAGGTGTATATTTTAAGCCCTTTTTAACACTTATTTTAGCCAAGTTTTAAATTTATAAAACACGATATTTTACTAACACTAAACACACATATGGGCAAGTGCACCCATCGTTGAGCGTAGTATAGTGTTGGTAAGATACCGAGGTCGTCCAAGGACACAAGAGCTTTTAATACCGGTTTATCCTCAACGTCTAACCAAAATAAAAAGTTTAGAAAAATGTTTTAAGCTAAGAAAAATAAAAACTAACTAAAATGCTGAAAAATAAAAATAAAATAAAAACAGATAGACAAGATGAATCACTTGGTTCCGACTCGTATCTAGTATAACCTTTGATTATTTCCGCACTTTTGCACATAATTAAGAGATTATCTTAGTTATTGTAGTAGGCCCCTCTTTTGAAGGTGACGTTACCCTCACCCCAGTAGTTTGAGTCAGCAAGGATACAATCCTAAAAGGGTGGATTATTGGAAGATAATGAATTAAGTTATTAATGCAGTATTGTGGTAGGCCCCGCTTTTGGCGGTGACGTTACCCTCGGCTAAGTAGTCTGAGTCAGCAGGGATACAGTCCTAAATAGCCGGGTTATAGTATTAATAGTAGTTAACTTATGGGGGGGTCAAAGAGTTTGGACCCCCGCCATCCAATACCGTGAAGTATTGAAGGAGGTCCTACTAAATTTGACCCAGGTCCATTGCAGGACCTCTAAACGCTGAACAATGGCAAGACCTTTACCAAACCGTTCCCTTAACCCCCGACCAGGTAGCCAACATACCTCCATATAGACCGTGGAGATATGAATGGTGAAAATCCTTTATTTTATATAGACAGTAAAATAATGCCAAGACACCACGGACAAACGATAAGGAAAGATCACCTTCAATATAAGTAACTAGTTATTAAAGTCATTAATACAAAACCAAATAAAAAGTGCAAAAGATTAGAAATAAAAAGTATTATACTAGACACTTTGTCTTCACCAAGTGATGTAAGAGACTTAGGCAAACATGGCCTTGATTGTTAAGAACTCTTACGATCAATCTTGGATCCCGAGACGACTCACACACTCTACGATGGACAATGGATGATGGTGGTGGATGATGGTGTTGTGATGGTGGTGGGTGGTGGATGAAGTGTGAGAGAGGTGGTGTGCCAAGGGATGAGTTGAAATGAATCCAAGCACTCCTATTTATAGGCTGAACAGAGAGCTGGGCATGGCCCCGTGCCTGTCTGACACTCTCTCTCCTCATTAATTGTAATTCACAATTACAATTAATGCGCCTGCTGTACTTTCGACACGCCCCCGTGTTCACTGGGCACGGCCCCGTGGTGGGCAATAGAAGCTTCTATAGATTTGTCTTTTCTGCTGCTTCTTGGGCACGGCCCCGTGCTGGCTGAGCACGGGCCGTGTTCAGTCTTCTGCCTTCTCTATTTTGCTTGGGAAGATGCCGTTGAGGGGTCGGGCAGTCCACTTATGTTCCTTTCCTTGTATTTATGTTGGATTTAGCTGTCTTTTTGCTTCTTTTGTGTTTTTGAGCTCATTTAATCCTGAAAATACAAAAGGAAGACAAAAACACTCTTTTTCCAATATTAGTACTTAAAAAGGGTTAGTTTTATGCCTCATTTGATGTAATTTATATGTTGCATTTTACACACATCAATACTCTTGGGTACACATTACATGATCTACATTAAACATAAACATTTTGACATTGATATACACATTTAGTGGTTTACATTGAACATAGACATTTCGATATGGTTTACACATTAACACATGACAATTCATTTATACATAAACAATTTACATTGGTGGTTGGTTTGAGTAAGTGATTTGAGTAATGAGGCGTGTGTAATATGATACAAGCATGGTGGATACGCCGCTGGTACTTCCTATAAACAAGTGTTTGTATGACATTACATGTCGTAGCGTTACTTAAATCATTTCAATATTTGTCATATTACGTTTTACATGAACAACTTATTTTCACAAGACATTGATTTACAAAACAATTTATCTTATACAAACTCATTTTCTTGGTTATTCATTTAACCTTACATTATTCTCATATTTATACATATCATCGCTTTTTGAATGATTTACAAAACAAAACAATTTACAAGGTTCATGACTGACTTTTGTTAAACAACTTTTTCTAAACTTATAAGTCATGAATCCTCTTTTCACAAATCCTATGTATCTCACAGGCATTTTTATGCTGACGTACCTATTTTCACATGTGTTTTCAGGAGCTTTTGCGTAGGATGATGATCGTGACACTAGGGCGGACCTGTGCCTTAGAGACTAAAAATGAAGATAGACTAGTTTAATTATGTTATGAACTCTTTGTTTCCTGTTTAAAACAATGTAATTCTCATGTTGATAAATAAAGTACAACTTTGAATGCCATGGTTATGAAACAAATAATTCTGTTACAACACTCCCCGACGTTTTCCGCCACGTTTTGTATGTTATACGTGGTCGGGGTGTGACAGTTTGTATCGTAAAATGGCTTTCCAGGTGCATCTAGAGCAGAAATGCCGATTTCTGGTAGTTCATCAGGTCTTGTTTGGATGAAAAAAGGGTGTGTAAAGAACTCCTCAAACGTCAACCTTTCAACTGTGAATCAAAGTAATAAAGATCAGAAATAACAGCGATTAAGCGTGTATGAATTAACTGTAACTATTAACTAAAATCTATGCAGTTATAACGCTCGAAAATCAAATAGCGGTCAAGGGCCGATATTTGAGATATAGGTTATAGCGGTGGGTACCGGTAATTTTATATCATGCAGAATTTGTATATATACATATATATAACGTCAAACATATATAATATTATTATTAATAGTAATATTAAAAGTCAAAACTCAAAAGTGCCAATATTTGAAACATGATCTAATCGTAAGACATGAAATCTGCTTCCGAGTCTACATCAACCAACGCATCCAAAACAGTCGATATCGGTCAAATATCGCTCAATGGAAGTCAATAGCGCCGACTGTAATTTGTGCATACAACCCCCCCTAAAGCATTCTATTTGAAGATTTGTAATAATATTGTTTTGGTAACTTTGTAATCTTAATTAACACAAATGATTTGTTTAGTTTTTTAAAAAAGGAAAAACAAGTGTAAAAAGAGAAATAAATATAAATTTCCATTATATTCTAAAATATAAGTTACAAATACCCGGATTTTGTCGCAGTAACTTTCTACACAGGTCTACGCACTCGGGACTTAAGTCCTTCGCATCTGACGGAAACCGCAATTCTGTTGATTTCATTATGTTTTGAAGCAACTGTGTGACACGTAAATAAAAACAAGACATAAAAATACCAGGTTGGAATTTTAATAAAAAACCCAATGGGAAATATATAGTCTCCGATACAAGATTTACAAACCTGAATTTGATTGTTTCCTGTGAACGGTGTTCTACCAGTTACAAGTTGAAAAAGAATTGCACCGACACTCCATTAATCTGCCTGTGTCTTCCATTTCTATGTCAATATAAGAGAAACTATAATAAATGCGCTTTTAAAGAGAAAATATCACCTTGGCATCATACTTATGAAGTTGCATAATTTCTGGTGCCATATAAAGCGGCGGGCCACATAACGTTTCTGCAAGGTTTCTAGGTTGCAAAGACCTGCAAATGTAATTACATTTTTTTTCATGTATATGCTACAAGGCATGACTCATGACGATATAATATATAATGCTGAAATTATATTACCTTGCAAAGCCAAAATCTGCAATCTTTAATGTTGAATTGTCGTCATTTGTAGACAGTAGGAGATTCTGTTCAACAGATAAGATATGTAAAAAATAAACATATATACTGAAGTCGACATAACGTAAACATGATGCAAATGATAAAGGATACCAACCTGTGGTTTTAGGTCTCTATGGATAATCTGATTATCGCGGAGGACTTTCAAACCAGCCGCTGCAAGAGAAACAATCATACACAACTTCATCACTCACCAATATAAGTAATGTGAA
This sequence comes from Helianthus tuberosus, assembly GCA_030545235.1. Lineage (NCBI taxonomy): Eukaryota > Viridiplantae > Streptophyta > Magnoliopsida > Asterales > Asteraceae > Helianthus > Helianthus tuberosus. Next base: position 62,809,014 of record CM060375.1, read on the forward strand.
TGTGAATAGAGAAAAGATTAAAAAAAAGTGTTGACGGATACCTAACTGCTGCATGAAGTGCGCCGATGTTGATTTAGAAATTCTACCTTGACGTCTTTGAATAAACATAGATAAATCACCTCCTTTGCAGTATTCCAGCACAAGATGTATCTTTCCAGGCTCCTAATTTCACACAAGTGAGACGTCATAAACAATTTCAAAAACGGATTAAGAAACATAAAAAGTTCCAATATTTTGGCCCATCAAATGCTACAACTTAAGAGCAATGCATACAGCGCATTACATCATATTCATAAACTACATACAACTCTATATCCATCAAATATCCATATGAAATAGAGTAAGTTAAAAGACCATTATTATGAATTATATCCCTTATTTGGATTTGGTCCTTATTAGGTTCAACCTGAATATTCGTATTCCGTCTCCATATATAATATTGCTTTACATAAGAACCAAATCCCAAATCGAATCGTATACTTCCTCGGTTCCTCGAGCAAACAATATAATCATATCAGTACTTCTTATGCACCGAATTCATCTTATACAGTATGATGATGTCATGTATACTAATCACATGCAAGTTTAGTCTTTGTCCATTATCCCCAATACCGGCATAAAGAAGCTCTGCCACTGGTATGGACGAATCAGAGGGATAATCGACAACACTGAAGCAGATAATATTCCCTGAGATGCAAAGAATGATAAAAAGTAATGTACACCTTTTAATCAATCATGTCATAAATTTGCAAAAACGAATAACATACCAGATTAGAGCACACAAACACAATTTGCTTCTCCAGCAGGGCACCCGCAAATATAGTCAAGATCTATGGAAAGAAGATGAAAAGGACATTGTTAATTTACCGTCTGGCAGCACATAAGTTGCATACGAACAATGAAGACAACGGTTTAACCGATAAACAGAATAACAATTACATGCGCAAAAGGCAAGGAGCCACATATGCTTGAAATTGCCCATACTGATAAAGCTGTTGCCTCTTCCTCCACAGCAAGTGTTTTGTGAGCCTACAGTACCAAACGCAAATGATATAATCCACCATCAATGCACAAAGTGGTACTAAATAAAAGTTACAATACAAAAAAAAAACCCTGCCTCTGCAAGTTCAAAACTTGTGCTGCAAGACATTAAATCAACTGTTGAACCAGCAATGTGTAAAATTGTTTCATCTGGTCTATGTAATTCCAAAGAATGCAAGTATTCCAATGGGTTTCATCTGGTTTTTTTAACGGAAGACTACACTTACTCTAAAAAAAACACGAATTCAGCATATGCAGAACCCTAGCTCTATCAATTTCAGTACAAACATAAGCTAGCAAATAAAGAACCCCCCCCCCCCCCCCAATCCCCCCAACCAAATAAAGGGCAACGAAGACTCACCGAGAACTGGTTTTTTCTTAATAGAAAGAACCGAAAATTTGTTATCTCAGATGGTACCTTATGGGATGTTTCAGCTTTAGTAAAATCACAAAGGTTGTCCAATGAGCAGAGCTTGGGTGCAACTCGGCTTGTTACACCCCTAGTTTTTAATAAAGAGAATGAAAGTTAGAAAGTTCACCCCAACCCAGAGAGTTTCATGTGGGAAGCTGCATAGTCTTCAAATAAAGCATCCACATCCTAGTTCAGATGCACAAAACAAGTGAGTATGTGTTATGCAAGTACTTAATGCAAGGGTTCAGGATGTATATGTACCCATAACAACATTTTTCTCAATCAGGGTCTGGAACACAGGGTCTTCAGAAAGGCTCTATTTAGGATTTGCATAAAAATATAAATTGAATCAAATAAAAAAAATCTTACTTGATATAGCAGTTGTCAGATCCAAATCTTCGCTTATTGTACACAGCTCCCTGTATTTTTCCACCATACAAATTCAACTAATATCATAAAAAAACGAAGAAAACTCTATCAAAAGTAAATCGAGCAAACCTTTCTTTCTTCAATTGGCTTAGCAGCCGGTGTGGTGAAATTGCTACCACTGACAACCTCATCTCATCGAGTAATAACGCGTGTAAAGACAATAATACCCAGAACGAAACCTGAAGCATAAAAGGATCAGATCTAAACCAAAATTTCACAAAAATAATCAGCAGCAACATCAACTTATCAGATGACTGCATTCGAGCACTCCCCCTTCTAGCGATGGACTGCATACGACTTCGATCTTGGAAGATTCTTCTCCATCAGCGCCAAATTTGGTTGAATCGGCTGTGAATCCCTCAAATTTGGAAGTAATCCATGGTTAGGTTGGCGTGAGAAGGGAAAGACAACCAGAGAAGAGGAAGAAAAAGGAACGAAGATAGATTGAAAGATTGATTTAGGGTTTCTGAATCGTACGACAGAAGGAAGAACACAGAGGCTACCTTCTCTCTCATCTCTGCAAATGAAAAATGAAAAGGAGGTTTATGGAGAATTGGGTATGAGCGGGAGTTCAAAATGAATGCAAATTTTGGACGGTGCAGATCACCATTTGTGTGGTGTACTTCTATAAAAATGAACGGTGCAGATCGCAATCCGTGTGATATCTCAAGTGCAATCCGTGTGATGTGTTTCTTTGAAGGGCAAAATTGGAATTGTAAATTATATTGTGCTTTAGAGGGTTGTACAGCATGCTTTAGGGGTGTTTTAAGGAAATTTTTTTGGACTTTAAGAAGTCCTTCTAATATGTATTATAAAGTAGTATAGATATATATATATATATATATATATATATATATATATATATATATATATATATAATAATAATAATATGAATTAAGAGACTAAATTAGTGCTCTAGAAGAAGTTGTTTAAATATCATTTACAGAACTTTTATTCTACTTGAAAAACAAAACTTTGACTATTTAACCAAATTCAGTGATAGCTCGTTGAATCTTTGTTGATAATATATTGAAATAAAACGTGTATGGTCAATGAAGAAGGCATGATAGTGGTTTGAATCAAATTATTCTAATGACTTTTTTAAAATCTGATTTTTGAGCTAATTTATTTGTTAAGTTGCAGTCATTTTGTCCCCATATCTTGTCCCATCTTGTCTAACCAAGTCCACAGCAGTGGTCGGTTTATAGATTGTTCGTTTAATTTTGTTTTAAAGTGTATTAAAATAGTTAAAACACATGTAAGTAATTAGACAAAAGATGATTTGGGGGGGGGGGGGGGGGGGTAGTCTTATGCTTAATATAGTTAAAAAAATTTAAAACGTGTAACTTTATAATCAACAGATACATTCAAAATAGAGTGAATTGCAAGAATTGACCTTTATCTTTATACCCATTTGCAGGCGCTGTCTTTTATGTTTAAAATTGACGAGTTTTGTACTTTATGTTTTCAAATCATACACGTTTTGTCCTTTAGCGGTAACTCAGTTAATTTTTTTTTGTTAAATCAGATGACTAAAGGGCACTTTAGTCATTTTACCCATTTTTAGCAAATAAAACGAAAACAAATTTAAAAAGTTATATAATATGTATAAATAATATGTCTCCCCTCTCCCTACATCTCTCTCTACACCTCTCTTCACCAGTCACCACCATACAAAAACACCACCCTCCACCACCAAAATTTGTAACCGACATGAATGTTTCTTTTTCATACAACCCCCACATCTCCACCTAGAAAAAATAATCTACACACATCCCCCTGTTTCTTCCCAAATCATTCCAACAACCACCATAAACCACCACACTCACTCAATCCTCTATAATTGACTTCTTCCAGTCGAACAAAAACAAAACAAGAAACCCACAAAAAGAATAACTCTAGATCGCAAATAGGTTTCAAAGTTCCTTAACTTTTCAATTTGCAGTGGGTTGTTTGATTACCTGAGACTGCTCTGTATATTTTAGACCGTAACCTTGTGACCCTATTCCATCGCTATATTATAGATTTATGATAAGTATATGCTCAAAATCTTTGAAACCACAAAACCCGACTTCCGAATCTGCACCCTCCAAGAACCTATCGTTCCAGGTCTGTCACTTACGAAACCTATTCCAAAATTCATCGTCTTTTTTCAGATTTTTAATAGTGGAGGGGATGGTATGCGATGGTGAAGTTATAGGGTTTGAGGAGTGTATGGGTTTCAACATTCAGGTGCGGCGGGGTCTGTAGGTGGCTGCCGGAGAAAGGGTTTCAGGTCGCCGGAGAGATTGTTGTGTGGAGGAGGAACTAGAGAGAGAGAGAAATACCGTAGAGTGCTTTTTTTTCTATTTGTATACATGTATTTTATTTATATACAAAATAGTCCCTGGATATATATATTATTTATAAAATGGTCCTTATTGAGTGAAAAGACAATTTTACCCTCATGTGCATTGCACATGACCAGATTTGACAGAAAAATCTAACTGGGTTAGGGCTAAAGGACAAAACGTGTATGATTTGAAAACATAAAGTACAAAACTCGTCAATTTTAAACATAAATGACAGCGCCTACAAATGGGTATATAGATAAAGGATGATCCTTGCAATTCACTCTTCAAAATAAGAATATTGGATTTTAATAGTCACAACTATTCGCTGTTGGCCGCCAACAATCCCAACTTCAAAAATCACCATTGGCAGTCCCAACTATTAACATATTGGCCTCCAATGGGCCCTGACTAACAGAACCCTAACACCGTTAGTATTCGGTCGCCTGAAAAACGTTTTTGGCCATAAAACTCTTTTTTAGCCGGAAAAACTCAACCTTTTTGTATCAAACCTCTTTGTAACCTTATTATGGATATTTAGTAATCTTTTTCTAGTAAAAACATCAATTATTGAGATCGTCGGAAACCTCCTTTTTTGCCGGAAAATTTATTTTTGGCAGAAAAACTCAACATTTTCATCCCAAGCCTCTTTGTAACCTTAGATTGGACCTTTAAGAACTTTTCTCATGCCAAAAACGTTTTTCCGGTGACCGGAAACTAACGGCGTTAGAGTTTTGTTAATAAGGGTCCATTGAAAGCCAATATGTTAATAGTTGAGACTGCCAGTTCTGGTGGTTATTTTTTAAGTTGAGACTGTTTACAACCAACAACGAATATTTGTGATTATAAAATCCAATAATCCTTCAAAATATTCAAACATAATGAGATTGCAATAAACCAGAAAACACTATTGATAAAGTGTACACTATTGTGACTCATCAACAATTATATCCTTGTTATTTTTCAGCCATTCCTTTGGTTGATTATTGGAGGTGAGGGTTGAAGCACATGCTTCAAAAGTATCCACAACTCAGTTAGGAGGCTTGCGGGACGATTTCAGAACAAGTTTGGGCACGTGAGATCAGTGCGCATAGATACCTTTTACCTTTGATTCATGTCCGTGTGATGTAAATAATTGGTGCCATTTGTGAATTATTCAAGAATTGTCACCAAAAGCTCGAATAAAAAAAAAAAGTAGCACTTGAGTTTGAGCTTTACATTTTTAAAAATTGCGAATTGTGAAATCAGGTAACATATGTTTTTGAAGAGATAATTCAGATTTGGGGATTATCAAGAAAGTATGTGTTAAAGATAACTCAGATGGATTCGAGATAAATATAGGATGGTTTCTTTATTTAAATAGTTTGAATTATTTATTTATTAGATATGTTTATAGTAAATAGAGTTTGAGTAAGTTTAGGATTATTTCATGTTTAGTGTAAATAGAGGGTTATGTATACAGTTTTATGTATTGACTTGAGTTTAACAATAAAAGAGTATGAGACGTGTTAGTCTCCAGATCGTTTATGTTTCGTTTTATAAGTTCAAGAACCGGAGAAGAGTAACCGAAGCAATATGTATTAGAAAGGTAAATAATAAAAAAATACACCATATATTAGAAATGGTAAAAAATAAAAAAATAAAAAAATAATGCACCATAATATTAGACATGGTAAAAAATACACCATATATTAGATATGGTCTAATATTTTTTATTTTCATACCATAAAAATAAATACTTTATTCTCTGTAATTTGAATATGATATTACTATATTTTTTTAATTAAAAAAAAATATAACATGTTACATGTTATTAGTGTCTGTGTTTCCTGTGAGCACTCCTATAGTGTGTACATACATATATACACAAATTTACTTGAGAACCGAAAGAACCGCATTCAACTAAACAATTTTTATCTTTTATTTATCTTTTATGTTAGTAACCTTTAAGAAAATAAAAAAAAAATATGTAAATTAACGGGCTACATATATGTAGTTCATGAACTACATACGTATATACATCGTATGAGCTGCATATATGTACATTCACGACCTACATATGTAGCTTGTTAATCTACATATACTGTTTTAGTTTTTATTATTTATATTATAATAACCTTTTCATAAAAAAGGTTTTTTTTTTTTTTTAATTTTACCTGGTTGATGGTGGTTCTCTCAAGTTCTCAAGTAAGTTTGTGGTTCTCTCATAATCCGTACATACACACACGCTATATTGCTATAGTTTTTTTAATTACAAATATTGACATGTTACGTGAATAACAGTGTCTATGGGTGAGCAATAATTGAATTGTTAACCGAAATCAAATCGAAAATAGACGAAACCGAACCAAAATAAACCAAAAAAATTGAATTAACTGAAAACCGATTAATCAAAAACTGGTTTTTGTTTATTTTGTATCCTCACTTAACCAAAATTAACCAAACCAAACCCCAACCCAACCCAACTACTTATATTTATTTATAATTTTTATATCTCAAGTTCATGTATTTCATAGTTTATACATCCATTTCATGTATTTATACCCTCGCAGTGCTTGTGTTTTCCATCGCATCGCGCGGGCACCTTCCCAGTATATATCTATATATATATATATAGGGTGGAGTTATTGTAAAAAAGACCAAAAGTGTGAGAAAGGTAAGAAATAATCTCAACCATTAGATCTAAATTAATTGAAAAGGGTATAATTGTAAATGCATTAACAAATTCAAATATGGTAATCCTTGATTTAAGGATTTGGAGAGAGAAAATCCTTGATTTAAGGACTTATAACCGTCCATAAATATAACACCATTCAGAGCATGTTCATACATGGTGTTTTAAATATAACACCATTCAGAAAATATAACACCATTCAGCACAAATATAACACCATTCAGCACAAAAAAAAACACCATTCACACAAAAATAACATCATTCAGCACAAACATAACACCATTCAGCACAAAAAAAAACCACCATTCACACAAAAATAACATCATTCAGCACAAAAAAAAAAACACCATTCACACAAAAAATAACATCATTCAGCACAAAAATAACACCATTCAGCACAAAAAAACACCATTCAGCAGTAAATAAAATAAACACCATTTAGTACAAGAATATAACACCATTCAGTAAAAGAAATATAACACCATTGAGAAAAAGAAAAAAAACACAATTCAGAAAAGAAAAAACACCATTAAGAAAAGAAAAATAACACCATTCAGAAAAGAAAAAACACCATTAACAAAGGAAAATAACACCATTAATGAAAAGAAAAAATAACACCATTCAATAATCCTTACATCTCTGTATCATCTTCTTCTCCGCTGCCGGCACCACCAATGCCGGTCCGCCACCGCCGTCGTCGAACACAACCACCCGACATTAAAATCTCATGGTTCCCAACCGCCGCCGTCGTCGAACCCAACCACCCGCGCGTCGTCGAACCCAACCACTGCCGGTCCGCCACCGCCGTCGTCGACCACCACTGCCGGTCCGCTTCCGATTGATGTTTACGTTTTCTGTTTGCAGGGATTCTGTTCTAAATATGGAAGAAGAAAGAGAGAGAAAGAGAGAAATTAGGAACGTATGATAGAGAGAGAACGAAATTGTAGGGATTTTGATTTACAAAATGAAGATAAAAAGACACAATTGCCCCTAGATATTTCAATTCAATCCAAATTAATAAAAATATTTTACATTTTGGTCCCTATTGATCTCAACCATTAGATCAAAAGATCTAACGGCTGAGATTCTTTCTTACCTTTCTCACACTTTGGGCCTTTTTTACAGGATCCTAACTCTATATATATATATGATTAGGATAGTGGGAGAATTACTTAGGTAATTGAGAACCGTGAGAACCATCCTGGAACCACCCATTTTTTCTAGGCAATTTTTTTGCTAAACGTTTATTTTTCATTTTTTAGTTATACACATGTGTACATACGTGTTTAAAATTGAAAAATAAGTATCACACATATATGTTTGATAATGTACATATATGTACAAATGTGTTTAAATGATTATAGATATATGTATATAAAGGAATAGGGATGGGGTAAAATAGGAACCACCTTTAGATGCGAGAACCATAGGAACCATTATCCACACTAGATCTCTCATGTATGAATCGTTGAGATTGAATTGTTTAAGTTTGATTTGTCTTTTAATGATTTTATTGATTAAAAATAAATAATTAGTACACAAGTATATTTTGGAAAATTTGTCTTGTGTACTATTCATGTCAACTTATCAATCAAACATCATATACTACATCACTCTTCATGTCAACATTAATTACGTTTATCTATTTAAAAAAGGAATTAATTATAACAAATGATTTTTTAAACAAAAAAGTTACATTACATGTATAAAAAGAAAACGTATTCAATCTCTGTTAAGGGGCGTAAAAAACTTTTTTCAAACGTACGAGAAACAATTTTTCAAACGTAAGTAAAAACTAAACATTTACGCGTGCCGTTTTTACGTACGTTTGAAAAATAGGTTTACGCGTGACGTTTGGAGGAGCTCGAAGCGATCATCAGGGGCATAAAAAACATTTTTTTCATTCGACATTGTGCGCAAAAAAAATATTTTGCATTCGACAACTTATGTAAAAACATTTTTCAGACGTACGTAAAAACAATTTTACGCCTTCCGTTTTTACATACGTTTGAAAATTAGATTTACGCGTGATGTTTAGAGGAGCTCGGGTCGGCGATCAGGGGCATAAAAAACCTTTTTTTACGCACGTTGTCAAAACATTTATTTATTTATTTATTTACATAGTGGTGTTCTCATACTCAGTACGTGTAAATGTTTACGCACGTTCTCAAACATTTTTTATGCACATTGCCAAAACTTTTTTTACGCACGTTGTCAAAAGATTTTTACGTACGTTGTCGATTGTTTTTTTTTTTTATAAAAAAGTTGTAATGCAAAGTCATCAAACGTTAACGAATAAAATAGAAATTCTCAATAAACATACAACACAAATATATCTTGCATTTTATAAAGAACCTTATGTCAGAATTAGGGAAAATAGAGGAAAAAGAAATAAATATCATTTTCAATAACTTTGTATTTTCTAATAAACATACAAGACAAATATAGCTTGAATTTTATAAAGAACATTATGTCATAATTAGGGAAAAAAGAGCAAAAAGAAATAGATATTATTTTCGATATTTTTGTATTTTCTAAATTACGTAATACTTTTAGTGTTTGAAATTTAAAACCTAAGATATTTTTTTCCCAAATTTAAATATAAAAAGTATAAAAGAGATGAAATGACAGAGATATTGTTATGTCAGACATAAATGATGCTGTGATGTGTATTATAGATAAGAGAGAGGATGTGAAATTGAGATAAAAAGACTAAAATACCCTTTTAAATTAAATTGATTATAGTGATATGTTAAAATTCTATTGGAAGGGAAGAGTTCTCATGGTTCTCGCAAACTAGTAGTTGTTCCTCCTTGAACCGAATCCTAAAGGAATATTATGATGTAATGTTTGATAATGTACAATTATGTACAACTAAAAGAAAATCTTAGAGAGAGGGCATTTAACAAATATTTTTTTAATGTTTTTTTAGAGAAAATGAGTGGTCTAAAATGGTTCATATGGTTTTCAATTATCATGTGTTCTCTTAGGATCTCCAAGTAGAGAGAGAAAATCCAAGTTGGGGAGAAACCAAGGATACTCCTATCAAACAATTTTGTTTTTGAAAAAAATAACACATGTAATATTTATGTTTTTAACCGTTTTGAGCAAAAAAAAATAAATAAATAAATAAAACAAAAAACGGCAGGAGGTTTTGAAAAAAAAAGTTCATGCGTAACAGTTTGTAACACGACTGTTACATATGTTACATAGAAACTTTTTTTTATTTTATTATGCTTTTTTTGATTTTTTTTGTTCAAAATCCTTAAAAACATGTATATCACATGTGTTATTTTTTTTAAAAAAAAAATGGAAGGTTGGAGTTTCTAGGGGTTTCTCCCTAATATATATAGTGTGAAGTTCAAAGAGGAACACTAAAAAAGTCGGGAACAATGTAATTAAGATGTTAATTATGTCTTAAAAATTCAATATAATATTCTAAAAATTACTTTTTTTCGGAGTTTTTACATATAAAGATGTTAGATTCAATTTTTAACATGCTAAACGCATGGTTCCCCTATTCATCACTTTTTTAGTGTTCCTCATTGAACCATCCTATATATATATATATTCATTGGGGAGCCTTCAAAATGTGAGGAACTAGGGAAACCGCACATCACAAAGCATTATGGAAAACCGCACATCACATAGCTTTAAGCAAGAAAGGAAGTGGCACACATTAAAAGCCACAATTCCACAAAGAGTGTCAATAAGAAGAAACGACTCCGACAAGAAGTAGGTATGAACCTAGTCCTATTGGATGCTATTAGGTTAAAACTCGCCGAACGGTTCGAAGAGAAAGGATAGTTGAAGTGTCTACAATTAGAAGAAATTTAGGCAAGAAGAGTTGTTGAATGGTCTTGACGATCTGACCTAAAAAGAGTCACTAACATCATTTCAATCACTTTAGAAGGATCATCATCTAGTGTTCTATGAAAAGCATTGACTATATCCCAATACCATCCACCTAAACCTTTAACACCACTAAACCACCATATACCTTACCATATCACCCAAAGAAACCCTCTTGATTCAAGAAAATTTGCTAAGTGATTGGTGTAGATATGACTTACATACAAGCCTATGACTCATACATGGATTCGGATTAACTTGAATGTTACACTCATAAAAACTCACCCCAAACATAGCCAAGAGTTAAGTGAACATTGTGAGGTGTGTAAAACTATGTATAACCAATGTTTTAGTAGGCATGTCATCATTCATCATTATCCAAAAAGTGTTAGTAAGTTGTAACTCGTTGGAGGTAGGTAATGTCCAAAGACTTCTGGATCACCTACTATTTTCAACTAAAAACTTGATAGATTGCTTGAGGACAAATAATTTCTAAGTGTAGGGTTTATGATGTGCCATCAATTATACATATTTTTAGTGCATAGGTATCCCCTAATTCTAGGCACTTTTATGACTTTTTAGTTGAAAATATTACCTAAATCATTCCTATTTAACCAATACAGGTTTCCAAGGTCTTGAGATAAAAATAAGTGAAAAACGAACGTAAACGAGGCAAAAATCCAAGATTCCAAGGAAATCAATAAGTTACCAGATAGGCACGATCATGGCAGGCTATGGGCATGGTCGTGCACAACACCTATGAGCACAAAGTATACAAGTCAATCCAATAGTGGTCAACAAAAGTCCACAATATGTGGAGTCACGACCATGCACACTAAGGCACCCCGTATTTCCAATTGAAGTTAGGATGGTTTCGCCAACCCATATTGTAAGTCTTGCTATTGGGTTTGTTTTGTTGGCGGTTGGTGTTGACAAATCAACTTACTCTACTTCCAAAGGTGGTGTTTGGCAATCTTGAGAAGAGTTGTTAAAGTCTGCAGTGAACGCATTAATTTGTGCTTTCCTCAATTGGTTGAGGCGAGTTGTGAAGGCATCGACTTGAGCTATGAGTGAAGTAATCGTATCCACTTGATATAAACCTTGTCTTCCTCCTCGGTTTGCCCTTGTATTATGTCATTGATGGTATTCATGGCAATATCTTCAATGAGATCATAAGCTTCTTGTGGCCTCTTGTTTCCAAATATTCCTCCCGTAGTTGCATCAAGAGTTTGTCTTGATTGGTTTGTCAACCCATTGTAGAAGGATGAGACTTGACGCCAAACTTCAAGTCCATGGTGAGGACATTTTCAAAACATGTCCTTGATACGCTCACATGCTTCACATAGTGATTCACCTTCTTCTTGGGTAAAATTAGTTTTATCATTTATTAGTTTTGCAGGTGGGAAGTATTTTAAAAGAATTTTTTGGGCAAGGTCATTCCATGTAGATATGGAACCCGTTTGTTGTGAATTTAGCCATGTCTTAGCGTGGTCCTTAAGTGAGAAAGGAAACATGCGAACATGAATGGCGTCGGGTGCGACATTATGAAGCTTGAAGGTATCACATATTTCAAGGAAATTTGCAATATGAGCATGAGGATCTTCATCGGGAGGCCATGAAAGGTACACGATGATTGTATCATGTGAATGACACGAGACTTGATTCCAAACTGTTCGGCATCGATGTTTGGTCTAGCTATACTAGATCCCAAAACATCAATGGATGGCTTTGCAAATTCGGAAATGGTGAGATCGGGTGGATTAAGTGCCGATATCTTTTGACGAGATTTTTCTCTAAGACTTTAATAGAGAAATCTTTCGGGTTCGGCAAGTGGTTTAGTTATACCGAGCCGGAATGCAAGATCATACACTACCTACAAAAGAAAAGAAAAGATAGATATTAAAGATGAAAAATAAACTTGTTAGTAGTCGAAAGTCTTTCTCTAAAATTGTCGTATTCCCCGACAACGGTGCCAAAAACTTGATGTGCGTGTCATGTTGGTCTAGTTAATTTAATAACTCTTAGCACGATTAGGTGGGTTAACTTAATAACTCTTAGACACTTTCACCTAGTTTTAAATTTAGAAGAAATGATTATTACTTAGACTAAACACACACAATAGGAAAGTGTACCTATCGTTTGTAGTAAAGTCTATGTAAGAACCATGTATCGAACCCAAAGGATACAACTTTTACTACTCAACCTTTAAACTACCAACTATTCGATAAATTATCTTTTGCTTGCTTGTTAATTTATATTTAAAACCAGAAAATAAAAGCAAGTAATACATAATTAGTAGGAATATCAAGAGTACGAAGAGTGTTGCTTTAGGTTTTCAACTCCACTTGGGATGAATTATAGTTAGGTTATTGGCAAGTGGTGTGGTTAATTAATTCAAAAGTCCGACTCCTTGCTAAGGTTACCGATGAGTTTTCATAGATTTACAAATTATGACTTTGAGGTTAAAATAGAATTAGATCCCATTAAAGATAATTCATTACCCAACCTTAGAAGAAGACTCTTTTTAAGGAGTAATAGCCTAATTTTGGGTTAAAGACATCAAACTATTCTTCTTTCTTCTACAAATCACTATGGTTTGCGATCCTCTAAAGGGCAAATCTCCATCTCACTTAAAGATTGCCAAAGATATATCAAAGGCTCCCCATAGGTTGCTAATGACGCTTGTAATTAGTTAAGGTGATAGATCTTTATTTAACAGGAGGCGTTATAATAATAAAAATATATAAAGACGTATCGTATTTTAACATGGGTTCACCAACTCTTGGTTTGAGCCAAGCATAAAATATAGACCGTGTTAGACGGGTCGCATAACCATGTGTTGGCTTATCATTGAAGCCTAGCATATAGACCGTGCAAGCAAACAAACGAGGATTGATCACAAGATGTGTTTCCATAAGTGGGTCAACCACTTCTCCTTGATTGGATTTCCCTAATTAGTATATGGGTTGTCACACACCATGAGTGTACTAATAAACTTCCCCTCTCAAGGTTTTCAAAAACACCCACACGATCAAAGACCAAAACCAATCATAAGCCCCATTAATGAAGAAGAAGAGTAGAAAGAATTATCAAAGACATAACACACCACTTTGTCAAAGATTAAACATTTAATTCATACCAAGCTTCGTCTACAACCTAAACAATACAACAGGTTTAACCAGAAATGGCCATAGTAAATTATCCACAAGCAATGATCACAGGAAGGATCATGATGGATCAAGTATAAGATCAAACAACTAAATGAAGGTAGTTGATGACAAGTTCTTTCTTTCCCTCTCTGTAAAACTAAGCTATTACAAATGTTTTCTTGGAATGATCCCAAACTCCTATGTGACCTCTCAAGAGCAGAGAGTATGTGTTTGTAAAGTGGAAGAGTAGTTCGTGAATTGGGATGGTGAAAATGGGCAACGAAGGGGTCCTATTTATTGTCACACCCCGACCCACTGCAGAGTAGGTGATCGGGGTATGATTGGGTTGATCCAAGAGCTTATGAGTTGCTACTGCGTGTTTTAAATAATCATTAATTCTTCCCTTCGTACCTTTTCACCTGTATCATGTGTAAAAATGGTTTTTGGGTCAACAAAAGTTGGCGAGTGAACCTTATTGTTATTGGAAAAATAACATGTTTAAGTTTGATTTATTGTGAAAACGTGCGTTAACCAATGTAAGTAAATATGTTGTATGTCATATATCATAACTCATAACACAATCTCAAACAATAAACAAACCAACTGAAATGATTCAATAAATGTATGCATGTTACACGGTGTTATGGTGTGCCAATGAATGAATGTATGTTGCACGGTATTATGGTGTGCTGCAAGGTCTAAGCTCAATCAAACGGAGCCGACCTCGTATGGTTGGCAACGTCAAGTTCCGCTCGTAGGTAATGGGGAACAGAAGAGCCTATGATGATGTGATATCCAAAATGTATGAAATGCACCAAGTGATAAACAACCAAACAACACATAACACAACATCAAACAATAAACAAACCAAATATAATGATTCATATGAATGTATGCGTGTTGCATGGTATTGTGGTGTGCTGCAAGGTCTAAGCTCAATCAAACGGAGTTGACCTCGTATGGGTGGCAACGTCAAGTTCCGCCCATAGGTAATGGGGAAACGACGTGTCACACCCTGACTTTTGCGAAAGCGTGATTATGGTGTGACTTTCTTAATATCATTGCATTCAATCATAACATCAACTATATGATAAAACCATAGGTTTGTCATCCATTAAATAAATTCAAAACATAACAACATTGTTTTAAAACGTAGACTTCAAATTCAAGTTTTACAAACCGTACAAATTGTGCATGAGTTCATTAAGGACTCGTCAAAGATATTGAATAACACCAAGGTTTGAAAGACGTGTCTCGTCCAGGAATAAGACACACTGACCAAACCCAAAGACCATGGATGACATCTTTATTTCTAACGCAGCATAAAAACTTCCAACGCCCGCCAGATCCACTTACAAATTCCTGAAATACATGTAGTTTGAAAACATCAACAAAAGCTGAGCGAGTTCATGTGTTCGTTTGAGTGTATGTATAAACCTTTGAAATTGTTGTAAGTATGTATGTAAGTTTGTAAGTCCCGGTATGAAAGCAACAAGGAAACAGATCAATTAATGTGTAGCTAATACATTAATATACGTGACATGGTGCAGGAAGACTCAAACCTAGCAGACTTTGTACCGGGCTTCCGGCTGTAAGACATAGTCACCTCATGGCCCATTCGGCGGACTCATGGATGGGGCTCGCAACACCCAAATAGATCTATCACTCATGCCCCTCAGTCCTACAAGAGGATTGATGGCCTCAAGTATACGCCTACCCATTCACATGATCTATGGTTCTTTCCTAGGCTAACCATACCAATTGTACTGTATGTAAACCTTTTGTAACATGTATTTCACCCCCGAAGTAAATAAACAAAATAGTTTAAAGAAAAGGGGGACCTAAACTCACTGTTTTGCGCTCCTTGTATCCGATGTAACTCAAAGCTTCCTCTAGAACGCACGATTACCTACATGCGTACTACGGTCCATTAGACGAGCGGGTCGTGCCTTGACTTAGTATTAATTAGTGCCTTTGAGCGGGTCGAAAATATGATACACTTTGTAATAGCAATAAAATCATATTTTCATTTCTTTCGTATCCAAAATGATGTTTACCAAAAATATGTTTATAGCGGTATTTTCCGGAATATTTTGTAAGTTACATTTTATCGTTCGGTTCCACAATATTTTGTGTGTAACTTGTGTATTTATTCTTTGAGACATTTGGTAATATTTTGGATTGCAATATCTTGGTATTTTGTCAAGTTATGTTATTTTAATCCCTAAAATAATATAACTACTACACAAAGTATACAAGTAATCACACACATGTGTCTTCTAAATATACATCTTTCAAATACATATCTTGTTATTTTTATTTACGAAAACCAACCTCCAATATTTGTATTTTTGTAACAAGGTCTATGGAAAAGTTTATATTGAAAACCATAGTTAAAACTCACTTGTAAATACTTGTTTAGCAAATATTTTTCTAAGTGTTTGTATTTTTTTTAGAAAATTTTGCCATAGTTTCCCCTAAAAATGGAGGTGTCCATGCTATTAAAGCATATCATTTTCTTTTCAAGATCATCATAAACAATCAACAATCCAAGCAACACTTCCCAAGTGCCAAAATCATGCAATTTATGCAACAACACGAACTTGAACTTTTATATTAAACTTGTAGTAATTTACTATGTTGTTAAGTAGGCCTTGTTACCCTTAAAAATGTAGTTACTTCTTTAAAAACTTCATCTTTAAAAAAGTTGGGTGTTTACAACTTCCAAACTCATTTTCTAAAAATGCTTCTTTATGTAATCTTTTTGTTACACAAATGTTTCTACACTTGTTTAACCCTTCAAAATAGTATTTCTTTATGTAAGAACCAAGATCTACTAAAACCCATATTTCAAGCTTGATTCTCTTGGAAAACCACTCATAAATCTTAGATCTATATGATTATTAACCCACTTTGATTATTATTTTTCAAGAAGATAATATATCTTTTCAAGTTTATGTCTTTCATGAGGATGATTTATAAATTTCTAACATTTTCATCCTCTCATCTTGCTAGATTATGTTTTTAATCATGATCTAGCAAGATCATATAATGATCTACATCATTTACACAAACAATCTTTCACCAAATATCACCACAACACTAAGCAACATGATTCTTTTAAGTTTTCTTATAATTTCAAGTTTATGTTCATGTTTCATCTTCATGTTCATAAATGTTCTTTTGTGTTCTTCATAGTAATCAACATGAACCTTCTTTTAACCACTAATATAAGATGAACAATGGAGTGTATGAAGTTCTTACCACTAGCTCAAGGCTAGGGATGATTCAAGAGGAGAAAACAAGTGGATAAAAGCAAACGGTGAAGGTCCTTCAACTTCCGAAAGCTCCAAGCTTCCTAACTTAGCTCCTTACACCACTAGATCACCTTGGAATGCTTGTTAGTAGAATGAAAATGGTGGAGGTAGAATGCGGGTGTTTTGGCCGTGAGCATGGTGGAGAGAGAAGAGAAAAGGAAGTTGGTGAATGGTGATGAAGATGATGATGAGTCTTGGGGTTTATATAATCTTTTATAGATTTTATGTATCTAGAGTATCTTGCAAGATCAAGTAACATATCTAATAAGATCAAAATGAATCAAGAAGAATCTTGCAAGATCAAGTAAGGATCTTGATGGTGGGTCACCACCATAACCGTAAATCCAAAAGGGGGGGGGGGTGGTCTAGTGTAAGTTTGAATGATAAGTAGGTAACTTATTGAAAACTAAGTGTATTAGTTTAGGTGTTATGCATAAGATATGTTATATAGTGTGTTAGGGTGTTCGGGGCTCATAACTAGCTCAGAAATAATAAAACAGTGCTTCTAGTATAATTTTGGTGTTTCGGGTAATGTCCGGTTGTTCGGTTAGATACCGGTTCGTTAAAGTGTCAAGTTATTCCGTTTAGCGATTTTAAGTACCCTTTTGTGACACTTTTAATTCCCGACGCTTAGGAAAGTATCCAGGACCGTTTAGTCATGTTTCTGCATAATATTAATGTATTTAAATGCTGGATTTCTGAATTTTCTGCAGAATTCTGCACTTTAGGTAAGTTTTAGGCACTTTCCGGCACTCAAACTATCACCTAGTGACGCAGTTTTATGGTCCTCACTTCCATACACACTATATTAGTGTAGAACTTGGTTTCCGGCTCATACTGGGTCTCAAAACACTGTCTGTCTATGTACTGAACATCGTCAGCAATTTTTCTGAGTTATCCGCTAACTGTGCTAGCTGTGCTTTGTGCATCATTTATGTCACTAAAGTTTGTATGTAAAAATGATGTGACATCATGAAATGTGATGCACATGTAAATATGATGCAGAAATCAGAACGCAATTCAAGTCATAAATTGTAAATCAGCACAGTCATTCGGCACTAATCATAGTTAATTAATTGTACGGATGCATGCAAATTTGACAGTTGTCACATTCTCCCCCTGTTAAGAAAATTTCGTCCTCGAAATTTGTACCACCTTATCTCCTTAGGGTTACATTATGCGTGTATGTATATGGATAATATTGAGGTAGGTAATCACAAAACCGAATCAAACCTTATTCACATAAGATGAATCCAAGAATATATTACAACAACACGAATTCAATGGTTAAAAGATATGTGCTTTTAGCATTTGATGTAAAAGGACATGAGATGTATAGATGTAGAGTCTAGTGTTACATAGTTAGCAGGGGTGCAATAAAGGAGTTTCGACTGATGGATTCTCAAACAATCGGTCACAATATGCAAACAAGTTTTCACAAACCATAGCATCCGCTATATGAATTCAAAATCCACAACTCAAATGTGATAGTAACATGAAAGTGATCTGTCAACTTCTGAATAGATGAATGGTAAGGTTTAGTGTGTTGACATTCTTGAATTGCGAAAATACGCCGAATGAAATACAAGCGAATCTGGTGTATCATTGTCTTAATTAGTAGTTGCATTAGGAATGTTTAAATGATAGGTCAAACAAAAGTATGTGTAGTTTCATGTGAAACGGTTGACCATGATTAGCACAAACTACAAGTTTGTAATGACACCACAAGGTGTCGTAATGACATAATTCAATAATAGTGGTGACTGAACGAGTTCACCGTGTTTGAAGTCAAATGAAAGTGTACTGAGACAAGTCTGAAGATTTGATTTACACAATGTCATAGAGTTTTTAGTTGGATACGGAACATCAAAAAGCCGCTGTTTTTGATCGAGGATGAAAAGTATTAAGTACCGCAAGGCATTCGACCAACCAAGTCTACTATGACTCGAAATGAAAGAATCTTTGCAAAAATACTTGAATATGATGCTCTCAATCCATCATATGACGTCTTAAACTGAATATGCGAAATGGATAAGTTCAAGCAATTGAACTTGGTTTTAGCGTAATCCGACAATAAACGTATGTATCAACATTGGAATCTCAGCATGGTTACGAAGATAAACCATGAGTGTAACTTGAAAGAAGAGAAGTCTCAAGAAAGTGTGTTGACTTGGTAACAAAAGAGCCAACAATTATAATAAGGTAGGTCATTCGAATCATAAATCAGTAATATTTGAATTTCAATGAAGCGTTTATTCGAAACGAAACCACATGCGTAGCAAATGGTGCATGTGTGACATATAAGTTTTCGAGTACCGAGCAATGAGTATTTGTTAAGATGAAGAAATGACCAAGTATTGAAGCAATTGTGTGTTCGCTCTCAGCGAAGAAAATTGGCGCGATGCAACTACCATTAGGGGAGTAGAGATGCAAACATCTACTTGCTAGAAGCGAAAGTGAAGATTTCAACAAAAGAATTTAAGTACTTTCTGTTTGGTTAACTGAAATGGCATATATGCCAGGATAATGGTGTTTGCTTGGGTTAACAGATGTGGTTCCTAAATATCAACCTTTACGAGTTTGGACCTGGGTTCCCATAGATCCTAAGTACATGTTTTCTAGATTCTCAAGGTTTCGTATTCTGTGTAAAACTATTTTGTGCATTGTGTAGGAAACACCATTTTTGTGTATGTTTAAAATAAGTTATTGTCCCACAATTTCCCCGGTAAACTTTCTTCCTGAATTCACAGCTAATGACACTCGATCATCGATCAGTCGTGTAATAGTAGTTGGATCCTCACAGTTAGTTAAATAATTCGTTAACCCTCTGCAAGAGTTACCGACTCTTGTTGGTTAGCTCGTTCAGCTCCTGGTAGTTGATGCTCATTTGAAAATCATCGTCCTTCTTCTTGATGAGCAGAACTGGGTTACCCAAAACGGGAAACTTGGTCTGTTATCTTCCTTCTCTATCAATTACTGAGGTTACACTGACAATCCTTGCATCTCCGGAGGTGTAAGCCGCTAAGGTGCACTGACTGCAGGTGCAGCGCCTGGAATCAAATTAATGCGAAATTCGACTTGTCGTTGAGGAGATGATTCTGGCAAGCCTTCGGGGAAGACTTAAAGATATTTCCTTATCACAGGGATATCTTCGAGTTTTGGTTCTTCGGCTCCCTTGTCCACGACATGAGCCAAGAAAACAACACATCCTTTACGTAACAACTTTCGTTCCTTCAAGTAATTAGTAATTTGTAGAGGCGTATCCTGCTTCATGAGTCACGATCGTTTCTTTGTTCGTCATCGGGATGCGGATATCAATCTCCGCTCGATCGCTTGATAGCTACTCCGTTCCAAATACGTCGTCGAAATCTCCCTTTAGCTAGTACGGGTTATCTAACTTACTTGCTACTAAACCAAGTACACTTTCAAACTTTAGAGACGTGAAGTTAAAATTTGCAACTGTATCTAGCAGCACATATGCATAATGTTGACTATTATGGAACATATGGATAACCTTGTTTGGATTCTGGCGTGCTTCCCTAGCTCTGCTATTGAGTTTTCATCCTTGTGCCTGATTCTTCTTAGGGCAGTATTTTCTGAAATGCTTTCTGCTCCCACAGTTAAGGCAACCTTGAGCACGTTTTTGTTTGTCACTCATCCTTCCTTGATAGTTGTCGTTGTTTCCTTCGTAATTCTCGCTACCATCTTGGCCTCCATTTCTAGGTTCAGTACCTTGCCTACAAGTCTCCTTGGGGTGCCCCCTCTTGCCGCAGTTATCACATTTTCCATATTTACATCGCCCGACATGGTAACGTAGACAATTGTCGCACTTAGGTAGGATACCTATGTAGTCTTTTCCCTTTTTGGCCTTGTTCTTGCTATTCACCTGAGTACCCTTTTTGAAGTTTGCGAACTTTCTCTTGTTATCTCCGGATGGTCCTACAGGAGTCTCCTTTTTCTCTTCCGAAGTGGAAAATTTCCCTAGTCTATCCGCTTCTTCAGTGAGCGCCACACTTAAGTCGATAGCATCGGTGATCGTCGAGGGTTTCGATGTTGTCACCAGGCTTAGAATCTGAGGTGCCAATCCCCCAATGAAGCGTTCGATTCTCTTAAACTCTGGTTCCACCAGATGCGAAGCAACTTGTGATAAATCGTGAAATCTCTGTACATACTCAGTTATCTTGGAACCTTCCATTTTCAAGTTCTACAGTTCAGTCTCCAACTTCTGGACTTCTGCCCTAGAGCAATATCTTTTACGCATCAGTTCTTTCAGTTCGTCCCACGTCAAAGCATACGCAGTAGTCTCGCCCATTGTCTGAACCTGAAGGTTCCACCATGACTGAGCTCCATCTAGAAATAGTCCAGCTATATACGTGACCTGATGTTCTGGGGCGCATTCACTTAATCGCAGAACATAATCCGTCTTCTCAATCCAACGCACAAAAGCTATGGCACCCCAGTGCCATCGAATTCTCGGGGTTTGTGGTTCAAGAACTGCTTGTAGGTGCAGCCGTTGGGTGGGTTATGTCACGGCCCCCGCCCCGGTGTGACCCGGTCTAGGAGCCGTGGGACAGAAACCCGTGGTATTTGTTATTTGAGTTGACAACGGAAGATTTACAGGATCTTTTAAAACTTGAAAATGCCCGATTATTTTATTTCACAATTAGGGATAAACCCCGTAATTTACAATAGAGGAATTTTACGAGGAAATTGCCTGGTTTACAAAACATGTTTATTTATTTAACTGAGCCACCACTTCAAGCTTGTAAGTACTCCGTAGCACGTTTTCCTTGATTCACAGCAGGTCGCCTGAAACATGTTTTAAAACGGTTTTATCAGCGGGGAAATACTGGCGAGTCATTCAGGTTAAACAAAACGACACATTAATTATGAATTACAGCATAAGAGCGATTACAATGACTACTATCTTATTTTTATCTGGCGCCGTGTCACCTCCTGGTGACGATGGTCATACCACTATTGGGTCCTTTCACCCAAGTAGTGATGATTATCACTGTTAGGTTGATGAACCTAACCGTGAGAAATTAATAATGTGCACAATACCCCACTAGCCAATGATTCAAGATAACCAAGACTTAATCCCTGTAATTATAACTGGAAAACATTTGGGTATTGTAAAACACTTTTGATAAAAAGAGAATGACTCACATTGCAAGTTTAAACGGGCAGAATTTAGCCTACTGATAAGCCTTGTAACCTAAATTAAATGACAATGCATACGAACTAGGTCAGTAACTTAATACAACATTTACGATAACTCACGAGATTAAAACCCTCATGACGAATGACAAAGTGCGATACTCAAACATCCATCGAATTCACGACGAATGACAAAGTATAGCCTTAATTTGGGCAGCACTTAAACATCCACCGGATTGGTTTTAATCGATCGGACATTGAATCGTAGCAGTGATCGAGTTAATACCCTGTATCATAGCAGCGCCTTGATACCTTAAAACTTCGAATTTAGGCAGTATACTTCGTTTTTGAGAAAAGTTTTCGACACAGATGAACATGCCATGAACCAAGCAATTTATAGCTGAAAAATGGGGTTTACGCGGCCCGGGTAAACCCTTTCTTAAACTTACACGGCCCGCGAGGGCCACCTAGGCGTAGACTAGGGCTAGCATGTCATCGGTAGACCTGCCACGTGTGTGACACGTGGCCTGGAACGCTTATCCGGTCAAAGTTGAGTTGACGCGGCCCGCGTAAACTCCTCTTATGGTTTACGCGGCCCGCGTGAAACCCATTTTTCTTGATTTCTTGGTTTTTCATGCACGTTAGGGTTTTAGGGGTCCGGGTTTTCACTTACGGGTCATTTTGGGGCATTTTTGTAGGTCCTTACAGGTTATTTCCTGGGGTACCTCTGCCGCGTTCGGAGCGAAGGGCCTTGTGCTGTGCAATGGCCTGTGAGATGCGCTCTTGTAGTTCTGCCGATGTCGCTGGCAGAGGGCTGTTGGTATCGATGTTCCCTTGTATCGACATCTTCTAAGAAGAAGATCGGTTAGGTCAGGTCTTATTTGTTCAGGGAGTGCATATAGTTGTTTAGAGGTCATACGTACATACACATAATAGATTATCAGACCAACCAATTAAGCAATAGCATAATCATAGCATAACCAAATAATTCAGGAATTACGTTTAATGAGAGCATAACAAGCAAGCACGTAGCATTGTAATTATAGCACACACATATAGATCAACAACGTGCTTAATGAAGATATAGCGATTGAGCTTTCATTGATTATTGGCCACAAAGTATTGCCGCATGTTTAACGATGATTGGGCTCTCATTATTATCCGACCACAATAACATTGTCTTACAAAATGTATCACATCAAAAGGGACAAAGGGTCACCCTACCCTTGTCCAATAAGTATATCAGTGTATCAAAATTACGTAGTCAGAAGTGGTCTTCAAAAGTCTCCACAATCTCGGCTCATATTTAGTGTCTTTACCCAAAAGTAAACCACATAATCCGGAAACCAACTATACTGGTGACTGAGGTGGAGGAGGAAAGAAAAGCAAACTGCTAACATGAGCGAGCTCCTCCCCGAGCTTGTATATATGTCGAAGTAATTAACTGATCTGCCGCTCGACAGTAAAGAAACGAGCATCAAAAACCTGGGAAATGTGTAATAGCGGCAGGTGAGAGTGCAAAAGTAATCCTTGATAAATGTGGAGGATCAAAGTATACTGGCAACAGACAGGGTGGAGGACGTGGTGTCAGCTCAAGCTCCAAAATTCTGCGACTCATATCCTCAAACTGTAGCTGATGTGACAGGAGCAACTCATTTTGTGTATAGCCTCCATAATGTGAGGGATGGTAGAAGTCTGAAATCAGCATAGTGTATGGTGGGAACCATTGGAATGGCTCGTCTCGTATCGAAAGGAGCAAACGGTGTAGCCTGTGATGTCGTAGGAAATGCTGCTGTAGCAAAAAGGATTGTCACGCGGGTGCTGACCTGGAGTACCTTTCCGGGGTGCAGGTAGGTCCTGAAAGAAAGCGATAGGCATGTCGGTGCAATGGACGTCGGTCACCATAGGAGCAACATCAATGGGTGTAGGTGTAGGAACAAATGTCTCAACCAATAAGGAGATCATCAGGTGCAGGTACTGGGTCAGGTACAAGGGGTGCAATGCCTGGTAGATCAAAAGAAACAGGGTCATGATCAAGCAAGGGTGCAGGACCAGTAGGTGCCACATCAAGCTGACCCAAAAAGGAACATGAGCTGGCTCAAGAGCAGGCTCTGGGTCGTGTAAAGGTGTGGCATCTCGAGCAGGTGATGGTGCAGCAGTCATAACGACGTTGTCGTCTGAGTCAGTAGTAAAAAGCCATAATTCGGCCGTCTGTAAGGCTGCAGATGTCACAGACTCAAAGGAGTCTCTGATCGAGTGTATACTTAGAATCAGAGGATAGCTTGTTAACAGGGGTCTCAAGAAGTGAAATTAGTAACAACGTTCTCGTCTAATTTTCTATCATCATGGGCGTCAGCAGGAGGACCATCAATAAACATGTCAACGTCATCATCAACTACTCATCGAGTACCCAACCTTCGGAAGGAATGCCTACAGGAGGCGCATCGTCGTGGATCGGAGCCATGGTGTGCTCACCATCGGGATGACCAGTGATGAAGTGGTCATGGACTGAAACAAGAGTGACAGGAGGATTCTTGTTAGAGAAACCTATCAGCAAGGGTAAAGCATCACAAAAATCTGGTAGCGCGGATTGTTGGAAGTCGTCCTCGTCTTTGGTTAGCATATCAGGGTCACTCTCAGTGTCTGACGTAAATATTTCTGGCGCAAGTGCAATCTCATTATCTGTGGTGGTGGCCGTAGGGTCATCAATGTCTGATATCTCGCTTTCTAAAATAAAGTGACGCGTGTGTCGGTACATAATAGTCAGAGCATGCATATCCATAGTAATCGCTAACAATTATCGTATGCAAACAAAGGTAATTTATCATGTAGTCATGTATTCACATTATTTTTCATGAAACTTTCTAACCTTCCTAGTCTCCCAGACTAACCCACCTAGTCTCCCAGACTAAGGGGAGATCCCCTCCGCGGCTAAGGATACCGTGCACCTATCCTTTTTTTTTTAGTCTCCCAGACTAACCAACCAGTCTCCCAGACTAAATACCCAGCCTCCCAGACTAAACACCCAGTCTCTCAGACTGAAACGCCCAATCTCTCAGACTGAAACACCCAGCCTCTCAGACTAAACACCCAGTCTCTCAGACTGAACTCCCTAGTCTCTTAGACTAAACTTCCCAGTTTCCCAAACTGAATTACCTAGCCTCTCAGGCTAACCTCCCAGTCTCTCAGACTGCCCCAACTAGTCTCTCAGACCACTCAGTCTCTTAGACTGAACTACCCAGTTAGTCTCTCAGACCAACTCCCCAGTCTCTCAGACTGCACTACCCAGCTAGTCTCTCAGACTAACTCCCCAGTCTCTCATACTGCACTACCCAGCTAGTCTCTCAGACTAACTCCCCAGTCTCTCAGACTGAAATATAAATGAATTCCTTGTAATGTATTTTATGTCTTTTATTTGTAAAAATGTTTGTTTCCTGGATCTGGACGCTTTATGTATGAAATGAAAACATGTTATGAAAACATTTTTGTGAGAGCCCTAATGATCGTAGTCTAGACTCGAGAAAGAATCCTAGTTCGCTACGATCGAAGCTCTGATACCAAGCTGTCACACCCTGACTTTTGCGGAAGCGTGATTATGGTGTGACTTTCTTAATATCATTGCATTCAATCATAACATCAACTATATGATAAAACTATAGGGTTGTCATCCATTAAATAAGTTCAAAACATAACAACATTGTTTTAAAACGTAGACTTCAAATTCAAGTTTTACAAACCGTACAAATTGTGCATGAGTTCATTAAGGACTCGTCAAAGATATTGAATAACACCAAGGTTTGAAAGACGTGTCTCGTCCAGGAATAAGACACACTGACCAAACCCAAAGACCATGGATGACATCTTTATTTCTAACGCAGCATAAAAACTTCCAACGCCCGCCAGATCCACTTACAAATTCCTGAAATACATGTAGTTTAAAAACATCAACAAAAGTTGAGCGAGTTCATGTGTTCGTTTGAGTGTATGTATAAACCTTTGAAATTGTTGTAAGTATGTATGTAAGTTTGTAAGTCCGGGTATGAAAGCAACAAGGAAACAGATCAATTAATGTGTAGCTAATACATTAATATACGTGACATGGTGCAGGAAGACTCAAACCTAGCAGACTTTGTACCAGGCTTCCGGCTGTAAGACATAGTCACCTCATGGCCCATTCGACGGACTCATGGATGGGGCTCGCAACACCCAAATAGATCTATCACTCATGCCCCTCGGTCCTACAAGGGGATTGATGGCCTCAAGTATACGCCTACCCATTCACATGATCTATGGTTCTTTCCTAGGCTAACCATACCAATTGTACTGTATGTAAACCTTTTGTAACATGTATTTCACCCCCGAAGTAAATAAACAAAATAGTTTAAAGAAAAGGGGGACAAGAACTCACTGTTTTGCGCTCCTTGTATCCGATGTAACTCAAAGCTTCCTCTAGAACGCACGATTACCTACATGCGTACTACGGTCCATTAGACGAGCGGGTCGTGCCTTGACTTAGTATTAATTAGTGCCTTTGAGTTACGTTTCCAAGTGTCTTCATCATTATTCCAAGTTATATAATTATTCGTTAAAATAATAAATATTTTAACTTAAATTACATTTATTGAATTTTTGGAATAATTGTTAAACAATATTTTGTAACGATACTTCTCAAGTATTTATATTCGTATTTCCTTCCCAAGGATGGGGGTACTTCATACATGTATTTTCGTATTCTTGTATTTGTATATCTTGCCATGTATTGGCGTCATATTATGATGTATTATTCCAAATGAAAATATGCCAATATATTCCCAATATATATTTCCAAAACAATATATTTTCAAGTCCCACTTAGAAAATATATATATAAACTCATTTTGTCCAAAATAAGGTATTTCAAGAAAATATATATTTTTCCCAAAAATCATATATCTTCTAAATATACTAAGAAAATATATATTTTTTTTACTTCCAAATAATATATTTTCCCCTTGTCAAAAATATGATACACTTTGTAATAGCAATAAAATCATTTTTTTCATTTCTTTCGTATCCAAAATGATGCAACAAGGAAACAGATCAATTAATGTGTAGCAAATACATTAATATACGTGACATGGTGCAGGAAGACTCAAACCTAGCAGACTTTGTACCGGGCTTCCGGCTGTAAGACATAGTCACCTCATGGCCCATTCGCCAGACTCATGGATGGGGCTCGCAACACCCAAATAGATCTATCACTCATGCCCCTCGGTCCTACAAGAGGATTGATGGCCTCAAGTATACGCCTACCCATTCACATGATCTATGGTTCTTTCCTAGGCTAACCATACCAATTGTACTGTATGTAAACCTTTTGTAACATGTATTTCACCCCCGAAGTAAATAAACAAAATAGTTTAAAGAAAAGGGGGACAAGAACTCACTGTTTTGCGCTCCTTGTATCCGATGTAACTCAAAGCTTCCTCTAGAACGCACGATTACCTACATGCGTACTACGGTCCATTAGACGAGCGGGTCGTGCCTTGACTTAGTATTAATTAGTGCCTTTGAGTTACGTTTCCAAGTGACTTCATCATTATTCCAAGTTATATAATTATTCGTTAAAATAATAAATATTTTAACTTAAATTACATTTATTGAATTTTTGGAATAATTGTTAAACAATATTTTGTAACGATACTTCTCAAGTATTTATATTCGTATTTCCTTCCCAAGGATGGGGGTACTTCATACATGTATTTTCGTATTCTTGTATTTGTATATCTTGCCATGTATTGGCGTCATATTACGATGTATTATTCCAAATGAAAATATGCCAATATATTCCCAATATATATTTCCAAAACAATATATTTTCAAGTCCCACTTAGAAAATATATATATAAACTCATTTTGTCCAAAATAAGGTATTTCAAGAAAATATATATTTTTCCCAAAAATCATATATCTTCTAAATATATTAAGAAAATATTTTTTTTTTACTTCCAAATAATATATTTTCCCCTTGTCGAAAATATGATACACTTTGTAATAGCAATAAAATCATATTTTCATTTCTTTCGTATCCAAAATGATGTTTACCAAAAATATGTTTATAGCGGTATTTTCCGGAATATTTTGTAAGTTACATTTTAGAGTTCAGTTCTACAATATTTTGTGTGTAACTTGTGTATTTATTCCTTGAGACATTTGGTAATATTTTGGATTGCAATATCTTGGTATTTTGTCAAGTTATGTTATTTTAATCCCTAAAATAATATAACTACTACACAAAGTATACAAGTAATCACACACATGTGTCTTCTAAATATACATCTTTCAAATACATATCTTGTTATTTTTATTTACGAAAACCAACCTCCAATATTTGTATTTTTGTAACAAAGTCTATGGCAAAGTTTATATTGAAAACCATAGTTAAAACTCACTTGTAAATACTTGTTTAGCAAATATTTTTCTAAGTGTTTGTATTTTTTTTATAGAAAATTTTGCCATAGTTTCCCCTAAAAATGGAGGTGTCCATGCTATTAAAGCATATCATTTTCTTTTCAAGATCATCATAAACAATCAACAATCCAAGCAACACTTCCCAAGTGCCAAAATCATGCAATTTATGCAACAACACGAACTTGAACTTTTATATAAACTTGTAGTAATTTACTATGTTGTTAAGTAGGCCTTGTTACCCTTAAAAATGTAGTTACTTCTTTAAAAACTTCATCTTTAAAAAAGTTGGGTGTTTACAACTTCCAAACTCATTTTCTGAAAATGCTTCTTTATGTAATCTTTTTGTTACACAAATGTTTCTACACTTGTTTAACCCTTCAAAATAGTATTTCTTTATGTAAGAACCAAGATCTACTAAAACCCCTATTTCAAGCTTGATTCTCTTGGAAAACCACTCATAAATCTTAGATCTATATGATTATTAACCCACTTTGATTATTATTTTTCAAGAAGATAATATATCTTTTCAAGTTTATGTCTTTCATGAGGATGATTTATAAATTTCTAACATTTTCATCCTCTCATCTTGCTAGATTATGTTTTTAATCATGATCTAGCAAGATCATATAATGATCTACATCATTTACACAAACAATCTTTCACCAAATATCACCACAACACTAAGCAACATGATTCTTTTAAGTTTTCTTATAATTTCAAGTTTATGTTCATGTTTCATCTTCATGTTCATAAATGTTCTTTAGTGTTCTTCATAATAATCAACATGAACCTTCTTTTAACCACTAATATAAGATGAACAATGGAGTGTATGAAGTTCTTACCACTAGCTCAAGGCTATGGATGATTCAAGAGGAGAAAACAAGTGGATAAAAGCAAACGGTGAAGGTCCTTCAACTTTCGAAAGCTCCAAGCTTCCTAACTTAGCTCCTTACACCACTAGATCACCTTGGAATGCTTGTTAGTAGAATGAAAATGGTGGAGGTAGAATGAGGGTGTTTGGGCCGTGAGCATGGAGGGAGAGAGAGGAGAAAAGGAAGTTGGTGAATGGTGATGAAGATGATGATGGGTCTAGTGGTTTATATAATCTTTTATAGATTTTATGTATCTAGAGTATCTTGCAAGATCAAGTAACATATCTAATAAGATCAAAATGAATCAAGAAGAATCTTGCAAGATCAAGTAAGTATCTTGATGGTGGGTCACCACCATAACCGTAAATCCAAAAGGGGGGGGGGGGGTGGTCTAGTGTAAGTTTGAATGATAAGTAGGTAACTTATTGAAAACTAAGTGTATTAGTTTAGGTGTTATGCATAAGATATGTTATATAGTGTGTTAGGGTGTTCGGGGCTCATAACTAGCTCAGAAATAATAAAACAGTGCTTCTAGTATAATTTTGGTGTTTCGGGTAATGTCCGGTTGTTCGGTTAGATACCGGTTCATTAAAGTGTCAAGTTATTCCGTTTAGCGATTTTTAAGTACCCTTTTGTGACACTTTTAATTCCCGATGCTTAGGAAAGTATCCAGGACCGTTTAGTCATGTTTCTGCATAATATTAATGTATTTAAATGCTGGATTGCTGAATTTTCTGCAGAATTCTGCACTTTAGGTAAGTTTTAGGCACTTTCCGGCACTCAAACTATCACCTAGTGACACAGTTTTATGGTCCTCACTTCTCTACACACTATATTAGTGTAGAACTTGGTTTCCGGCTCATACTGGGTCTCAAAACACTGTCTGTCTATGTACTGAACATCGTCAGCATTTTTCTGAGTTATCCGCTAAATGTGCTAGCTGTGCTTTGTGCATCATTTATGTCACTAAAGTTTGTATGTAAAAATGATGAGACAGCATGAAATGTGATGCACATGTAAATATGATGCAGAAATCAGAACGCAATTCAAGTCATAAATTGTAAATCAGCACAGTCATTAGGCACTAATCATAGTTAATTAATTATACGGATGCATGCAAATTTGACAGTTGTCACATGACGAGCCTATGATGATGTGATGTCCAAAATGAATGAAATGCACCAACATGATGAACAATCAAACAACAAATAACATAGATACTCCACATAATGGTAATTGTATGGAATTGAACTTGTAAAATCCGATAAAAACATTGG
Source organism: Helianthus tuberosus (assembly GCA_030545235.1). Lineage (NCBI taxonomy): Eukaryota > Viridiplantae > Streptophyta > Magnoliopsida > Asterales > Asteraceae > Helianthus > Helianthus tuberosus. Next base: position 62,839,977 of record CM060375.1, read on the forward strand.
ACACATGATACACCCCAAAATGTATAAATCAAATGGAAAAAAGGGAGTTGTAAGATTCACTCACAGTGGTTGCGTTTGCGATTCCTTTTGAAATGACGCACGAGTAAAAAAAATAAGGATTTCTGAACGAACGGGAGCGAGTATCCTAAATAATTAACAATGCCACGTAATGTTTTCGTTATTTAACTACAATATTAGTTAACTAATGAATTTAAATATGTAAATAACTAAATCAATAAATGAATTAAATTAAAGAACAAATCCCTTCAACGGTTATTTATTTATTTTACGAGAATTTTCGTGGTTCAAAACGGGTCGGATTTTGTGGAGCCCATTTTGACGGATGTTACATTTATAGGTTGATCTGATGCAAGGGAGAACGGGCGTGCCTGGGGTGGCACGGCCTTGCCTAGTACTTGTCCACGATAGTTGGTTGCCTTTCTCGTCCTTTCCTTGTACATTCATTTGTGATTTTAGTTATAGGCACAAGCATGAATAGGCATGCACGACCGTGCATGGACAGGTGTCCCGATAGGGATTAAACATGTGTCATTCTTATCAGATCTCGAAGCTTCTATGATTTGTCTTAGTTAAGCATGTGCATGTCTTGGTGTGCATAACCGTGCCTCTGCATATCGTGGACTTTTGTTGACCATTCTTGGGTTGACTTGTTAACTCTGTGCTCCTGGGTGTTGTGTACAACCATGCCTATAGCCTGCCATGGCCGTGCCTATATGGCAACTTGTTGATTTCTTTGGAATCTAGGATTTTTGCCTCGTTTACGCTTGTTAGTGCATTTTGTGTGCCCGTCAGTGTGCGAATCAGCTAGATTGAGCGTGTGTTGAATACTGTATAGATTTGTGTGAAAAATGGAGAGCAAGAGTCATGCTCACGCAACGAAGGAGTCCTTCTTGTGGAGGAGTCCAGCCTATATATAGGTGGTCTGCGAGCATGAGGACATAAATTTTTGGATTTGAAAGGAGATTGCGCTGTGCTCTCTCCCAGTGTTTATTGATGTATTGTAACACCTCGTAAAATCACGACCAATATAATAGAGACACGTGTCATGGACTTTAAATGTGTAATGGATTAATCTGGAGGGACTAAAATTGTCAAACAATGTAAATTTGTTAATAAAGGGATCCAAAGTGTCAACATGCCTAACTTGTGCCTCTGATTGACCTCACACAAAGTTCGTATTCTTTAATGAATAAAATATCTAACTTAGAAAGTCATTTATGCTTAAATTGAAAAGTTTACAAAACATAAGGGTTAAATGTGTCAACATGTTTAAAATTACCTCTGAGTGACCTTTTAACATTACCGAGACTTTGTAATACTTCCTTATACTTCCATGAATGTTGGATAATAAATTCGTGGAGTTTCGACGCACGTAAATAAACAAAGTGGTAAACCCAAGTAATAAGGGTCAAATGCGTCAACGTTGCATTTCAAGACCGTTCGGGTGACCTCGTAACTAACCGAAAGCTTATTGATAAACGTTTAAAGACGCAAGACCCTTAAAAGTTAAGTTTGGGGGTTAAAAGTGCAATAAACGAAAGTTAAATCAAGTTTAGAAGGACCAGGGACCAAAACTGCAATTAAGGAAAGTTTATTTCCAGTCAAGAAGGAGCCAAACGGCCCGCGTAAGACTCCAAAAGAGTCTATGTGGCCCGCGTGAGCAGCACAGCGACCAAAATAACTTGACAGCTGCATGTTCAGCCTGTTGCACCGCCTTTGCATGCTTGTTTTCGAATCCAGGGACTGTGCCAATGGTATTTCATGCACTAGGGACATCTGGGTGCATCAGGGATCATATAGGGACATGTGGATTGATCACAAGATATGGAAATTTGCTATATAAAGGCTCTCATGTCATTTGATCATTTGCACATTCTCAAAAATCACTTCATATTGCTTTCTCTGGAGCTTCCTGGAGTTCAAACAAGCTTCCCTCAGTTCTATTTTCGTGCTAAGGACCCTAGTAAGTGTTCTTAGCCTCTTAAGTTCAAGTTTTATTAGTTTAATGACCAAAAGTCAAAGCCATCGTAATTAAGCTTTGACTTAGTGATTAATCACTAATGGCCCAGCCATTATTCGAATTGAAAGTGGCTATGAGTTGGTAATTATGTTGGTAATAAACCCTTAAAAGGGCACCCACTGATTATCACTATAAATTGGTCAATTGTCGGGTCAAACTTATTATTAAAAAGTCAATAGAATATATTTTTGCAAATAAATTCATAACTAACAATGCAGATGTTATGGAACCTGTTTTAACATTAAAATAACTTGGTAAATAATATATGAACATGTCTAAGCATGTTCAACCCGACAATTCTGAGTTTAGACTCGGTTCGGAACCGAAAGTCGCAAAAGTAGACTTTTGCTTTGACTTTCAGTTCTGACCCGATTTACCTTAGTTTAGATATGCCTTAGGGTTCCTTTTGGACCATATTATAGGTTAGTATGACCCTCTGAAGTTATACAACCTGGTTCCTTAGTGATCCGATTCATTTGCATGTTTCCGTTATTTGCTTAAAAGTTGACCATTATGCCATTTTGATATTAAAACAAGATTTTTGAAAATGCGAGAGGACAAAAACCTTTATTACTGATTTATAAACATGTCCTAAAAATTTGACATCATTTTATGGTCTAAATTAGGAGTTATGCTCAATATCGTAAATGAAAGCCTTTTTATTAAATAAACGGCATTTTCGACATAAATCCTATTTAAACCCAAATTTTGAAACCAAACCTTTTACCCACTGATGTAATATAATATTTGGGGATTTTTGGAAATTTTCATTAAATTTTAAACTGATCATAACATAAGGTTATTGAATTGATTCGGTAATTGACGGTTATACCCCTTTTGCTAATAAAATGGGTTTTACACATCCTTTACATGTCAAACCTTTTTCTACTGAGTTTATATAATAAGTAAGTAATTTTAAACTGTAAAGGCTGGTCAAAATCTCAGATTTCTTTAATAAACCCGAATATCGTCAAATACCGACTTTTATGCGATTTAGGCACATAGTATGGTTTAAAACCATATTAGGCACCTAAAGCTTGTTACCTACTGATGTTATGAATAAATTTTTATACTTTAATAGTAAGTAAAAGTTTTGAACTCAGATTTCCAAATTTGACCCTTAAAGCTTATGTAAAATGACCAAAATGCCCCTATGGTGCATAGTTTGGCCATAAATGATAAATTTCACACATATATGATATCTTACTGATATAACCTACTAAAATAAATATTTTTACTGATCAGTTTAGACCAGAACCTCAGATTATCATTTAACCTCTTTTATAATCTTAAAAATGACCAAAATACCTCTACGGGGCTTAAATTGATTTTAAATCCATTTTGGGCATAATGGAAGGTATCCTACTAATATCACAACATATTTAAGGCATATTAATTTGTGAAACCTGTACATGACTCTTTTGGTTACCCGTTATGCATTTTTCGCGTTCGGTACAGTTTATGTGACTATTTTGCATAAATTGACCGAAACGGGTCAAACCTTATCATTTTCACTTCAAAATCCAGAATGTGTTTAGTTTACCCATATTATACAAGTCTTCACACTTGTCGGGTCTAAATCACATTCTAATCCGGTTTTCGCTTAATCTTACGTTTTGAACCGTATACATTTCTTTAAAACTAACCGGTCTAAGTTTAAACTTAAGTAAGACCCGTTAGGAATCTAATAGGTTATAAAAACCTTCGTTCCAGATTTAGGAGCCCAGTAAAAGATATTTGCACTTGCTGATTGTTGTACGGCTGAGATTAAATTTTATTTTGCTCAGGTAAATACTTTTAACTTATTTTTCCCTTATACGGTCTTGCGGTACAGTATATAAAATACCGCTTGGTCGGGTATTGAATTTTTAATCGTATAAAGGTTAAATAATTGAGATAACCCGTTTAATCTGTTTTGTTTGTTTTAAGCCTTGGGGGGGGGGGGGTTAATGACCATGTCCTGGATATCCTCGGCTCATTCATTGAAATGGCCACGACTTAAGCACGGGGTGTAGGCATACACCTGCCGGTGCATATGTAAAATGATATACCCGCTTGTTCGAGAATAACTCGCCGTGGGTTATATTATGTGGTGTGTCTATTAATCTTTAACCCGGTATTAACCCGGGCTACCGAACGTATAACAAACATATAATTCTTTTACAAGATTATTTTTAAATAATTATCCCAAGTTATAAAAGAATATTTGCGCCTTGTGCATTTAAATCAATTTTGTAAGCACTTTTCAAAAGAGTCGGTTAATTGTATTTACCAGTGTAAACTGACGTATTTTCCAAAAAGGTTAAGTGCAGGTTCTAAGCGTAATGGGCTGGAACTCCTGAGAGAATAAATAAAAAGTCTTGCAAGCTTTTATCACTTTAAATCTGATGAAGAATATCTCTTTTGTTTTGATCCGCCTATGGATCCACTTTACAACCTTTATGTAAAAATTTATGTTACTTTCATTCGGTTTGTAATAATTTTACTTTAGACTTCCGCTGTGCATTGAACTGTGATTATTTGACTATGAAGATATCAACTACGTCACGATACTCCCCACCGGTAATACGTGGAAATATGGGGGTGTGACAGGTTGGTATCAGAGCCAACATTGAGTGAATTAAACAACTAGCCTTTTGTGTTTAATCTCAATGACACAGTTTGCACATTCCTTGACCTCCGAGTCTAGACTAACAACATAGGACTAATCCTAATCTTATTGCTTTCTTTTGTTTGTTTCTATTGTTTGTTTTGTCAGGATCAAGAAAATGCCGCCAAGATTCAGAAGAGGAGGACGAGGCAAGGCGCCATTCACTGCTCCTAACGATCATGAGGCCGGGCCTTCCCACCGGCGAACTCCATCAGCAACATTAAGCTCAAGTCCCCACGAGGATTGGAGGACTTACTTGGAGCCGGCGAGGCATTCAGTCTCGATCAGTTCATCACCTTCTTAACACCATTCCTTTGGGTCACAATCAGAAAATGAGCCCAATAACTCTCACCACTCCTTTATCCCGTTGCAGCGATCGGGATCACACCGGGCTTTTCAAGACCCAACCCCAACTTTCAGAGCCGTTTCAATCCGGCAAACGTGGGTGAAGAACCAATGGGCCATAACCCATTAGGACCAGAAGACCATTTTCCTGGAGCCCAGGATATGGATATGGATGAGGATCCAGATCCAGAACCCGCCGAGCCGCCAACTGGGACGCCCGCGCATCCCATAGAGATTTCAGACGGATCGTCTTTTCACGGTTCGCCATATAGGGGCCCAGACAGCTTTGCAGAAAGGTGGGCCACATACCCCTGGGAGTTTACTCCCCCTTTTAACCCACCTCAGCAACACCAGCAGGTCCCCTCTGAGGACCCACATTTTGAAGCGGTCACGCCACCACCACCGCCGCCGCCAGTGCAGCAACTGCCTCCAGAACCACCAAGGCGAAGGAGATCAGGAGCACGGATGTCCGTGCCAGGGGGATTCCACTTCAGCTCCCCCTAACACAGCAACAACACCCATTACCCGCCACTGTATGAAGACCCACAGATGGGTGGGACTTCAAACCCAGCTTCAGAGGTCGACTCTCCGCTAGTCGCACCACCACCACCACATGCGGGTTTTGATATCCCAATACCTTCATACGCCGGTACAGCGGCGTATAACCCTTTTGAGCAGCCAACCTACCCGGGGTACAACTACTACAATGCCCCCGATGTTGACCCGTATCTCGTAGCGGCAAACTACAATGCTCTTCACCCTGAAGGACCTTTCACAGCTTCATACCAGTCTGGGTACCAAGCGTATGGGTATCAATACCCGCCACCTCCTCAACCTCCGCAGCAACCGCCGCAGCCGCCTATGATCCAGCCGCCACAACAACAGGAGATTCTTCAGAGGTTGATCCAGGTGGAACGAGAGGTTCAAGAGGAGCGTAGAAGCCACCGAGGATTTCTTAAGGGTCTGGCGAATCTGATCAAAGGGAAGAAGAAGAGGGATTTTTGAAGATTCCTTATATATTTATGTTGTAATTTCTTTATTTCAATCAAGTCCCTGCGTGGACATTTTTATTTATGTACCTAGTCCCTGCGAGGACTTGTATTTCCATTTTAGCCCATGCGTGGGCAAGTTATTTATGTAAAAGTCCCGTTTAGGGCACCTATGTACTCCTTCTTAATTTAGTGGAATGTTTTAGTTCAAAATTTCATTTTGTCTTTATATGTATAAATATATTATATGAAATAAATCAACATAAAACATTTCATTTTATAATTATCTGCCAATAAATATTAAAGAAAATCTTAAAGGCAAAACCTAGCCTGTGTGTCATATTAAGACAGGGCCATGATGGTAGTTCCTTTTTAAGATTCAATTCCTTGTTAACACCTGAAAACATGTTAACACTCCTGGCGATTGTGATTCGATAAAATCACATAAGTCATCCTTACTTTGGATTCTTCCAATTTCTTCATTATTATTTAAAACATCCATTAGTGATGTAGTGCCTACGGGCCATATTTATGTCCTTTGAGACAAAAGACAGTTGTAGTCTACGACTCGCTGTCAAGAAAAAGGGATGAGCTATGTTCAAACCTAAATGCCTTGATTTTATTAAATCATGGCTTATGAATTAAAATTGTCCTTGTGACTAGGCCTTTTGTATGCCACCCTATTGTCCTAAATAATTTATAACTGGGATAAAATATAATGAAAATTTAAATAAATTAAATTAACCAATATGGTTTATAGTTACCATGGTTAATGAATTGCTATAAATGACAATTCCATAATAAACTTCTGAATGAATCATTGTCAATATTTTATGTAGCAATCAAGCTACATGGCTGGATCAGATGAGTTTAACAGCCACCCGAGGGAGAATAATGATACTACCAGAGTTAATGTAGCCGGTGTGGAACTGCAGGCATTAATAGATAATGCCGTCACTCGAGCTCTTGACAGACAGTTTAATGAATCAAGTGGTACCCGCGTCAGAACTCAGTCTGTACCACATTCAAAACCACCCTCTAAGACTCATACAGCTCGCAAGAGCGAATCTCATCACTCATCGAATCAGAGGAATGTTCCATCTAAGAATGTAGTGCTCAATCAAGAGCCACATGCTAAAACCTGTTCATATAAGTATTCGTCTCCTGCAAGCCCAGAGACTTCACAGGGGAGAAAGGAGCCATTGATTGCATGACGTGGCTAGATGAGATGGACACAGTGGTTGATATTAGTGGTTGTGCCGAACAGGACATTGTGAAGTTTGTGTCACAATCGTTTAAAGGAGAAGCTCTACCTTGGTGGAGGTCACTGATCCAAGCTACAGGGAAGATTCCGTTATACAACTTAACTTGGGAGCAGTTTGTTGCTCTAATCAAAGAAAATTTCTGTCCTCAACATGAAGTTGAGAAGATTGAGACTGACTTCTTGACATTGGTTATGAAGAACTTAGACTGTCAGGCATACCTTATGAGCTTCAACACTATGTCACGATTGGTTCCATACTTGGTCACACCGGAACCAAAACGCATAGCTCGTTTTATTGGAGGGTTAGCTCCGGAAATTAAGGCAAGTGTGAAAGCATCAAGACCTACTACCTTTAGGTCAGTGGCTGATATGTCGTTATCTCTTACTCTCGATGCGGTCAGGCAGAGATCGCTTAGGAATTCCGATGAGGGGAAAAGGAAACGTGAGGATGAGAGCTCACGCCGTTCTTAGAAGAAACATAAGGGGAACTCTGAGAACAAGAAGGGTTCCGGATTTAAAATGGATAGTCAGCAGTCGGGTGAAAAACCCAAGTGTAAAACCTGCAAAAAGCGTCATCTAGGGAAGTGAAGGTTCGAATCGAAATCCCAATCGCATCCTAGAGCTTGTGGGATCTGGTAGGGCTGTAAACGAACCAAACGTTTGGCGAACAGTTCGTGAACCGTTCGGCGGGAAGTTCGTTTGTGTTCGTTCGTTTATTAAACAAACGAACACGAACAAGAAATTTCGTTCGTTTAGTTAAATGAACAAACATGAACAGAGGTCGCGTTCGTTCGTTTATGTTCGTGAACGTTCGGTAACGTGTTCGCTTGTGTTCGATAGTTCATTAGTGTTTTTAGTTTTTATATTTCTTTAAATATATCAAAATGCTGACAAATTAAATATCTAATAAGTGTCAGTGCATTATATATTCTATTCGTTTGTATTCATTTGTTTCCATTTGTGTTCATGAACATTAGTTTCTGCCCATTAGTGTTTGTCAACGTTCGCTGCCTAAAATTAACAAACAAACACAAACGAACACGAACAAGTTCAGTTCCTTAACAAACGAACACAAACATAAAATCCCGTTCGATAAGTGTTCGTGAACGGTTCGCGAACACATATATTTTTTAACAAACGAACACGAACAAGGTCTTGTTCGTGTTCGTTCGGTTCGTTTACAGCCCTAGGATCTGCAAATAAAGTGAGCATAAAACGTTAGATTGCAAGAAGATAAAGTATGCGACTTGTTACAACTGTAACGAGAAAGGGTATATCAAGTCCAACTACCCAAAGTATGCAAAGAAGCCTGAAGAAGGTAAAAAGACCAATGCTCGAGTCTTTCAAATGAATGCTCAGGAGGCCATTCAAAACGACAACGTGATAACAGGTACCTTTCTTATCAATGATGTTTATGCAAGGGTATTGTTTGATTCGGGAGCAGATAAGTCATTTGTAGATAACAAATTTTGTAAGTTATTAAATCTGCCTGTTAAAACCCTAAGCATAAAATATGAAGTAGAATTGACCGATGGTACCATAGAAACTGCTTCAACCATGTTAGATGGATGTTTTATATCCATTAGGAACCAATCTTTTACGTTGTCTTTGCTTCCTTTGAAACTAGCTGGATTCGACATAGTGATAGGCATGGATTGGTTATCTCATAACCAAGCCCAGATTGTTTGTGATAAGAAGCAAGTGGTTATTAAAACTCCATATGGTGAGCCGTTAACAATTCAATGAGATACTCAGTATGGGTTGCCTAAGCAAGTGTCTATGCTTAAGGCGTCAAGGTGTTTGAAGAAGGGTTGTGTCATTTACATGGCACAAGTGAATATTGATGAACCAAAGCCCAAGATCGAAAACATCCCTATCAATTCAGAATATCCAGATGTTTTCCCTGTAGAACTACCTGGTTTACCTCCAGACAGGCAAGTGGAGTTCAAAATTGACATTATTCCTGGAGCGGCACCAGTTGCAAGAGCACCTTACCGGTTGGCACAAACTGAGATGAAAGAGTTAAGAACTCAGTTAGATGATTTATTGGCAAAAGGTTTTATTCGACCTAGTTCATCTCCTTGGGGAGCATCGATTCTGTTTGTGAAGAAAAAGGATGGATCGATGCGTCTATGCATCGATTATCGCGAGCTAAACAAGGTTACAATCAAGAACAGATATCCATTGCCCAGGATCGACGATCTGTTCGATCAGCTTCAAGGAGCAAGTTACTTCTCCAAGATTGATTTAAGGTCAGGTTACCATCAGCTGAAGGTTAGAGATGAAGATGTGTATAAGACTGCATTCAGGACTCGTTATGGTCATTACGAGTTCTTGGTGATGCCTTTCGGGCTCACTAATGCACCAGCAGCGTTCATGGACCTCATGAATCGCGTTTGTAAACCCTATTTAGACAAGTTTGTCATTGTTTTTATTGATGACATACTCATTTACTCAAAGAATCAAGCTGATCATGAAAAGCACCTTCGATGTATCCTTAAACTTCTTCAGCAAGAGAAGCTCTACGCCAAGTTTTCAAAATGTGAGTTTTGGCTTCGTGAAGTCCAATTTCTTGGACGTATGGTTAGCGAGCATGGTATCCAGGTGGATCCCGCTAAGATTGAAGCCATCATGAATTGGCAAGAACCGAAGACGCCCACAGAGATTCGTAGCTTCTTGGGTCTGGCAGGATACTATAGGCGTTTTATTGAAAATTTCTCAAGGATTGCTGCACCCCTAACTTCATTGACTAGAAAGAATATAAAGTTTGATTGGGGTCCTAAGCAACAAGAATCCTTTGAGATTCTTAAGCAAAAGTTGAGCAATGCTCCGGTTTTGACATTGCCTGAAGGAATTGAAGAATTTGTGGTATACTGCGATGCATCACACATCGGTATGGGATGTGTGCTTATGCAGAAAGGCAAGGTTATTGCATATGCTTACCGACAATTAAAGGTGCACGAAAAGAATTACACCACCCACGATTTGGAATTGGGTGCCATTGTGTTTGCACTAAAACTTTGGAGGCATATTTATATGGTACCAAATGTGTGATCTATTCCGATCATAAGAGCCTTCAGCATCTGTTTAACCAGAAGGATCTGAACATGAGACAGTGTCGATGGATGGAGACACTGAACGACTATGATTGTGAAATCCGATATCATCCAGGCAAGGCGAATGTGGTCGCCGACGCCTTGAGCAGAAAGGAGAGGGTTAAGCCCATTAGAATCAATGCCAAGAGCATTGAATTAAAGAACAGCCTGAATGAAAGATTGTTAGCCGCTCAGAAGGAGGTTGTATTAGAAGCTAACTATCCAAATGAAAAGCTGGGCGTAACTGCTGAACAGTTATCGTATGGCAAGGATGGAATCCTAAGATTGAATGGATGAATATGGGTTCCAATTTATGGAGGACTTAGGGATGTGATTCTTCAAGAAGCCCATAGCTCCAAATATTCTGTTCATCCTGGCTGTGATAAGATGTACCATGATTTAAAGGCAAGTTATTGGTGGATAGGTTTGAAGAAATCTATAGCCACTTATGTGGCCAAATATCTGACATGTGCTCAGGTTAAAGCCGAACACCAGAAGCCGTCAGGATTGCTGCAATAGCCTGAACTTCCCACCTGGAAGTGAGAAATGGTAACTATGGATTTTATCACTAAGTTACCAAGAACAAAGTGAGAAAATGATACTATTTGGGTGATAGTCGACAGGTTGACTAAGTCAGCCCACTTCTTGCCGATTAAGGAAACACACAGCTCCGACAAGTTAGCGCAGCTGTACGTGGATGAAATTGTATCTCTCCACGGAGTGCCAGTGTCTATTATCTCTGATAGGGATACAAGATACACATCGCATTTTTGGAAAAGCTTTCAGCAATCTTTAGGCACTCGATTAAATTTCAGCACTGCTTATCATCCTCAGACAGATGGCCAAAGCGAGCGTATGATACAAACACTCAAGGATATGCTACGAGCTTGTGTTATTGATTTAGGTGGAAGTTGGGATGATCATCTTTCGTTGATTGAATTTTCGTATAATAATAGCTATCATTCGAGTATCCAAGCTGCACCTTTCGAAGCTTTGTATGGAAGAAAGTGCAGGACGCTAGTTTATTGGGCATAAGTTGGAGATGTCCAACTAACAGGACCTGATATAGTCCTGGAGACGACAGATAAGATTGTATAGATATGTGATCGTCTCAAAACTGCTAGGGATAGGCAGAAAAGCTACGCAGATAAAAGGCGTAAACCTCTGAAATTCGAGGTAGGTGACAAAGTGTTACTTAAGGTATCACCCTGGAAAGGGGTGATGCGATTTGGAAAGAAAGGCAAGCTAAGCCCGAGATACATAGGACCATTCGAAATCATCGAATGTGTCTGAACTGTAGCTTACAAGCTAAATCTGCTTGAAAAGCTCAGTGGAATTCATAATGTATTTCACATCTGCAACTTAAAGAAATGTCTAGCTGATGAATCGCTAGCCATGTCACATAAGGATGTGCGTATTGATGAGAGCTTGAAGTTTGTTGAAAAACCTTTGTCGATCGAGGATCGACAGGTTAAGAAGCTTCGAAGGAAGCACGTACAAATTGTGAAGGTTAAGTGGGATGCCCGTAGAGGTCCCGAATATACGTGGGAGGTTGAATCCACAATGAAGCAAAAGTACCCTCATTTATTTCAGTAAATCTTGAGGTCGAGATTTCTTTAAGGGGGTGAGGATGTAACACCTCGTAAAATCACGACCAATATAATAGAGACACGTGTCATGGACTTTAAATGTGTAATGGATTAATCCGGTGGGACTAAAATTGTCAAACAATGTAAATATGTGAATAAAAGGATCCAAAGTGTCAACATGCCTAACTTGTGCCTCTGATTGACCTCACACGAAGTTCGTATTCTTTAATGAATAAAATATCGAACTTAGAAAGTCATTTATGCTTAAATTGAAAAGTTTACAAAGCATAAGGGTTAAATGTGTCAACATGTTTAAAATTACCTCTGAGTGACCTTTTAACATTACCGAGACTTTGTAATACTTCCATGAATGTTGGATAATAAATTCGTGGAGTTTCGATGCACGTAATAAACAAAGTGGTAAACCCATGTAATAAGGGTCAAATGCGTCAATGTTGCATTTCAAGACCGTTCGGGTGACCTCGTAACTAACCGAAAGCTTATTGATAAATGTTTAAAGACTCAAGACCCTTAAAAGTTAAGTTTGGGGGTTAAAAGTGCAATAAACGAAAGTTAAATCAAGTTTAGAAGGACCAGGGACCAAAACTGCAATTAAGGAAAGTTTGTTTCCGGTCAAGAAGTAGCCAAACGACCCGTGTAAGACTCCTAAAGAGTCTACGCGGCCCGCGTGAGCAGCCAAGTGACCAAAAAAACTTGACAGCTGCATGTTCAGCCTGTTGCACCGCCTTTGCATGCTTGTTTTAGAATCCAGGGACTGTGCCAATGGTATTTCATGCACTAGGGACACCTGGGTGCATCAGGAATCATACAGGGACATGTGGATTGATCACAAGAGATGGAAATTTGCTATATAAAGGCTCTCATGTCATTTAATCATTTGCACATTCTCAAAAATCACTTAATATTGCTTTCTCTGGAGCTTCCTGGAGTTGAAACAAGCTTCCCTCAGTTCTATTTTCATGCTAAGGACCATAGTAAGTGTTCTTAGCCTCTTAAGTTCAAGTTTTATTAGTTTAATGACCAAAAGTCAAAGCCATCGTAATTAAGCTTTGACTTAGTGATTAATCACTAATGGTCCAGCCATTATTCGAATTGAAAGTGGCTATGGGTTGGTAATTATGTGGGTAATAATCCCTTAAAAGGGTACCCACTGATTATCACTCTAACTTGGTCAATTGTCGGGTCAAACTTATTATTAAAAAGTCAACAGAATATATTTTTGCAAATAAATTCATAACTAACAATGCAGAGGTTATGGAACATGTTTTAACATTAAAATAACTTGGTAAATAATATAAGAACATGTCTAAGCATGTTCAACCCGACAATTCTGAGTTTAGGCTCGGTTCGGAACCGAAAGTCGCAAAAGTAGACTTTTGCTTTGACTTTCAGTTCTGACCCGATTTACCTTAGTTTAGATATGCCTTAGGGTTCTTTTTGGACCATATTGTAGGTTAGTATGACCCTCTGAAGTTATACAACCTGGTTCCTTAGTGATCCGATTCATTTGCATGTTTCCGTTATTTGCTTAAAAGTTGACCATTATGCCCTTTTGATATTAAAACGAGATTTTTGAAAATGTGAGAGGACAAAAACCTTTATTACTGATTTATAAACATGTCCTAAAAATTTGACATCAGATTATGGTCTAAATTAGGAGTTATGCTCAATATCGTAAATGAAAGCCTTTTTATTAATTAAACGGCATTTTCAACATAAATCCTATTTAAACCCAAATTTTGAAACCAAACCTTTTACTCACTGATGTAATATAATATTTGGGGATTTTTGGAAATTTTTATTAAATTTTAAACTGATCATAACATAAGGTTCTTGAATTGATTCGGTAATTGACGGTTATACCCCTTTTGCTAATAAAATGGGTTTTACACATCCTTTACATGTCAAACCTTTTTCTACTGAGTTTATATAATAAGTAAGTTATTTTAAACTGTAAAGGCTGGTCAAAATCTCAGATTTCTTTAATAAACCCGAATATCGTCAAATACCGACTTTTATGCGATTTAGGCACATAGTATGGTTTAAAACCATATTAGGAACCTAAAGCTTGTTACCTACTGATGTTATGAATAAATTTTTATACTTTAAAACTAAGTAAAAGTTTTGAACTCAGATTTCCAAATTTGACCCTTAAAGCTTATGTAAAATGACCAAAATGCCCCTATGGTGCATAGTTTGGCCATAAATGATAAATTTCACACATATATGATATCTTACTGATATAACCTACTAAAATAAATATTTTTACTGATCAGTTTAGACCAGAACCTCAGATTATCATTTAACCTCTTTTATAATCTTAAAAATGACCAAAATACCCCTACGGGGCTTAAATTGATTTTAAATCCGTTTTGGGCATAATGGAAGGTATCCTACTGATATCACAACATATTTAAGGCATATTAACTTGTGAAACCTGTACATGACTCTTTTGGTTACCCGTTATGCATTTTTCGTGTTCGGTACAGTTTATGTGACTAGTTTGCATAAATTGACCGAAACGGGTCAAACCTTATCATTTTCACTTCAAAACCCAGAATGTGTTTAGTTTACCCATATTATACAAGTCTTCATACTTGTCGGATCTAAATCACATTCTTATCAGGTTTTCGCTTAATCTTGCATTTTGAACCGTATACCTTTCTTTAAAACTAACCGGTCTAAGTTTAAACTTAAGTAAGACCCGTTAGGAATCTAATAGGTTATAAAAACCTTCGTTCCAGATTTAGGAGCCCAGTAATAGATATTTGCACTTGCTGATTGTTGTACGGCTGAGATTAAATTTTATTTTGCTCAGGTAAATACTTTTAACTTATTTTTCCCTTATACGGGCTTGGGGTACGGTATATAAAATAACGCTTGGTCGAGTATTGAATTTTTAATCGTATGAAGGTTAAATCATTGAGATAACCCGTTTAATCTGTTTTGTTTGTTTTAAGCCTTGGGGGGGGGGGGGGTTAATGACCATGTCCTAGATATCCTCGGCTCATTCATTGAAATGGCCACGACTTAAGCACGGGGTGTATGCATACACCTGCCGGTGCGTATGTAAAATGATATACCCGCTTGTTCGAGAATAACTCGTCGTGGGTTATATTATGTGGTGTGTCTATTAATCTTTAACCCGATATTTAACCCCGGCTACCGAACGTATAACAAACATATAATTCTTTTACAAGATTATTTTTAAATAATTATCCCAAGTTATAAAAGAATATTTGTGCCTTGTGCATTTAAATCAATTTTGTAAACACTTTTCAAAAGAGTCGGTTAATTGTATTTACCAGTGTAAACTGACGTATTTTCCAAAAAGGTTAAGTGCAGGTTCTAAGCGTAATGGGCTGGAACTCCTGAGAGAATAAATAAAAAGTCTTGCAAGCTTTTATCACTTTAAATCTGATGAACAATATCTCTTTTGTTTTGATCCGCCTATGGATCCACTTTACAACCGTTATGTAAAAATTTATGTTACTTTCATTCGGTTTGTAATATTTTTACTTTAGACTTCCGCTGTGCATTGAACTGTGATTATTTGACTATGATGATATCAACTACGTCACGATACTCCCCACCGGGCCCACCGGTAATACGTGTAAATATGGGGGTGTGACATGTATGCTCTTTCGGGGAATTTCGGAAGCTAATAAAATCGGGCCGACTTAAACGTTATGCTGTTGAAATTCTACTGAATTAGTTTCAATCCAAACTTCTGTCTAAATACATCGGAATACGATTCTAGAATTGGTATCAGAGCTACGGTGCCGATTTAATCGATCTAACAGTTGATTGAATCACCTACGCTCATGATCTATATGTTTTAGATGTAAAATCAGCATTTGTAGATCAATTCACGGATAATATTTCAAATTGAAGACATCATTGTGTTTGGAATTTATTTTTTACACATGTTGGAAATGATTTCATCATCAAATTCGAAGAAATGGAGATTTTGGATTGAAAAAATGTGAACAGCAGCTCCGGAGCGCAGGAGTCCTACTCGCGCATCACCTGGAGCACAAAAGTTTCTACGCGCAAAGGAGAAGAACCTTAGAACACATTCACGCGCAGGTGTTACGCTCACGTAGGAGTCACGCTTGAGCAGGAGTCCCGCTCACGCGAGAGTCCACTCAGGGGGAAGATGATGAAATCACGAAATATTGATAGTTAGTGGGGTAGTCATGGAAACCTGTTCATAAAGGTTATCAATTGGTTATGTGACTATTAATGGGTAAAAATTTAAATTCCGCATTTTATGATGAACTGATTATTGTGGAGAAAAAAGACAAATATTCTGCATAGTTGAGTTTTGAAAGATTGAAGAAACCAGAATTTGCCAAGATTGAGGGGGGAAACTCTTAGAAATTCAGAGATGAGTTTACAAAAGTCATAATTTGCCAAAAATGAGGGGCAATAAAATTTCAAGTTATATTTTGAAATTCCCACATTTTTGGAAATTCAGACAGAGATGCAACAGTATTCGGGTGGCTCTGACTCAAATTGACTGGTGATGCATAATATCTTGTATTATTCAATTTGGAAACAAATTGAGGTATCAGTCTTTGTCAAGCTGGTTGGACATCATTCGGATTCTTTAGTTCGTGATCAAATTGAAGTCTCATCTTCGTACAAGCCGGTATGCTGGTAATATCTGTGATCATGGCGAGCAGTCATTGAGAGCCGTTAGATTTCACAGATCTTTCACGATATTATATACACGAGACCGCTACTACAATTTTTGTTTCTAGGCATATGAGATATTTTCTGACCTAACCGTTAGGGAATAGTGACGTCTGAAGATTAAGTGGCTACCGGGATTAGCAGAGAATTCTAGATATTTGCTATCATGATTGAAGAAGAAGACTACATTTTGGATTTTTTCAGACGATTGAGTCATGTCATGTGGAGTAATGATGTCTAAAGATTACGTTGCACCAGAACTGACGGAGAAGACTACAAAATTGATCTTCGAGGAATGTTTATCATTATACTTGGAAGATCACAGTGTGTTACCAGATGGCTTGTGATTCGATGAAGATTTGATGATTGTGGAGATTGTTGTTTACACTATACAATCATTCAAGTTGGATAATCATAAAGCTGATTACGGAAAATGAGATTTCAGATTTCGTGGGTATTCACTTATTTGAAGATAACCAGTGTGGTATTTGAAATTTCTATCAATTTCCGGTTTGGTTTTTGAAGATCAGAGGATCGACCAGGGAGTGTGTTAAAACCGAATGCGGATGTGGTTAATGTTGAAATGGAGAAGCTTATTGCTTAGTTTCAAGTTCTTGAATGGTTTATGAAGACTGTAGTTTAGCAAATAAGAGGATTAGGTCAGAAATCGTGCAAATAAAGACCTGAAGTGTCATTTCAGGGGGATTCTGTTAATGCAAATGCAAGCCCAAATCATCAATCATGGGGGAAATTGATGACATCTACAATTACTTGATTGAAGTTGTAGAATATTTAAACACGATTCTCATATTTGAAGATCAAGATTCGACAGTAACGTACAAGGGGAAATCCGTTAGTGCATTTTGTGTGTCCGTCACCGTGCGAATCAACTAGATAGAGCGTGTGTTGAATATTGTATGAATTTGTGCGAAAAATGGATAGCAAGAGTCCTACTCACGGAGGAGTCCAGCCTATATATAGGTAGTCCATGAGCATGAGGACATAAGTTTTTGGATTTGATAGGAGATCGAGCTGTGCTCTCTTCTAGTGTTTATTGATGTATGCTCTTTCGGTGAATTTTGGAAGCTAATAAAATCGGGTCGATTTAAATGTTATGCTGCCAAAATTTCTAGCGAATTAGTATTATATCCAAACTTCCATGTAAACACACCGGAATACGATCCTACAATGCTCATTTTCAATTCTCTTTATCCCGAGACCTTGGAAACCTTCATTTGTCAAATAGGAATGATTTAGGAAGTATTTCCAACTAAAATGTCATAAAAGTACGTAGAATTAGGGGATAACTATGCACCAAAAATGTATAATTGTTGGCACATCACCCAGTAGCACAACTAAATGAAGGTAGTTGATTACAAGTTCTTTCTCTCTTTTTCTCTCAAACTAAGCTATTACAAGTGTTTTCTTGGAATGATCCCAAACTCCTATGTGACCTCTCAAGAGTAGAGAGTATGTGTTTGTAAAGTGGAAGAGGAGTAGGTGAATTGGGATGGTGAAAATGGGCAACCAAGGGGTCCTATTTATAGGCTGATCTGACGCAAGGGAGCACGGGCATGCCTGGGGTGGCACAGCCTTGCCTAGTATTTGTCCCTGATGGTTGGTTCTCCTTCTCGTCCTTTCCCGATACATTCATTTGAGATTTTAGTTATAGGCACGAACGTGAATAGGCGTGCACGACCGTGGATGGACCGGTGTCCGACAGAGATTGAACTAGTGTCATTCTTGTCAGATCTCGAAGCTTCTACAATTTGTATTTAGCTAAGCATGGGTGTGCCTTGGTGTACATGACCATGCCTCCGCATATTGTGGACTTTTATTGACCATTCTTGGGTTGACTCGTGAACTTTGTGCTCTTGGGTGTTGTGCATAACCATGCCCATAGACTGCCATGGTCGTGCCTGCCTATCTGGAAACTTGCTGATTTCTTTGGAATATTGGGATTTTACCTCGTTTACGCTAATTCTTCAATTCTCTTTATCCCGAGAACTTGGAAACCTGAATTTGTCAAATAGGGACGATTTAGGTTGTATTTTCAGCTAGAATGTCATAAAAGTACGTAGAATTAGGTGGTAATTATACACTAAAAATATGTATAATTAATGGCGGATCACCAAATATTAAGGCAAATAAGTTTAAACATTAAATTCAATTAATGTTTACATCCCCAAACAATTAGTATAATCATTTGCCCTCCAAACAATTAGTCTAATCATTTGCCCTTAATCACACTATTCCACACAAATTTAAATTTAGCTTATTCGAACAACAACGGACACACCAAAATGCACTAACAAATTTCCACTTGGACGTTGCTGACGAATATTGTGCTGAATACGCTATAACTTCAAACACGTATCTGTTCATGACAACCCTATTGCGTCAATAGATTCACCCTTGATTGATGCTTTAGGTAACAATATCTCAAGATTTTTTTTTGCAGCAAAACCAAATTCTTAAAGCTTTTGAATCAAACTTCCCCCTCAAAATACGCATATTCTGATTGGTTAGAAACTCAAACTTGATTGACTACCATCATCTCCACCTTGGCTAGCTTTACGTGTGATCAAGCGTTTCTACTGATCGACAATTGGTCAAAGTTTGGTATTTTAATTTTCTGCAACAAGTCATCAGTTTTGTCTCAAAAACTCCAACACAATCAAAATTCATCCGCATGGAAATAACACGATCCTCTGGTTAACACACTGCAATCTTCACGAGAATTAACAAACTTGAAACCAAACACGGCAGCTTCTCCATCTCAACTATAATCCCATCCGCTTCACCATTGTTTCGATCCTCTAATCTTCAAAACCCAACTGACGATTAATGGAGACTTCGAACACTACAATGAACATCATCAAATACGTCAAAGCTCAGTTTTGTTATCGAACATCCAGCCCATCAATAATGGAACTCTTTGGAAAATCCTTAATCTACTAGGACTATGACTCGGAATCAAGTTTACATCATTAGAACTTCATTGTTTGATCAACAAAAGGACAATTATGATACTATGCAAACCTTCACTCATCCCTAGTGTCAAACGAGCCAAAAAATTTTGTTGCAACATCTGAATTTCCCAAGCAATTTCAGAATTTTCTATTTCCCCTAATTCTTGGTAAACTCACACCCCTTTGATCCTAAAATGCGGAAAATTTGACGTTTTGGCCCATAATAGTCACATCACCAAATTTAATGTATGCTTCGGTTTTCGTGACTACCCCCCAATCTTCTATAACACACATCTTCATCATCACAAAAGGATCTCGAACTGATCCAACGTGTTCCCGAACAACATAATTCAACGTAGAAAATGAACGAGTAACGTCCCGAAAATATGTTTCCAACGTTTTTTTTACAACAATCATCCTCTTATTTAGTATTTTTAGAAAAAAAATGTTGATTAAGAAACTTTTCTGAAATTACTCTTTTTTTTTGTTTTTTAGGAAATAGATGGCGTCTCGGTAACAACACGAGTAAACATAATGAAACGGATCAGCTTGAAACACACCAAATGATACACTAGATCGGTTTCTTAACTTTTCTAACGATTAGCTTAATCACTTAACCGTTCCAAAGGATTAACTCAATTACTAAAAAGTTCAAACAATGAATGATCTTTCAAACGATAACACTTAATCGCTGAGAACTTTCCAAACGATATGATCAAACTCAATCGTGCTGAATCGCTACTAGACACAAACGATTTGGAGTTGAACAAGCCCGATGACACTGTTCCCACATAAGCAGTTTCCGGAATATCGATGGGAAAAATGCTAAATCTCTCAAATCTCGATGAAATTTGACTTTGAAAGAACCTATGAACTCGAAGTCATATTCTATACAACCCTAACTGATCAATATCGATGTTAAAACACTTTTGAATAAAAATTCAATCTCAAATTAGTTTGTGATGTATAAAATCCATTATTTTCAAAATTTCTTCAAAAACTTCAAAATCCCATTTAAATTCACGAGCTTGGCGATCAAATAACACTGTTGAGGTATATTAGATCTTGTATCGGCTTTGATACCAATTAAAAGTTTATGATTTGGATTGATGTGAATGAATTTGATTTGATAAACAACAAAAGGTACATAAATGTTAAGGAATCGACACAGATTCACTATATCGAAAGAGTTTACATCGACATTTATGCACTGGTAGATCATACCTGTGATCTCGTGTCAAACCTATACACAATCACACGCGCACATGCGCTCACTCACACACAATCTGTTTTGACAATGAAGGTTTTAAGAGGTTCAGCACTCAAGGGTTATGAGAAATAGCAAACGATTAGGCTTATATAATGGCAAAAAGTTAAGGCCAATCAATTTAAACATTAGGTCAATTGTTTACAGCCCCAATCATTTGGCCTAATCAGTTGCAAACTTTAATCGCACTATTAAACAAATAACCAATCTAGCCTATTCGAATATCGACAGACACCTCAAAATGCACTAATAGTTATGATGCTCTCGTAACGTAGAACACAAACCCACAAATAGTGAAAACCCATTTTCACTAAAATTCCCATCATGAACTACCATTGTAGTTTTATAAAGTTGGGGACTAAATGTGCTATGTAGGCAAACCACATGGGCTATCACAGAAACTAACTGTTACATTTATAAAAATAAGAAAATAAAAAATTAAACATGGATCGAGCCTGAGGCGAGCCTGAGCTTGAAAAATCTCCTCACCAGCGTGAGATTTAGACGTATAAATCAAAATAAGTCAAGCTTGAGCTATTTTAAAATAAATGAGCATAACTCGATATTAGGTGAACTCGGACTCGACTCTAATCCATTTACATGTATGTGTTGATGGGTATAAATGTTCGCCTATACTAATACAAGTGATATGTAGTTTTTATAAGGTTAACTATGAAATAACGAAGGTGATTCCCCTTCAAAATCTATTTACCATAAAAATCTATTTACCATACAAAGAAATAACTAAAAATAACCAAAAGTAGGGAAAATGCTAAGGAAATAACTAAAATTTGGTCTTCAGATTCCCCTTCAAAATCTTTTTTTTTTTTGGAACGGCAAATTGCAATTTCATTCATCACCAAATTGTTCGAAACAACATACATGGTTAGTAAGCTACTAAGCCAACCACCCAGTACTTACAGAAATAAAACTAAAACATCACCCAACACAAAGACACAATTAAAACCATGCAGACATTTAGTTTAATACATCAAACCGCACCCATTTGTTCCACTCCATTTGGCTCAGCTTCGCTCTCCCTTTGATCCATAGAAACGTTGTGGCTTGCATCTCCCCGAAAATCGCATCTATATTAACTCTTTTCCGATGAATATATTTTCATTCCTCGCTTTCCATATCCCCCAACATGTTGCCAAAACGACAAGTTGTATATATCGCCTTTTCGAATCTACCATAGTCGCCTTTTTGTAATATTCCAATAAGTCTTTCATTGTAAATGCGAAGATTTGTTGTATTTTACACCATGTGCTTACTTTGTGCCATAATACCGATGATACGTAGCACCCCGTGAATAAGTGGTCTGCATCCTCGTCTTGTTCGCCACATAGCTTGCATCTTGGTGATCCTGACAACATACCTCTTTTTTCCAACCCTTTCATAGTAGCTAATCTGTTTTGTACCCCACGCCACCCAAATATATTCACTTTCTTTGGCGCCCACTTAACCCACTCAAAAGGATAATATGGTACCGCAAATCTGTTCAGTGAGATTCGTGTTGCCCTTACCGAAAATGCCCCATCTTCCGCTGGCCACCATGTCCATTTATCCGGCCGATTCTCCAAATTAACCGATTGTACCAGATTAACTAGTTGTTGAAGTTGATTAATTTGATTGGTTGTGTGAGGATTATTCCTCCAATCCCATTCAACTATCCTTTCTTCCACCGTCACACGCTTCTTTTTCTCTAAACCAAAAAGTTCCGGGAACCTATCCCTTAAAGGCCCGTCCCCAACCCACCAATCCAACCAATATCGAACCTCCTTCCCGTTCCCCAATTCAAATTTTATCATTTGACCAATATTTATATTATATTTTTCGAGTTCTTTACCCATTTTAACAATGTTATTCCATGTACCCGACATCCCCTCCTTAACCGGTAAATATGAAGAAGAATGCGTATGTAAGTGGATAGCCGTGACGACTCGACCCCATAACGTGTCATTCTCATGTTTGAACCGCCACCACCATTTTAGCAATAAACTTACATTCATATCCTTTAGTGAGCCCAACCCCAACCCCCCTTTTTCAACAGGACCTAGAACCTTTTCCCAACATACCCAAGCCGTTTTTGATTTTTCATCATTTCCCCCCCCAAAAAAATCTTCTTCTAAGTGCTTCCAATGTATCTAAAACACCTTGTGGTGCTTTAAATAGTGAGAAGAAATATAAAGGAAGACTATCAAGTGTTGCTGTGGATTAGAAAAAACAGCCATACAAAATCTATTAACCATACAAAGACAGCCACAATAGAAAAAAAAGGGGATTATAGATAAGGCCAATAACTTGATCATAAAGAGATACAAGTTTATAGAATTGACATAACAGAAGCAAAGCACTAATAATCATATGGATTAGGATCAAATACAAAGACTCATAATTATAAAAAGGGTACAAAAACTCCTAAAAAAAACTCACTACAAAAAAAAAAAAAAAAAAACCTAAACACCCACCATCACCCAAAAACCTAAACCCTCCACCCACCCCCACCCCATCACCCAAAAAAAAAAAAAAAAAAAATCCGGTGGGGAGGGGAGGGGGGGGGGGGGGGGGGTTTAAGGTTTTGGGTGGGGTGTAGTGGGTTTAGATTTTAGGTTATTGGACACTTGTCACTCTATAAATCTTTCTTACATTTCTTACAATTAAGAGCATTTGTAGAATAAATTAACCCCATAATCATATATATATATATATATATATATATATATATATCTCCCATAATATCTTATAAGAATTGCTTGACATGTAAATGCAAAAATATACTCAACAGCAACAACATGATAACGACAAGCAACAAGAGCAAAATGAACTCTACCGACTAATCATTATACATAGACACTTGTAAGATTGGTGCGAAACTAACCAACAAATTTATTTATTAGACATGGATTGTTTGTAATTTTTTATAACAATATTTGTTGATTAAGAATATTTTGTAACATGATCCCAAAATGTTTAAATAATATACGTAGTGGGAGACTTTTTAAGGATTTTTAAAATTTACAACAATCCAAATTAACAAATATTTGAGGACGATAATTTACGTTAAGAAAACCATGTGCAACTTGTGACCAAAGTATGGTACAAAAGAAGATCATTATATATGTAAATACCAAACTGAAGCTTTAATATCTAATTCGACATGCCCGATGTGCTTCATTCTTTCTTTCACTTTCTAAGGTGAATTACCTGAAAGTATACACCATATACATATTATCAAATCAAAATGAATGCATAAAGGGATAGACTCAAATACCAATCTGAAATTATTTAAGAACAATATGAAATAGATATTTGTAAGGTTGGAAATGAGAATTGAGGATTTAGAGTAACAAAGGAGATGAGGTAATAGATAAATTAGTGAGAGTAAGGGTGGAGGGTATAGGAAGCGGGGACTTGAGTGGGGAGGTGTAGTCACCGATCGGTGACTATACCTTGTTGATAAAGATGATCGGTGACTTGGAGAGAGGGTGTGAAAATCGGTGAGTGTTACCGAAATGGGTGAGAGAGAGTGATTGAGAAAATGGTGGGTCCCAACACTTTTTAACCAATCACAATTTTTTTATTTTTTAACCTACTCAAACACCCTAGAGTGATTAATCATACCCCTTGATTGAGTGCAAAATAGGGAGTGAAATGGGGAGTTGACATGGCATGATATTATTGGGTAGGATTTCACTCAAAAACCCTAGGGTGATTGACCATACCCTCCACCCTAAGGAAAATAATATTAAAGATACCAACAAGGGAAGAATCACTATGAAAGAAATCCTAGAAGAACATGAAGCATGAAAGTAGGTAGCGTGGTATGTAGGAATTAAGTTAACATTTTATTTAAATAGTAAAGTATAATAATAATATTAAAGTATATTATAATGATACCTCTCGTAGTTTATAAATATCAATTAGAAAAACTACATAAAAATAAATATAAAATTCAATTTTCTATGTACCAAGCTTGATTCAAAACGTGCCTTCAATGGGTGCTTCAACAACATTCTTCTAGTATCTTTGATTCGAGTATTCACCTCGTTGAGTCTTCAACCATGCTCCTTTACTGCAACAATTAGCACACTAAAATTGACAGGTTTTTGTCACACCCCAAAAACGTCGCAACCCAAATACAAACGTGACGATGACGGAGGTTGGCACCCATAAATATCTTAGTGGACAATGCATTAATTATTTTGGATGTTTAACTTAATTAAAACATAACGTTTAAAGTTTATAACATAAAACACAATCACAACATAGTTGATTGACCCTTTATGGATCTTAATACAAAACGGTCCTAAATAGTTTTAAACTTGTCCAAAACATTATTTATTTAAGTTTGCATCCACTAACACAAGACAAGCCAAAAATCCCGAAGCCGAACTCATGTACCTAAAAAACACGTTAAATCAAGTATCAACACAAAAGGGTTGGCGAGTTCACGTAATTAAAACTAAAAGTAAATTCTCCACAAATTTCTTTTTATGAAAAACCTTCTTATTGAGAGTTTCTTTTCATATTTATCAAACATATTTACGTAAATTTAATCAAATTCACTCTTAAAAATCCAAGAGTCAGTTCTCTTGTCGCAAGCGTTTCTCCCAAAACCTTCAACTCAATCATCTTCCCAAGGTTTATATATTAAATTTCTAACATCAAAATTTTAGATTCAAAGGGTTGCAAAGCCTATGAGCTACATATTAACAATAAGGGTAAAATTAACACTAGACAATCACATAATATCAATTTGTCGTTTTGACTTGACACAAAGCAACCGGTCACGACAGAGTGGTCAACTCGATAGATCTACCAACAATTCTACGTATACTGGTATTAATGGTTAAACAACTAAATCACGAAAATTGCCTCAAATTGGGTCACTTATGGTGTCTGCCTCAAGAACTATATATATATATATATATATATATATGGTAGGGATAATGTACATCAATCTAGAGGTGTGAGAAGTGTATTATAACACTATATAACACCATATAAACACCGTATAACACTATGTAACACTATATAACATTATATAACAAATATAACACTATACATCTATCATAGACATGCTATCAGACAAAATATAGTGTTATATTTGTTATATAATGTTATATAGTGTTACATAGTGTTATATGGTGTTACATAGTGTTATACGGTGTTTATATGGTGTTATATAGTGTTATATATTGTGTTATAATACACTTCTCACACTTCTGGATTAATGCACAGGATCCTCTACCTATATATATATATATATATATGGGTAGGGTCCATGCGAGAACCACGAGAACCAATATGAACACAAAAAAATACCTAAAAAAATCTAAAAAACACACAATTTTTTTAATATTTTTTTAAAAGAAAATCACTATATTTCGTTACAAAAAAATGAACATGTGCACATTACCAATATTAAAAATGCACATGTGCATCATTATGTATAACCATGATATAACGTGTTTTGGTGCAAAAAGTTTGTGATTTTAAATGATGAAGTAGGCTCATATACATGTTTTTTAGTTAGTTATATCTACTAGTTGATGGTTTGATTATATTTGTCACTTTATATTGTAATATGTTGTTTGAATGGTATAAAGGGTGTTGATGTACATATAATAAAGTGAAATATTGGTAATGGCATTGTATTATGGATGGTAGGAGGTAATGGTATTGTATTACGGATGGTTGGAGGTAATGGTAGTGTATTATGGATGGTATGATAGATGAAAGGGAAAGTGTACTCAAAATAGTGTACCAAAACACGTTATAACATGTTCATACATATAGATGCACATGTGCATTTCTAATATTGTTAATGTAAAAAGTAGTGCATTATGAATGGTAGTGTAAATGAAAGTGCAATTGTCTAATATTAATAATGTATTACGGAATTTGTCAAAGAAATGATACATATGCACATGTGCATGGATAATTGTTACTCGAAATTTTTTTTTGGTTTTTTTTAGTAACGAAATATAGCGATTTTTTTTAAATATTAAAGAAAAATTGTTTTTTGAGTGTTTTTTTTTGACTTTTTTAGGTATTTTTGGCTGTGTTCACACTAGTTCTCTCGGTTTTCGCAATAAAGGGTGATTCCTAACGGATCCTTCTCCTATATATATATATGCTACTAAATTTTAAAATCTAATATTTTGTGTTGTACGAATTACCGAAGTCCCCACCGAAGTCATAGGCCTATTCCGTTACCTAACCTCATGAGATCAAGCAAGATCGTCACAGCTTAGATTTAAATCTTTTTAAATATATACAGCCGTTTTTACCCAAATCGTTGTAGTCCTCCTTGTTTCTCCGCGAAACTAAAATTTGTCCATCCCTGTTTCACTCTAAAACAAATATATATTCAATCCATTCCCGTTTTCCTAAAAAACAAATTTTATATCATCCAAATTCCAAAACGATGTTTTCCTCGAAAACACAACACATTCATTTTCAAACCATATTTTCCTCGAAAATAAATTAATAACTCGTTTAAAGGGATGTTTTATTTGAAAACATATTTTATCCTTTTTAAGGTGTGTTCTTCCTCCAATACATTATATAAAACAGTAAAAAGAGGGGTAGTGATACTCACCTCAGGGTGCGTTTCAAACAAGCAAGCAAGCATTTCCACACAAATTGATTAACACGTCCTAATTTCAAGTAAGAACGATTTATTGACCAAATATTCTACAATACTGAAGTTTCTCCAAAACTTATGATTTTCACATAACTTTGTGGTTTCTCAAAATGTCATTATTTTTGGTTATGTTGCCGAGTTTATATATATATATATATATAGGGAGAAGATCATGCGAGAACCACCTCTTATTGCGAGAACCGCGAGAACCAATGTGAACACAACCAAAAATGCATAAAAATAGCTAAAAATCACACAATTTTTTTTTTAATATTTTTTATAAAAAAATCGCTACTTTTCGAAGCAAAAAAAAAAAAAAAGTTTTTAAAATTAAAAAAAAAAAAAAAAAGTTAAAAATTTTTTTTTTTTTTAAAAAAAAAGTTTTTTTTTTTGCTTCTAAAAGTAGCGATTTTAACATAAAAAATATTAAAAAAAATTTTTTAGATTTTTTTAGGTTTTTTGGGGGTTTAGTTTTTAGCATTTTAGCTTGGGGGGGGGGGGGGGGTTTAGGTTTTTGGGGGGTGGGGGGAGGGGGGTTTAGGTTTGGGGGGGGGGGGTGGGGGTTAGGTTTTTTTGGGGTTTTAGTTTTTAGCATTTAGCTTGGGGGGGAGGTTAGGTTTTTTTTGGGGGGGGGGGGGGTGGGGGTTAGGTTTTTTTAGCTATTTTAGGTTGTGTTCACATTGGTTCTCGCGGTTCTCACAATAATGGTGGTTCTCGCATGCGCTCCTCCCTATATATATATATATATATATATATATATATATATATATATATATATATATATATATATATATATATATATACACACACACACGTATTCACATATATATTTTTAAGATTTTGCGAACTTGAGCGATTTTGTTGGTGACCCTTGTTAAGTTATATCCATTATTATACCCATTTATGTACAATATCTCTATAATTTGCGCTTTGTAATATATTTACACAAATACTTAGCACATAGCATATCATCAAAATCATATTGCACGTACTTGCTAACTTATTTGTTTTTATCATTTTAAAAGCTTCTGTACATGCAATAACTTCATGAGTTAACCTATGTATAATTTTCATGCTCGATAAATTAGTTACATTTTAACGTGCCTTTTTAACGAAACCATCGTTTAATCATACACGTACACATGCATAGTCTTATATCCAACTATCATGTTCACGCTTATCATTTACACATATCACATACCAATATCCACATAACAAATCTTATCATGCAGGATCACACTTTTACAACCCATTTTCGCGTACATCAAAATATGCGTATTTTTAACGTTTTTAAGCGTCGAAAGTCACATACAACTAGCCAAAAACTATGAATACTTATTATAAGTTTAAATACTTATATATTTTTTTTTTATAAATATAGCCTAAAACTTGCCGCAGATCATTCTTTTGGCTCATAAGATCACCGACCAGGAAGTTGAATGCGGTACACTACCGGAGCGTGGCGCTGTGATTGCTTGTCTTACCGACAACAAACACAAGTGGAATGACTCAGACAAAGCCTCTAACTCCAGCCAGCAACAGAAGAGGGCCGACAACAGTAACAACCGCAACTTCAACCAGTCTCCTGCTACTAATCAGAACCAGGGCTCATACTCTGGCAAACAACCAAAGTGTAACAAGTGTAGCTACCATCACCATGGGCAGTGCACTATAACATGTCAGAGATGTGAGAAGGTGGGCCATTTGGCGAAAGATTGCAGAATTTAAATAACTATTCCAAGTTCGTATATATTGGTTATACTTGTTCCGAAATTATTGATATGTTCCGAATTTACATGAGTTCAAAGTTGTTTCCGAGCTTACGTAGGATATAGGTCAGTCCGGATATGTGATGTCTGGTTCCGAGTCTAAGTGTGGAATTGTCCGAGTTCATGAGTCCGAAGATATGTATTTATGTTCTGAACTTTTTTGTGGGCCTGGGTTTATCATGTATATGTCCGAGCTTATTAATAAACTATATGTATCCGAGTTTATCAACATGTATATGTTTGAATTTCTCAAAATCAAACTACATGACACCAACTAGAGAAAACCACTGTATGATACTGTATGTTAGACTTGATAACCTGATCACAGTAAACACTGGGTTGTTTGGATAATTAGGGTCGAAACCCTACCTGCATACATACTTACACGTTATGGTACATTAGATTGCGTGTAACGGACCCAACACTTTATTAACGCGTAGAAGCACGTTAACACATATCGAGCAAACTAAGGTGAGTTCACTACTCTTTCACAAGCATGCGTCCCTGGGGGACAAAACGTTATTCCTGGGAGGAATACTTTTAATAAATGTTGTAATTTAATTTCGATGTCAGTGAATAAACTCAATCTCTATCATGTAAGTCCCTACTTATTACCGAGCTAGTTGTCTGGGAGACAACGGGGTATTAGTTGATAGCGCTATTAGGTTTGATAAAACTCACACCGTGCTGGGAGCCGGGCGTGAACTAAGGACCTTAATCATTTTGGATCAATGCTGATAGACATTGATGAGGGCACAACAAACATAATTAGTCATATCGGTACCGAGTTTATTATTTCTTGACATGTCTTTAAGTTAAACATTTACATGATTTACGTTGAACAAAACTGTGAACTCGCCAACTTTATGTTGACACTCTTCTGCATGCTTGCAGGTCGTTAGATACATCCGTGCATTGGAACTTGTAGTCTAGAGAGCTGGAAGTGTCATGGGGCGTGCTGTTTGATGAGAACTCTCAATATTATGCATTTTAAAACAATTTGGTTTTGATTGTTTGAAACAATTACAACTGCTTCCGTTGAACACATACTTTGTTTGAAACGTTTAATTTGATATACACTATTCATGTTGAACATGATGATTGTGTTTTATATTGTTTACTATTATTTCGACATGATTAGTGGCTAGATCCTAGTACGTCACACGGCTCGCGGTAAAACCCCGCAGGTGGTAATTTGGGGGTCTGACAATTAACATATCCACTTAGTTATGTTAGGTCTTGATTGGTTCTACCACTAAACAATTTATGTGATTTACTAAGAGAGGCGAAAACAAACTTAGTAAACAAAATAGTGAAGAGGTTGACCGCACCAAGAACTTTATGAACAATACAATTCACTTTAAGCCCCAAAGTATATTTCTCTCACTATGGAGTTACAAGTTTACAATCAAGCACACACAAACAATGAGAGGCTCACTAAACTAATCGGGCCTTGCACTAACCAAACAATGTTGGACATAATTTTTGAGTTAATCTGTAAGATTCATTTTAGAATCTAATCAATACAAACCATTAATTCATACAAATACATGCTAACCACTAAACTATTAGATCGTTGGATAAATAGAAAAATAAATGAAAACACAATACGTGAGTCTAGCAGCTGCAAGCCTTTGTCTTTTAACAGGTACAAGGATGACGCTCTACACATTACTAACACAAAGATCTCAGTGGCAAAAGTGACCTCAACAGTAATGCGGACTTCAATATGACTATTCATTCTTCAGCAATAATATGTAATCTGGAACTTCTGAAATAACTACGTTTTTAGTAGTAACACCGTATTAAAACAGTAAAAAACATCAAACTTAGTATATTTCGGTAAACATCAAACCTCAAATAACCCAACATGTTAGCATGCTCATTTGGTGCCAACATTGGTATTGGCAAGGGACAATCAATCTTGGTAAAACATGTTGGATTAATCGGGTTCGTTCACGGGTTAGACCGGCCGCGAGTCATGGGTTTTAGTTCGGTCATCGGGTTGCAAATAAGGAAGCTAATGAACCAGGGGTAGAATGGTCCTTTAGTACCTTGTGTTTACGTGACTGTAACTGGTAGAAGATTTGGTCAA
This sequence comes from Helianthus tuberosus, assembly GCA_030545235.1. Lineage (NCBI taxonomy): Eukaryota > Viridiplantae > Streptophyta > Magnoliopsida > Asterales > Asteraceae > Helianthus > Helianthus tuberosus. The sequence goes on from CM060375.1 coordinate 62,871,424, forward strand.
GGATTTGACCGAGTTTCATGCTTATGAACGTGGGTTTATTATGCATGTGCTTTTTTATTAGTTTTGTTATTATAAATAGGATAGTTAGTGTTTATTTATTGATGTACCCTCTTTTGATTATTGAATACAGTAGCCATTTTATAATTTCCTTCACATATACTACATACATACGTAAGTTTGTTTGAGTATAGCTAGTGTGTTGAGGGGCCTGTAACCAACATTTGGTATCAGAGCCTAGGGCTCGTATCGGGGAAGCCTCCGCCAGCGGCGGGTGTGTCGGTCGGTGGAGGGCAGTCGTAAAAGAAGGTGTTGTGTCAGGGTTGTTTAACAACGGAAGACGGAGACATTGTGGTGTTCGTGTCAATCGTTGTCGTGCGGAGAGTACCGGTTTGGATGACGGGGGTGACGGGTGAACATCGTTGTGTCTCGTGGCTGTTAGTTGTGATTAAAGTGGAAGAAAAGGCTGTAGCGATCAGAGGTTACCAGTGTGCAGTGATCGGAGGTGATAGATCAGCAGTGATCGGGGAGAACTAGGTGATCGCAGGTCGGTGGTTTCGAGGGTTACCGTTCTAGCGGGTCAAGAGGGTAGCGGAGACGAGTCGAGATTTAGGCCAAATCAGCGGGCTTGTCAACCCAGTTTGTTGATCGAAGGACGAAGAAGGGATCGTGTCTTTTATTTGTCGGATACTCTTTCAAGCCTAGGAGAAGAATTGCAAGGGGTGCAAAATTCTTTGGGTAGAAAAACCAACAGGTGTAGCGCGGAAGAAACGAAACAGCAGGTGGCTGAGATATTCGTTTAGCGACTCGAAGACGGTGCAGGTGGTAGGCGTCTAGTTGGTGGTTGATACGCAAGGTATGCTTATCAAGGAAGAGCTTGACAGAATAGTGAATTCACGATCTGAGATGGCCTTCGACGTGACCGAGGAGAGGTTAGTGGTCCGGGATAGGTCGAGTAGAAGACGACTTAATTTGGACGTGGTCGAGGTGAACACCGGGGTGTCCAGGATAGGTCGAGTTAACTGAAGGCTTTGGGCGTGACCGTGGTTGAGGTCGGGTGTCCGGTAGAAGTCGAGATGATTCGGGAGAGGTGACGGTGATTCGGGTGTCGTGAACGAGTGGTGTGAACATACCGATTAAGGGGGTGATTGTTGGATTAATCGGGTTCGTTCACGGGTTAGACCGGCCGCGAGTCATGGGTTTTAGTTCGGTCATCGGGTTGCAAATAAGGAAGCTAATGAACCAGGGGTAGAATGGTCCTTTAGTACCTTGTGTTTACGTGACTGTAACTGGTAGAAGATTTGGTCAAGGATTTGACCGAGTTTCATGCTTATGAACGTGGGTTTATTATGCATGTGCTTTTTTATTAGTTTTGTTATTATAAATAGGATAGTTAGTGTTTATTTATTGATGTACCCTCTTTTGATTATTGAATACAGTAGCCATTTTATAATTTCCTTCACATATACTACATACATACGTAAGTTTGTTTGAGTATAGCTAGTGTGTTGAGGGGCCTGTAACCAACAAAACACAACCAATGATGGTCAATAATGGTCAATAAAAGCAATCATGATTAATTACGTTCAAACTTAGTTAAAAGTGGTTATGCATAGACACAGCTTTATAGTTGTTGAAGATTTATTAAGATCTAATTTGACTTGTTAAGATATGTATCGTCACTGTTCATTTGTTCAACCATGGTAAATCATCATAAGTAGTGGTCAATGAAGGGAAATTTTGACATTGTTTTTACCATCGAAATGGTGAGGCTTATAGTTTATTTCGATTTAGTTATATGTATGAACCAACTATTTAGGGAAGAGTGAGGTGAGAGTGGGGGGGACCAATCAACCACTTCTTTATACAAATACACAATCCAAATCAAACTGTATTGTTCTTGACCAACGACTCAAATTCAAAGATTATATCTAATGTCACATCTCTATCAATTAACATAGTCAAACAAAAACAGGTTGAAACACTATATTGGATAGCTTGTGTGTTGCGTTAGAATTGATTAATATTTTACGTAATAATCTTATAAACCGCCTTTGATAGTTTATATTAGTTTTTGACTTGGGTCGTACACATCCTAGAGACATGTTAACGGTTTATAGAATTTTAATATAGATCCTTTATAAATATCCTCTAAAATGCATGTACACCTAAATTGTGATCATTTATATTACTTGTACTACTCATCTTAGGTTACTACCTAAATACACCACGTAAAATATGCTTATAGATTGGTGGTAAATAAAAGGGGCATATGTCGTTAGCATGTGGTACATTATATATATATATATAGGAGGGTTTAAATGAGAACGCTAAATATCGCGAGAACCGTGAGAACAAATGAAAAAACCGCAAAAACTTGGTAAAAAACATTTCAAATTTAGAATTTCTTTTTACACTTATCATTATTATTCGAATACACTATTAGAAGTCAAATTTACATGTATTCGGAAATAATGAAAACTTATACATGTGCAAGTTAACCATTTACACGTGTAAAAATTTTATTAAGAGTAATTTTGAGAGAAAAGATGAATTATTAAAAGAGTAAATTCTTTTTCTAACGTTGTATTTTAACTATAATGAAATTTGTATTAAAAAAATTGATTTTGATTGTTTTTTTTATTTGTTCTCACGTTTCTAGCAATATTTAGCGCTCTCAAGATATATATATATATATTCATTTCCATTTCTGATGAATCACCTGTTGAAAATGACTTCGTCCGTTCATTTTCGTTTCTGAAGAATATCCGTTGAGGAAAATGAATATCCTTTTGATTATTCTATTCATTTCCATTTCTGATGAAACACCTGTTGAAAATGACTCATTCCGTTCATTTTCGTTTCTGAAAAATGTCCGTGTATATATATATGGCAGCTAAAATAAAAACCACCCCTAGTTAAGAAAACCACGAGAACCACTTTCCAACCATTGATCATTAAAGATGGATTGATGAGATTAAAAGTTATAAAAACAATATTACATTCTTTTTGTCTTCTTATGTTTTTAATATTTTAATGTCAAAAGGGCAGTTTAGTAAATATGTTTGTTTTGTCTTATTGTATATATATTGTTTTTTATTACTTTTTTTGTCTTATTAAATTAAATGTTTTTTATTAAAATCAGATTTTTTAATTAAAAACATTTTAAAATCTGATTTTTTTTACAAAAAAAAATTTGTAATGATTTTTTTTACAAAAGACGTTTTTACGAGACGGTTTTTTTACGAGCCGTTTTTTACGCTCCATTTTTTAAGCGTCGTTCTTTACGCCCCGTTTTTACGTGCTGTTTTTACGCCCAGTTTTACGCGCCGTTTTTACGCGCGGTTTATTACGCCCGATTTTACGCGCCGTTTATTACGCCCGATTTTACGCGCCGATTTCTTTACGCCGGGTTTTGCGCGCAGCTTTTTAACGCGTCGTTTTACGCCCCCATATTTACGCGTCGTTTTATCACCCGGTTTTTTTTACGAGCAGTTTTTTACGCCCCGTTTTTACGCGTCGTTTTTTACACCCCGTTTTTTACGTGCTGTTTTTTTACGCGCCGTATTTCCGCGCCGTTTTTTACACACACGTTTTTAAACTTTTTTTACGAAAACTTTTTTTACGGTTTTAAATTTTCTTTCTACAAAAAAACTTTTTTACAACTTTTTTTTTCAAAAACTTTTTAACAAAGAACAAAAATTTATACGAAAATTTATTTACGGTTTTAAACTTTTTTACAATTTTTTTTTACGCACACGTTTTTTAAAATTTTTTACGAAAACATTTTTTACGGTTTTAAACTCTTTTTTTACAAATAATTTTTTACCAAAATTTTTTTTACAGTTTTGTTTTTCATAAAAACTTTTTTCACAAAAGACAAAAATTTATACGAAAACTTTTTTACGGTTTTAACCTTTTTTTTACAAAAACCTTTTTTTTACACAAGTTTTAAACCTTTTTATATTTTTTATGAAAACTTTTTTTACGATTTTAAACTTTTTTTTTACAAAAACTTTTTTACAATTTTTTTACAAAAACTTTTTTACGAAATAACAAAAACAAGAGAGAGAAATGTGAAGAGAGAGAAATTTAAGAGAAAGAAATTAAAAAGACTTTAAAAATAGACTTTAATGAGGAGAGAGAGATGATTTGATGGTTTTGATTAAATAACTATATTACCATTTTGGTTGTCATTATCTGATTGGTGGAGAGTGGTTCTCGCGGTTCTCGCAACTGGATGTGGTTTTCCTTGTAGAGGCCCCATATATATATATAGGGGAAGGTTTAAATGAGAACGCTAAATATTGTGAGAACCGTGAGAACAAATGAAAAAACCGCGAGAACTTGGTCAAAAACAATTCAAATTCAAATTTTTTTTCTACACTTATCACTATTATTCGAATACAATGTTAGAAATTTAATTTACACGTTTAAATTTACGTGAATTCGCAAATAAAGAAAATTTACACATGTGTAAGTTGGCCATTTATACATGTGTAAATCTGTTATATTTACACATATGTAAAATATCTAAAACGAGTGATTTTGAAAGGAGAAATGAATTATTTGATGTTATAAATTCTTTTTTTGATGTTATATCTTAATTACAATTAAGTTTGTATTAGAAACATTGGTTTTGATTGGTTTTTTTCATTCGTTCGCATGGTTCTTGCAATATTTAGCGTTCTCAAGATAACCCTCCCATATATATATATATGGGAGGGTTCATTGGAGAACACCAAAAATGTGGGGAACCGGAGAACACTCTTAAAAATTATACTTAACATGTTAAAAATTATTATTTTCTAAATTTTTTCGGCGCTTTTTCTTATCAATACATGTAGAAACATTTTTAATAAAAGAAATCAAAAACTAAAAATTAAAAAAAATGTTTAAAAAATATGTATCTCTTATAAAATTAACTTAACATGTTAAAAACTCACTTTTTCTAAAAAAATTTCTCTGCGCTTTTCCTTATAAAAATGGGTTGAAACTATTCGAAAAAAAAATAATTTTTGTAAATTTTTTTTTACCCTTTCTTTAACTATTTCTTTTATATTTTTAGTTTTTATTTTGTTTATTAAAAATGCTTCTACAAGTATTTATAAGAAGAAGCGCTGAAAAAAGATTTAAAAAAATTGATTTTTAACATGTTAAGTTAAATTTTTAAAACTGTTCCCCGGTTCCCTACTTTTTTAGTTTTCCCCAATGAAGCTCACACTATATATTATATATAGGGCCAGGATCATTTCAGAACCATAAATATTTACAGAGCTCGCAGAACTCCTAATAAACAATCTTTTTATTTATATATTTTTATGTTTAGGATAATTTTATCATTCATTATGTGTATTTTTACGATTACATACATGCTAAGAGTAATTTCATCATTTTTATATGTAATTTTATAATTACACATATGTAAATCAGTTTTTTTACATATATGTAATTAGTTATGACACATATATATAATTTTGACAATTAAACATATGTAAACTACTTTTAACTTGTATGTAATCAAAGAAATACATATAATAGATGATAAAAAGATCCTAAATACAAAAACTTATATATAAAATGATTGTTTATTAGGAGTTCTGAAAGTTCTGTAGTTATTTACAGTTATTTGTGTATTTAATAGATAATTCCCAGGAAACCTTAAAAGAAACCATAAGACAACAATGTTAGTAATCTCCTTTTTGTAAACTGTTTTTACAAAACCTTAAATATTTTACAATGTGATTATCAGTGATTGAGTCTTTGTAATTCTTCAATTACTGCCGGTATGTTGGGGTTTTGTATACAAAATGTGGAACACGTTACCATTGGACAAAGAGTTAGCCAATGGGTAATATGACCCACCAGTTAGGATTGACAATACTGAATGAGTAATTGTGTAGATGTAAACATTGTAATTGCTCTCAATACTGTAAAAATTAATAAAACTCTTCTTGGTTAAACTGGGATTCACTCACCAGTATTTCCCACTGACAAAATGTTTTTAAACGCGTTTCAGGTAACAAAATGTGAAAGCCAACTAGAAGCCAGCTGGACAACACTGAAGGCTTGGAAAAAGTGGCTATAATCATCATCATCATCATCATCATCATACTCAGTATATCCCACCAATAGCAAAAGCTAAGGTAGGGTCTGAGGAGGGTGAGATGTAGACAACCTTACCTAAATAAAAGTTACCTAAATAAAAGAAGATGTTTTATTCAATAAAATAGGGAATTTCCCTATGAAAATATTTGTAATGAAAACTTGGGTTTTATCCCAATTTGTTTAATATTATAAAAGAGTGGTATTTACTCTGATAAATATTTCCTAACTACGGTCCTGATGTAATTTCCGCTGCCAAATTGATAAACAACGATACCACCAAATCTGGTCTCGCGGCCGCCCGTTCCCGGGACAGATAGGGGACGGGGGTTGCGACATAAAACGTAAAAAGTTTTACGTAAAACGTAAAATGTAAAAAGTTTAACGTAAAACGTAAAAAGTTTAACGTAAAACGCAAAAAGTTTAACGTAAAACGCAAAAAGTTTAACGTAAAACGTAAAAAGTTTAACGTAAAACTTAAAACGTAAAAAGTCTAAAAAGTTTAACGTAAAACGTAAAATGTAAACAGTGTAAAAAACGGCGCATTAAAAAAAACGTGTAAAAAACAGCACGTTTAAAAAACGACGCTTGAAAAAACGGCGCGTTAAAAAAACGACGCTTGAAAAAAGCCCGGCGTAAAAACGGCGCGTAAAAAAAACGACGCTTGAAAAAGCCCGGCGTGCAAAAACCGGCGCGCAAAAAAATTTGTCTTAAAAAAATCTGAATTTAAAAATTCTTTTAATATAAAAATATGTTTAAAAAATAAAAACTAATATAATAATACAAAAAACTAATAAAAAACAATAAAGACAAAAAGACAAAATAGAGTCATTTTACTAAATTAGGCTTTTGGATTAAAATATTAAAGACATAATAAGACAAACAATATTTAATATTATTATAGTTACTTTTAATCTCATACATTGATCTTGAAGATCTAATGGTTAGGAACTGGTTCTCGCGGTCTTTACAACTGGAGGTGGTTTTCATTTTAGCGGTCACATATATATACATGTATATATACATATATATACATGTATATATATATATATATAAGGATGGATTAAAATGAGAACCACCCGAGTTGTGAGAACCATAAAAACTAAATCATCCAAAAGGTTTTTTGAATTGTTTTTCTCAAAAGTTATAAAAAATATCACTTGTTTTAGTAATCTTAAATATACCTGACAATATCTCTCGACCCTTTGACATGTTTCGGGGTTCAACCTACACATGAACGTGTAAGCCAATGGATCGGTAAGGGTAGTGTTGTATCCAATGTTGCAGAAATCGGCCTAGGCGGCCGATTAATCGACGCCTAGGCGCTAGGCGGTGAGTTACTGACTAATTTTTAGCTAGTCGGTCCAATCAGGCGGATATGGTCAAAATCGGTCTTAGGCGGTCAAAATCGGTCGCAGGCGGTCAAAATCGGACTAATCGGTCCATGTTTTACAGCCCATTAAACACAAAATTTGACCCATTTTTGAATCTGGCCCATTGTTTTATAGCCCAAATATTACTTATAAATAGGGGTGCAAACGAGCCGAGCTGAGCCCGAGCTCGACCAGGCTCGAGCTCGAGCTCGTTTAACATATGAAAGCTCGAGCTCGAGCTCGGCTCGATTCGAGCTTTATTTCTGAAGCTCGAGCTCGGCTCGATGGTAATTTTTCAAGCTCGAGCTCGGCTCGGGCTCGACTCATTTAATATTTATTAATTAATTTATATTAATTATAACCATTATTAGACATATAATTTAGTTATTTTTTATATTTATATAAATGGTAATTATTATTATATAAATATATGTTTAATATATTAATAAATATATATATAAATAGAAAGCTCGATTAGGCTCGCGAGCCGGCTCGAGCTCGATAAGCAAAGCTCGGGCTCGGGCTCGTTTAGTAAACGAGCTTGTTTTTAGGCTCGGGCTCGAGCTCGTTTAAGCGCGGCTCGTTCGAGCTTTTTTTCGAGCCGAGCTCGAGCAGCTCGCGAGTAGCTCGGCTCGTTTGCACCCCTACTTATAAACCTATTTTAACATTTAATTTTAGGTATTTTAACATTTAACCCCCTCTATCTTTCACTAGTTTACATATGGTTCCTAAACTTTTAAATTTATTAATAAAAAGTATAAAGTTATCTCCTAAACTTGTAAATTTATTAATAAAAAGTATAAAGTTATCTATATATATATAAAAATTTGTAAAATTATACTTAAAAAATCCAATTCGATTAATCCCGATTAATCCCTAGGCGGTACCTCTTCGCCCGACTAGCGCCTAGCACCTTCTACAATATTGGTTGTAACTCACATCTTGTCAACATATAGCCCATATGGTCTATCATTCCCAGCGTGTTACCTTTGAATTAGTATCAACCAATTCCACCAACACCCTTTTAAAGGCAATGCACCTAAAATAATTACCATTTTTCCTACCTTTATGGGAAAAACCTTTAACACATTCTTTTTTTTTTTCTTTCTAAAACTGTTTTTAAATCCCAAATCAACATGAGCCATAACATTTAATGATACATTACACAGTAACTTAACTATTGACATATTTATAAATTCCTAAATAAATCACACACATTATCCCTCTTCATGTAATAAAATCATAAACTGATACATTTGTTAATCAGAACAGTGCACGATGCAAATAACATTGTAGGCATTAAATCTTCAATGTGCTATTAAGATTAACCGCAACATCGAGCACGTATTTCATCCCAAAAATAGTTAAAGGGGGCATACAATACTCACTTGACTCGTTATATTGTTGCTCACGTATTAGCAGTCCATCTACTTGTACCAAATAACACCTTAAAATGTTGTCTTGTGATCACCACCGAACCAAACAATTGTTTCTTTGATTCATTAGTTGCTCCAACCACTTACCACTAAGCGTCATTTGTTGTTGCACTACACTGCAATGAACGTTGTTATCCATTTTAATTCTGTTGCCGCCTTGTTTACACTGCGCGCCACTACTGCCTTTCGGCTACAATCGAAAGGGGAGGGAAGTTTCATTCTTGACTATCTCTTTCCTTTGGAAGTCAATAATAACTATGAGAGGGGAGGGAAGTTTCATTCCCTTTTTATGAAGATAATGGGGAGCTGGTTGTAATCTTCTCCCATTTTTTAAACTTAGATAACTTGATATTTATCACAAATGTCAACTATATTCTCATTAACCCAACAAACATATAAGAAACGAACAAGCATACACATTAATATCTCACTTATAAGGTAGAGTCGTTAAAGGATAAGAAACGAACAAGCATACACATTAATATCTCACTCATAAGGTAGAGTCGTTAAAGGATAAGATGACGATGACAAACTTTAATTACCTCTATCTTAGGAGATAGATACAGATACTGCTCTTAACGAGACTCTTGGCTCAAAAAACCCAATATATACGATGAGGTATACAACTTTTAAATCAATAAGGTATACACCTTTTAATAATGTACCAATACTTAATAAAATTATATATTTAACCCATATGTTTCTAACATCAAAATAATTGGGTATAAATCAACAATTATAAAACATTTTTATTTCCACCATGACTCTACCCTTTAAGAAAGAGTTTAAAAATGACTTTATACTTCTGAACACATATGAACGCTTAAAAGCAACTTGTTTGGGATAAACAAGTAAAATACAACAATACATGGACTAATCCATTCCATTTTCTAAACAGCCATCAAAGTTTCTACCTCTTACGCCAAAAAGTCAAAGTGTCAAACTTCCCAAGGTCGACTTTAGAGCACTATACAGCCCACGAGGCCACGAATGTTAATTCTTTTTTGGTGTCCAAGTTTACTATTGCGGCTCTCTCTCTCTCCTCTTTCTCTCACATCCGACATTCTCTCTCTATATAAACATACCCCCTCTTACCCTAAATGCCAAAACCACCACATTCCAAATTACCATTTTTTCCTCATAACAAGTCTTTCTCTCACAAACACAAACATATACATACATCAATAGACAAAGACATCAGAAAGGTTCATGGAATATAACATGATCAACAGTTGTATTGACATGAGTGGTGGTGAAGAAGATGATAACATCAACATGACGACGGATGATCTTCGAAGAGGTCCTTGGACTGTTGAAGAGGATTTTGCTCTCATCAACTACATCGCCCATCATGGTGAAGGTCGATGGAATTCTCTTGCCCATTGCGCGGGTATGTATTTCGCCTTTTGCTTCTTGATTACCCTAATAGCAACACTTTAGCGACAACCACAAGATTACTCTAATTACCAAGAGAGTTTGCGACACTTTTCGGTCAGAAAAGACTTTTTGCAACGAATTTGCGACCGAAAATCGGTTGCAAATCCCATTTTCTTGTAGTGAATTAGCAACACCAATGTAGATAACGTGTTGGGCATAGTATCATAAATATTAAAAGGACAAAAGGGGAAATAAAGTACCTTTCTTGTTAACATGGACATCTATTAACTTGTGCAAGACGTAATCTTATCATTTCATTGATTATAATGATACAGGACTCAAGAGAACCGGAAAGAGCTGCAGATTACGGTGGCTAAACTATCTCCGTCCTGATGTCCGTCGTGGAAATATTACTCTAGAAGAACAGCTCTTGATTCTTGAACTTCATTCGCGTTGGGGCAATCGGTATGCGTCGCTAACATTACTTATTCAGTCACTAAATCTCTTTGTTGGTTTACTTAATTCAACTTAACTTTCTGTTTAAACTATCCAGATGGTCAAAAATAGCACAACACTTACCCGGAAGAACCGATAACGAGATCAAGAACTACTGGAGAACAAGAGTTCAAAAACATGCTAAACAATTAAAATGTGATGTAAACAGCAAACAGTTTAAGGACACCATGCGTTATCTTTGGATGCCGCGGTTAGCGGAGCGGATTAAGGCGGCTTCCACCACCACAACCGCCACCGTCACCGGAGATTCCTCCACCATAACAACCACCACCACCACCTCCTACCCACTCAACCAAAACAACATGGATAATATTCATATTAACAATAACACAAGCCAGTCACTAATGACCAACACTTATGATGGTTATGGTAACAACCTAGTTAACCCTAGCTATACACAAGATAGTTCAAGCACCACATCGGTTTCACCTGTGTCTGACTTGACTGATGGTTATTATCCGATCTCTCAGAGCCAAAATCAAGATTTCTTTCAAGGTAACAACCCAATTAGCGACGGTTTCTATGGCCCTTTAATCAGTCCCTCGGGTTACTTCAACCGAGAGATGGAGTTTGCAACAATGGAGGAAAACAACCAGTGGTCCGGCATCAATGGTGGTGGTGACTTTTCCGACAGTTTGTGGAATGTTGAGGACATTTTATTTCTTGACCAACAATTCAACAATATGTGACGAAATAACACAACTATTTGATAAAGTTTAGGCACACATTAGTGTAGAAACTTTAATTATTTGCAAAGAAAAATGATATATATTTGTTGATTTGAAAATAAGAGAAAATGGTATTTTTTCTTCTTATTTTTCTTGTGAGTGGGTAGTATCTTATGCAAATATTATAAATGTAATCTTCTTTTCTTCGAATATATTTTTTAGTTTCATGCATAGTTACTTTCTTTAGTTAATTTTAGCCTAGTTTAGTTTGAGTTACATTTTTTTCATTTATTAGTTGGATCTATATTAACATCGAATTAAATTTTCTTAGATCCTCTTATAGAACTAACATCATAAGTCATGTTGTCTCACCTAACAAAACGTGACTCTTTAATTTTAAAACTAAAGTGAGTCAAACTTTTTTTTTGTATCTTGGTTTTAGAATGTATCATGACGCGTTATAGTGTGTATATATATATCTATATATGTTTTTTTAGAATCAATAATTTTCTTATCTCTAAGATGTTTGCATAATTGGGAGTACCAGGGCATTGTGCATTGTGACTTGTGAGATGTGAATAATTGGTTCCACTTACTTTATTGTATAATATATGGTTTAGTAAGTTGTAATGATGCATTACATCAAGTCATGACTTTTGAAACCTAGTTTTGTAGGCATCAACTTAAAAAAGGATACAAAAGAATGTTATGTCCTACTTCTAGATTTGTGTTTTTAATTATTTATTAATTTGCTTTAGTTACAAAATGGAAAATATATATCTAAGATACCATTAATGTTTACGTTTGCATTACCTAATAAACAAATCAAAATTTAACTGTGAAAGACATTGGGAAAGGGTATGATTATTATGGATCTATTATTACATGGTTAAATCAAATAAAAAGTTTATTTTATCTAAATATGATAAGAAGAAATCTTAGTCTTTCATTTTTTAAATTAATGGTTAAAATGAAAATATAAAAAAAAAGTAGTGTAGGGGATCTTTGGAAAACTATATTTATTAATTTTCTATCTCCAAATGCAAACAAGCCACATGCATATTTCATCTCCGTTTTTTAAAGGTACATAACTTTTTATACGATATTATTTTTTTTTTCATAAAAATTTCACCATAAAATCAAATGTTTTTTATCTTTAATTTGAGTACCCTATTTATAAGAACCAAAATGTTTTAGTAGCAAAATGTCCTTCCTTCCTACTTATAAGAAGTGTCACATGTCATCATCACATTCCTTCTTAGGCTACTTAGGCAAAACTCATTTTTAGTGGATCCCTCCCTATTATTATAATACTGCGATGTTAATTCACACACACACACACACACACACATATAGGGTGGAAGTTGGCTACAAAGTCCATTTTTCCTACAAAGTGTACAAAGGTATAAAACACTATAATTTATGCCATAAAACACATTCAAAACCCACAAATAACAAAGTGAAGATTACTAAAACGCCATATTTGTGGTTTTGTATTGTGTTTTGGATGATAAGGTTTTGATTATCGAATAACGAAAATTAGTGTGTTTTATGTTGATTATCATGTTGTGTTTTATATTCATAGTTCTACGTTGGTGTGTTTGAAGTTTTTATGGACTGTTAGGGTTTTGATATTGTGTTTTATTGATCTTCACTATGTTATTTGTGTGTTTTGAGTGTGTTTTATAGTTGAAATTGTGATGTTTTATAACTTTGTACACTTTGTAGGAAAAATGGACTTCATTCTAAGAACCAAATTTACCTGAGAAGCATTGCATGAGGGTATGAAATAAATATTTAAGACCATGAGCACACTCTTTCTTCTCATAATTGGCATACTTGGTTTCACCATAGTTCCCATGTTCAATAAACCCTAAATACATCTCTGGTTTGTAAATTTTTTTAACCCCTTATGCATCTTCAAGTTGAAAATGGATTGATAAGAATTCTTGGGTGATTGCAACAATAATATCTCCCACCTTTGCATTGATCGCCCACACTATTCCTTTATCATTGTGAACCAGCTTAGCTATGGACCATAAATCATGCAGAGTGATTTTGTAGATGGTTTGGTTAACATTAAGTGCAAGATATAATCAAGATTTTTCTATGAGGTCGATCATGTGGTGAAACTGAGGATGATCCTTGTCTTTAGTTAGATAAGGAAGAAGGTTGTGAGTGGGTGGAAAAGCAAGGTTTGGCATGATCATTATTGGTGAGATGGAAGTTCAGGGAGTGAAATTAAGTTTAGGGTTTGTTAGGCCATCCCCATTGATAGATCATTCTCGTGTTTCATATCCCGCTCGCCTAAAGCATCAGAAATATGCTAGGGAATATGGATATTTTATTGACGTGTTCAAACAACTCAAAATCAACGTTACATTCATCGAAGCCCTCCACCATAAGCCCAAATATGCCAAGTTTCTGAAAGATCTTCTAAAATGAAAGGATAGATTAGGGGAGCTTTCAAACATTGCTCTTACTGTGTGATGTTCTACAGGGGTTCTTAATAAGCTACTGGAGAAATTGACAGATCCGGGAATTTTCACAATCCCGTGTATGTTTGGTAGTGACACTTTGAGCCATGCGTTGGCCGATCTAGGTGCTAGCATCAACTTGATGCCATACTCTCTCTATGAAAAGCTAGACCTAGGTGATCTCACTCCGACGCACGTGACGCAATCCCTAGCTGACCGATCGTTTAAATAACCACATGGTATTGTGGAGAACTTGTTGGTCAAAGTTGACAAATTTGTTTTCCCTGATCACTCTTCGTGTTGGAGACGAAAATGCTACTTTTGAGGTCGTTAAATCTATGCGACATCCGGGTGGTCAGGATGACTTTAGTGGTCCATGCGATTCTGTTTTCTTCATAGACTTGTTTATCTCTCGCGTGGACCGATGTCTTTATTACATCTGTGGAGCTGATTTGGTTGGAGAGGATTCTGAGGAAGAGCCGGATTTTTTAAGGAGGAGGCTTCGTTATTTCCCGAGGCATTGGAGATTAGTGAGGTCCAAGAGGAGAGTAGGAAACTCTCGTTAGAAACACCACCACCGTTAGAGAGGTTCTACCCTCTCATTTAGAGTATGCTTACTTAGGAGAAAATGCTAGTTTGCCCGTTATCATCTCAGCTAGGAGGAAAAGTCTCGGCTTATTGATGTGTTGAAGACACATAAGAAAGCCATTGCTTAGATACTGTCAGATATCCAGGGCATCGGTGCTATATATTACATGCATAGGATACTCATGAGGATGAGTATAAGCCTGTGTTGTAGCCTTAGAGGCGTCCGAATCCGAACCATGTAGGAAGTCGTGGAGAAGGAGGAGTTGAAGCTCATGGATGTTGGATTGATAAACCCGATTTCAGATTCCCCGTGGGTGAGCCTAATTCAGGTTATCTCGAAGAAGGGAGGGATGAATGCTGTGACGAATGAGAAAAATGAGCTTATCCCTACTCGTATGGTCACTGGTTGGCGTGTGTGTATCGACTACAGGAAACTCTATGATGCCACCAGAAAAGACCACTTCCCCCTCCCGTTCATTGATTAGATGTTGGAGCAGCAATTCTAATACTCCAAGAACGTGCATACGCCGCATCTCGAAGCTCTTTTAACTCAAGGATTTGAAAGTATCGTCTCCTTGCTGCTTCAGTTAGATCTAGGTGGTTTTAAGAGCCCAAGAGTTCGAAACGACCACAATGCATCGTCTAATTTGTCGAACCAATCTTTCCGAATCTTCCCTACGGTTTTCTCAAGAATCCTCTTCACTCATCGATTCACGTTCTCTACTTGACTGCTTATTTGAGTGTCGCAAGCTTTGTAAAAATGGTGAGTGACTCCGTACCATGCTAACACCTTCTCTATCAAGGTGTTACAGAAGTGCATGCCACGATCACTTATAAAAGCTTTGGGAGTACCAAATTGGGTAAATAACTTTTTAAGAATCTCACCACCACTCGGGCATTGTTACTAGGTAGAGCTTAAGCCTCCACCCACTTTGAGACATAATAAATGGCCACGAGGATGTACCAATTCCCTCCAGAAACGGGGAACAGTCCCATGAAATCAATGCCCTAAACATCGAAGACTTCTAGAACTTGAATTGGGTTTTGAGGCATTTCATCCTTGGATGAGATGTTTCCGGTGCGTTGACAAGCATCACACCTTTTACGAAATCGAGGACATCCTTCACCACCGAAGGCTAATAGAAACCACAACCAAACACCTTATGAATAGTGGTATGATGACAGTGATGACCCCTAGTTAGACCTTCATATGGACACACATATTTCTTAGCAAAACTAAAGTAATCATCAAAAAAAGGAAAACCACAATGACTAACATCATTAACTTATTTCTCTATTAGAACCTGTTGGTCTTTATATACTGACCCAAAGAATGCTGAGTTTCTAAAGACTTCTAAGGTCAGTGGGAGCAGTAAAAGTCTGTACCATGACTTGCACGGAATACAAGAAGCGGAGTTAAGAGAGTCATTAAATTTTACTCCAAATTTAACTCATATTACACCTCTTGTACTCCATATTACACCGAATCTTACATACATAGAACCTAATATATCTGAGAGTGATAGGAGCCCAACTAAGAGCTAATCCATAAAACTGAAACTTCTAATAAACCCTATAATCAACGTAGGAGGTCATTTAGGTTTAAAGATTTATTTTATCATAAGTTTTATCATTTTATCATATTTCATACTTCTAATAAACCCTATAATCAACGTAGGAGGTCATCTAGGTTTAAATATTTATTTTATCATTTTATCATATATCATGTGGTTATTTTCTAGTTTCATATTTTACCATTGGGATAAATCTTTAATATTCCATGATACTTTAATAGTTTTCATATGAATTACCTCTTACCATTTTATATCTAGTCAACGGTAGACTTTTGTTACTCCTTGATATATTATGATTTTTTCATGTAATTCGTATTCATGAATTATGGAATAACATAAGTTCCATGAATTCATATATTTCGCTTCCATCTACTTTAATCCGTCAATCTTCCTCGCTATAAGCCGTACACCTTACTAACGTTTGTTCTTCATAGATGTCTTCTACTCGTCATCGCTGTCGCACGAGAAACTCAGATCGTCACATAGCAGCCTTAATGGCTGAACAAATGGTCGTGATTATCCCTAATATAGTCGTTCAAGTTGAGCAGGTGCTCAATGCCAAAGCCTCACGGATTAGTTTGAAGAGGTTGAAGCTGAACCGTCCTCTCATAACCACAACCACAAGAGCAGTAAAACCGACCAAAACTACACCATACCGGTTATTCTGCTAATTCAACTTGCCCATAATCCCCAACCTAACGAAAAGCCTTATCATGGACCTTTTCCACAATGCATCGGCTACCGGTACCATTATCTAGTTCACTCCCCTTGTCATTACTACACCTACTATGAGTGTTATAGACACTTTGTTAACTCTACTTGCTACAAGCAGTGGTCCTAAACATCCTAAGCGGCACAACTCTAAACATTTTCGTAACCTGTGCCCAGGGATTGCCAAATTTGAGCCAAGGGCACATGAGAACGTTAAATTATTCTGACCTTAAAAATGTTTTTATATAAACATATATATAGTTTTTAAATGCATAAAAATATGGATAAAAAATATTGTTTTTAATAAACCTTCTATTTTTAACCATTAATTCCTCTTAAAACTAAATGAAAATATTTATTTATCCACAAATTAGATTGTTTTATACGTGCCAACAATTCCATTATTAATATTTTACTCTTAGGGAAATGTTAAACATAATTAAGAATGCAAAACTCAATAAATATGAGTCTAATTAACAAAGCTATGGTTAATATAAGACCGTTTAACGAATAAAAGTTCTTAGTAAAACCTATAATACTTCTTACTAACATCCCATCACCCGAAATGAACTTCTAAACTGCATCCCAAGAACATTTGATGTGCTTCTATGACCTACCTTGTGACACATTACAGTTGTTTGATGTGTATTCATCCCCTAACTGGTTGACGTTAAGGTCACTGCTACCATTCCATTGCCTTCATTAATCAACCACATATTTGGTCTTTCCATATTATCGACTTTATATGCTATTCCCACTTTGTATTATTGACGTTCGCACTTACCTCAATTTACACTATTATTAAATTCTATTCTATATCGTTATAGTTGTGCAGTTATCACGCTTTCGACTTTACTATTTTAAAATTTATCATCATTTTTGTTGTTGTGATTGTGTATTTGTTGTTGATTATTGGTTGTGATTGCTTCATGAATACATTATTTGCATGTTAATTTTTTTTAAGAAAAATAACAATAAATTACTTTATTTAAACTTAGATTACTCACCAACTTTTTAGTTGACCCAAAAACCTTTTTACGCATGATACAGACCGGTTCCTCTTCCTTTTCTTCAACCGGTGATCTATCTATCTCTCCTCCTCTAGGCGGCCGGGTTACTTTGAGTACTTCCCAAAAACTGGCCAGGTGCCCGTTTATCTTACCGCCTAGCAATGTCACCTACGGACCGCTAAAGGTCTAAGAATGCGGATTGTTTTCCGCAAGGGTTTTCTGAGTGGTGGCATCCTTAGCTACTAACTAAGTCAACAACTCCTCTATCTTACCCATCTTACTACCACTACCCCCACCAAAGTTACTGCCCGAACTCCCATTAGCAAATTGACCCCACCCCTGGTTCTGATTTTGATTCATCTGGAACCCAAGGGGATGACCGAAAGATCGCCAATTAGAGTTATTAATTTTTATTACCTCTCCATCACGAGTTATAGTTATTGAAGGGGTTAGTTAGACCTCGGTTTTGACCTTCTACAAACTCTACCTGTTCTTGACTAACCAACAGACATTCTAAGGTACCATGATCCCCCAACACATCTCACACTTATCGACTTTGGCTTTCAACTCTTTCATCTCTCTCGTCGTATTTTCTAGAGTAGCAACAACACTAGTATCCAGGATGACTTGGTGAACACCTCATGACGAAGGTGTACTCGTGACATGAATGGAATTCCTGTCAGCTGTCTGCTGCTCGTACTCAGACTGGCCAAAACTCTCAAAAAGATCATTGCATTCGGCCACATTCTTCTTTACCATGAGGTGGCCTCTTGCGAAAGTGTCAAAAGGAGCCTTAGTCTCATAAGTGAACCCATTGTAGAATTTCTCCACAAGGGTCCAATCAGAGAGACCATGCTAACAGCACCTAACTAGCAAGTTTTGGAAACGCTCCCAAGAAAGGTAGTAAGGGTCATCGGGTTGCATACGGAACGAGTGGATTTGGTCACGCAAACGAGATGCTTTAGCAGGTGGAAAGTATTTGTTGAGAAACCTTTCACGAAGGGCTGCGTAAGTAGTGAAAGTCCCAGCAGGCGGCAAGTTGAGCCAAGTGGCAGCTCGTCTTGCAAGCGAGAATAGGAACAGATGGAGAAAGATAGAATCATCCGTAACACCTTGCAGCTTAAAGGTACCACAGATGCGGGTGAGGTGGGCTATGTGAGCGGGTGCATCCTCATTATCACGACCATGGAACTGGCATGAGTTAGCAATTGCGGTCATGATGTATGAGGGAATCTGCCAGGAGTTTTCATTGGTGATTGATGAACAGGTGATGGGAGGGTTCACTCCCGTGAAACCTTTGGTTGATTGTTGGTGAACGGTATGATGGTTGGCCATTTGCGGTTTTGGACTGGGTGGTGGAAATGGAAAAAGGGTAAAATCAAAAGCGAGTGGTTTAGAGTATGGAATAGAGTTAGAAATGGGCGAGCCAGATGAAGAAGTACTAACCTTTGGTTTGAAGAGAACTAGCGCATAATGATCAATTGGTGGTGGTCATTGTGAGCGAAGATGTGGCATAAACTGCAAATCACACACAGAAAGTGTCAGAGAATGGATAAGACTGACGTAAAACAAAAACAAAAAGAAATGCAGAACATATTTTCCAGTTAAGTGTAATAAAAGCTAATAAACGCAATCGCCAAAGAATCTCCGACAACGTCGCCAAAAACTTGATGCGCACAAAGTGGTTTAATTAAAACTAACTAAATTAACCCTAACCTAGACACTCTAAGGTAGTGTTTGGTATATTTTCCAGTTAAGTCTAATCAAAGCTAATAAACGCAATAACGACGCCAAAAACTTGATGTGTACAAAGTGGTTTAATTAAAACTAACTAAATTAACCCTAACCTAGACACTCTAAGGTAATGCTTGGTATGTAGAAATGAGAGGCGAAATGAAATGGACTATTATGAGAGAATGAAGAAAATGGTGTTTTGGTTGGTCAATGGAATGTAATCACCCATTACATAAGGCATTCTATTCCCTCAAAATCATTACATCATCCCCCATGTTTTTTTTCGTTCCATCCCCTCTTGCACCCTTCACGAAAACTGCCACAACCCAACCACCGTCGCCACCACCCACCACCGAAGGCCACCGCCATCACCGCCACCCACCACCCCCGTTGCCGCCACTACTCACCATCGCCGCCACTAACCACCCCCACCTACCACCACCACCCACCATAGACGACCACCGCCAGTCGTCCCTGCTACCCACCCACCCACCCACCCACCGTCGTTGCCATCCTCCGCCACCACCGACCACCACCTCCGTCGCCACCCACCCACCACCGCCACATTCCACCACCGCCACCACCCACCACCATCTCCGCTACCCACCACCGTCACCGCCACCCTCTAACGCGTTCGTCGCCACCAACCACCACTCTTGCTGCCACCCACCTGCCGCCATTGCTGCCACTAACCACCACCGATGACCACCACCGCCGCCACCACCCGTCACAACCACTACCACCGCCACTCGTCATTGTCGCCACCATCTGTCATTGCCGCCGCAACCACTAGCCATTACCGTCACCTATGACCACCCACAATAACCGCCACCGACCACCATCTATCACCACCATTCACTGTCGATTTTATTCCTTCGTCTTTTCTTGCCTAACAAATAATACACGATAATAATTCATTTCATTCCCACGTGGTAATCAAACAAGACATGGAATGGTAATGATCCATTTCATTCCCTCATTCATTCCATTACCTCATCAATTCCATTCACTCGTCCATTCCGTTACCCCATACCAAACAGACCCTAAGTTCTAAATTTATAACCTAAGACTCTATAAACCTAAACCACACAACCAGTAAGTGTACCGATCAATGTAGTATAGCCTAAGAAGTCTGAATATCGAACCTACGAGACTATACAAATTACGTTAACTAGACTTAGTTACTTATCTACTGACTCGATTATATTGTTTTTATATTTAGGGGGTTCTAGTAACCTAACGCAACTAATTAAAATACTATCTGATGCGAACACTGACACAAAGTATGACTTTGAATTAATTCAGATGATGGAGATGACACTACCTAGGTTAGAATCCTACAGATGTATGACGGGTTTTCTATCCGATTTGGAACTATTGTGGAACCGAGATCTTATGTCACACCCCGATATTTAAACCACAAAACCCGGTGGGGAGTATCGTGATGTAAGTTGATATCATCATAGTCAATATACATAGAATAGCACAACGGAAGTCTTGGAGTAAAATTACTATTACCAACCAAATGTCCAAAGTTCGAAATAATAGTAAAGATCCACAGGCGGATCATAAAAATGTACAAAAGATGTTCAACAGACTTTAGGCATATGTAAAGTATTTGCAAGATCCTCTTTTAACAATACCAAGCAGCTTCCAGCCTATTACGTGTTGTACCTTTAACTTAGTCTTTTGAAAATACTTAGTTTTCACTGGTAAATACAATAAACTGACAAGTTTTGAAAATATTTCAAAATTGATTTAAGTGCACAAGGCACATCAAAATCTTTTATTACTTGGGACAATTATAAAAAAAAATCTTGTATACAGTTTTACATGTTTGTCAATATATATGGGGCCTAGTATAGAAACCGAGACATGATTAACCGACACACCACTTATAAACCCACAAAGGAGTTATCCCCAACTTTTGGATAAAACATTTTAGCATTAAGAATCTATCGGGTGTATGCCTACACTGTAACACCCCGTGTTTCGAAAGTTAAAGTCAAGGTCAAAGTCAACGGCCGATCGCGCGATTTGACTGATAGTGATTTCTTTTATGAGTTTAACTTTAGTTGTATTATGTGGAGTAAGTGTCAGTAATCGCAGTAATCGACGTGTGTTATTCACTATCTAATCGACATACGACTGTGAACTATAGGAAGTAACAATGCGATAAAGTCAACTAAACGCTAATCAATCTAACTTAATCAACATCGAATCGCAATCGAACTCGCAACTCGAAATACACATTTTGGTTATTGTTATACGTGTGTGTGTGCCTTATGTGTTACTTGTGCATGTTTACTTATGTTATGTGTGGTAATCAATCGAAACGCAATCAAAACTCAATCGCAATCGAACTCAATCGCAATCGAACTCAATCGCAATCGAAAGGGTATGATAATTAGTAGAGAAGAGATAGTGCGAGATATGAGTAGTTGGGATTAAAAGTAATTTGAATAGGAAACTCTATCGCATCGCATCGCTCACTCGAATCGCATCGCAACGCGCTACATACAAATCGAAACAGCAAAACTCATCGCGCCGAGCACTCGAACCAGGTGCCAGCCGACCGAACAGCCACCCGGCCGGACTGCCACCCCAGCAAGGTGCCATCCGACCGAAGTGCCACTCGGCCGGGCTGCTACCCGGGCGAAATGCTATCCGACCGACCAGCCCTTTCCATTTTGGGAATCCTATAAATACCCCTTGTCACTCTCAAACTTTCTACTTTTGGCAACTGACGTCCGACCAGCTCGTGTTCCCCACCTTTTCTTCGATTTCTCTCAATTCCGGTAAGATCTCGTCCTAAATCTTGTACTTCCTTAATCTACACACACTCATACACCTTTCTACCTTTTGAATCTGAACTTTTAACCGTGAAATCATCAAGATTCAAGGTGTTCTAGGATGACGTCATCATATGTTCTTGAAGAACTTCATGTTTTGGCCTCAATCCACCAAGAACAACTTAGATCTAACCTATTTCCACATAAACAAACAAAGATCTCTCGTAGATCTAAACATATCTACAATGAAAAGGATTGAAAGATGGTTCTCCAACTTTCTTTCAACTCTTTTACACTCAATGCACTCAAAACCGATAGAATCAGAGCTCGTGCCGACTTACTACTCATTCATGTGGTTGGGGTGGCTCAAGATCCGTATTCTATCAACGAGGTCAACGATTTCGGGTTAAACTTGGAACAACGTCTCGAACTGTCCACTGATCGGGTTTGGGTGATTCCTGTCCGGTTAGGAGCACCAAGTACGGACGAGGTTTCTGTTGCTTAACACGTTATCCAAATATCTCGATAAAACGACAAACCATCAAAAACAACCAAGTGTAAGATGAACAGGTCGACCAGGACGGAGTGCCGTCCGAACGGACTGCTGTCCGAACGGACAACCACTCGTACGACTGGCCAACCGTACGACTTGCACCTTGGTCCCACAATTAACTATTTTTGCCAACATTTGAAGTTTGAATGTTGAACGAATTGCTGTCCGATCGGACTACCATCCGATCGAACTACCAATCGAATAATGAGACATTTAAACTTCGACACTTAAACAATTTTCAACATGTTCAGTAACAGGGTTGCCACCCGGTCGGATGGACATCCGACCGAGTGACCGCCCTACTGTGGTTGTGTTTTCACTAAGAAACCTCGCCATTTGAGTTACCGTCCGATCAAATGCCCGTCCGATCGACCGACCTGAAAGGTAGAGATACTTCAATGTTTTCAAAATACTACAACGAAAACTTCAAAAGTCAAGCCATCATACATAAACTCATCCTTCCCAAAGGAAGGAACAATCCACTCGAACAGTCATCCGACTGGATGACCGTCCGAACGGACTACCACCCGCACGACTGGCCGTCCGATCGGATTACCATCCGACCGAACTGCTGTCCGACTCACTTGTACTTTGCATCGTTATACGCGTCATTTATCATTATGCTATCAATCTGTTCAGGCTAAACCTACTCTCTAGCGCTCCCTTCAATCCATCAATCGCTGTGAGTATACTTGATCCCTTTTTGCTTTACGCACTTTTGGGTGTTACATACGTTACGAATATTTAAATCACATCGAACACACTACTCAATACTATTTAAACGCTAACCATTCCTGCATGTTATACGTGGCTTAATGAATGCTTGTTTTTTATGTTTACACATGGAATGATGTCTACCTGCCTTAGCAACGATAGTACTATAGTTTGGACTCAGCACCCGTTCACTCGGGGGTTGTTAAGGACAATTATTTGCATATATTACAGTGGTGATCATGTATTACGAACTGCCTTGGGCAGTCAACCCGCAGTCATTGGTATCGATAGATCTATGTCGATAACTAACGTGCTTCATTTCACTATGCGTACATGCTGGTTATGCGTAAACGATTTCGAACTCTATTATGCTAATATCAAACTTGTATGCTCACCTTTACAATATGTGTATTGACTGTTACTTTAACGTATGTGACAGGTGCTTAAGTTGTTTATATGCTTAGCTTGCTGTGAACTTGAGGCCAGGAAAGGTCTAGGATGCTCTCTGTGCTGTGATGAAATCGAAGCTAGGAAAAGAGGTCCTAGAAACCAATAAATAAACTATCTATGTATAAATCTGAGTGGTCGGAACAGAACTACTTGACTAGATTTTGTCTGTAATAATTTGTTTGCCTTTTAAGACATGGAATGGGACATGTTGCTTTAAATTAATTGGTAATGATAATTGTTATGGAAACTTCTGGACAATCTGTTTTGCTCAGTGCCATGCCCCGATGTTTCCGCCATCGGTTGGGGTGCGACAGATTGGTATCAGAGCCATAACTATAGGGAATTAGGCAAGACTCGACCTAGTCCAGACCGATGTCTTAGAGACCTAGTCTATAGTTAGGAACCAACAGACCGACTCGTACATGTCCAGTAGGGACTATGTGTGAGCATACCTACTGTTCCTCGCTATTCTCGCCTATGCTGCACTATCACTGCACTCGAATTTTCAATTATGAATAAGCGATTAAGTTGAGAATAGGTGTGAAAACCACAAACTCTCGACTGAATTGTTTGATCAACCCACATTTTAATCTATAAACACGAGAACTTGCGTTGAACCAGGAGTGAAATCCATACTTTGACGCACAATTCTCTTTTATTTCATCAAAAAAAAAAAAAAAAAAAACAGGAACGAAGTTGTTAAGCCAGGGGTGAAACCCTAACCTTGACGACTTGTTCCGACTTTTACTTGGATTTACAAAACTCTCACCAAGGTCTCGACGGACTTCAACGACCGAAGTCACGGTATGACTAACGGGATATGTGCCAAACGCCCAAGAATCGAGGCAAAGGCACAGTCCTGAAGGTCAAAATGTGTACAACAAGTCCTTGTGAATAGTCGAATCACTTTGGTAAGTCGATGTCTAATAGCCGCAGACGATCTATTTTTCAATTTTTATGTGTTTCGATTCTGAGCCCGCAACTGCTGACTCTGATGATTCGTCAATTTTATGTTTTATATGTGTGTTTACCTGCTTATGTGTTTTAATTTTGGAGAATTATTCGATTTTCGATTTCACTCGATCGACACGCACTGCATTTCTATCTCAAAACGCTGACAAATCGCTAAATTATGGACGACCTTATGCTATGATATACGCTTATACTATACTACTCGACAAGTTATTCGCGACCGTTATTATCGAACACTCGCAAACTTTGAATGATGGGTTTCTGTGTTCTGAGATAGTCGGAATGCTCTACGTGTCTCTATATGCTCCTATGTATCTCTGGTGATTAAATGCGTATGTGCTTCTATGTTTCTGTGCTCTACGTGCTTATGTGCTTATGTGGTTATGTGCCTCTGTGCTTATGTGAATCTGTGACTATGTGATACATGATTTATTGTGTTCCTGAGCTTTAGTAGTAGTAGGATTGTGAGGTGAGATTCGAATATGTCATGTTGAGTCCTGTGACGATGTCTGTTGCAGACAATGTCGTCATCTGGATCTCGCGCTACCCGAGACGCTCGCCGAAAGCAAGTAGACAAACGCCTTGCTACCATGATCACTAAGCAAATGGCAAAGGTTGTACCCCAAGTCGTTTGCGAGCTGTACGAAAACATGAGCAAATCGTCTGAGGAATCCTGAACTGAGACTCCCAAAGCTGCTTTCAGCTTCACACAGTTCAAGGCATGTGGACCGAAAGAGTTCACCGGAGAAGAAGGCCCTACAGCTTTGTTTCAATGGTTTGACTCCATCGAGGTCACACTACGACAGAGCGGTTTCCCCGATAACCTACGCACTCTCAACGCGACTGGCGTCTTCCAGAGCGGTTTTCACATTATTCATCATTGGACGTTTTCTCTGCACTTAGTGGGCGATTTTGGCTGGTTCTACTTGTTTCCAAACAATTCTAAACATTTGGTTTTGGTTTTTGATTCGTATGAACTTGAACTTTGATGTTACGATGATCAACCGAACAATGTCCGGCTAAATTTGTGGTGATAATCTTAGGTGAAGGTTTTCTTAAACTCTTGTGTGTTTGTTCCTTTATTTCTAGAATGATAACTTTGTGTTTGCTTTGATTATCATGGTGTATGAGTAATTGATTGTAGCTTGTTAATTGGTATTGCAATTCTAGTCTAAATCGTATGTTCTTGGTGTCGTTGATAATCGAGATATCACGGGAAGGGTTAGGGTTGGATATTGATTGATTGATCATCGGGAAACAACCTCGCATTCATATAATCTGAGTACTTTGTTCCCTTTTATCACAACAATTGTTTATACACGAGTTATGTCTATGTAACTCTTTCTAGTTGGAATTTCTCACAAGTGTTAAAAGAAACTGAATCCTAAGATGGTCATTGTTCTCATAATCTGAATTAAACATCCAATCTTGATTAGTAAGTAGTTGATAATTTAGTTTTCTAAAACAAACAATCCAAATCATTGATCTTTAATCTCTGCATATTAGGTTAATTGTAGTTAAATTGCAAAGCTATAGAATCAACACATTTTCCATAAACTCCCTGTGTTCGATACCCATTTACTACTATTTACTAGTTGTAATTTGGATTAAATTTGTGTGTACTACGACAGCACGTCAAATTTTGGCGCCGTTGCCGGGGAGTAGTGCGCAACGTGTGTCAGTTTGTTAGTTTTACTTTGTTATTTTCGGGTTTACGCTGGTGTGTTTAGTGTGCAGGTATTACAGGTGCATGCATACTAGAGGCTCTCACAAGTCGTCACCACTATCGTTTGATCCGGAGATCGAAAGAACGTTAAGGCAAAACCGAGTTTTAGTACGAGAAAATAGAATTATTGGTTCACCTACCTCACCCATCACACCACGAAACATCATGCAAGAATCTCAAATACCACCCACAACGGGTCAAACGACCTCATCATTTATACCTATTTCCACACAACCATCACCAAACACCGCCATACCTAATACCACTACAAACCCTACTCCACCTCATGACACTACACCAACCAATACCACACAACCGATCACTACTCAAGTTGAACCCAATCTTACCTTTAGCCCTTCTTCCATAATTCCACCATTGTCACACTTCTTTCCCCCAACTACGGGTCAATCATCCTCTAATTACCCAATACCACCAAATTCAACCATTGTTCATGCTACTTCTACATTTAGACCATCGAACCAATTGGGCTTCCAATATTCATCCTTTCCATTCGGGCAATCCTCGGGCATTCAAGGGGATGGATATGATGATGGTTATGAAGAAGATTTTAGAGGGTATGAAGAGGAAGGTTTTTACTATGGGGGTGATGGAGGATACTTGGGACCTTAAGGAGGAGCGGGTCAACAAAGTCAACCGATCCAACAATTTCAAGATACGAGTAGATTACCGGTTGGGGTGCAACATATTAGACCGCAAGGGCCACAACTGCAACGCCCTACACCGCTACATCAAGTGCGACCTCAAAATATGCAACCGTAATTTCAAAGACCGATTCAACAACAACCACAAATGCCACAATACCAATTTCAACCACCCTTTGCACCTCAAGGGCCTATGCAAGGGCAAATGGGTCAACCAAGAGCACCATTGGGTGCCCCTCAAAGACATCATCGGGAGGTCGTACGGGGAATTGAAGCTCACTTTCGGCCTATTATCACTAACAACCCTTCACCGGTAGTGATTCCTCATCATGCAGATGGGAGAACTTTTGAAGTGAGAACAACCGCCCTCCAAAGTCTACCAAAATTTAAGGGGTTAGCAACGGAAGAACCTTATTTCCATTTGGAGACATATGACTCTATTTGCAACACGATTGGAGGCCAAGGGTTCTGTTCGGATGATGTTAAGCTAGTTCTTTTCCAATTCTCTTTGGAAGATAAAGCAAAGAGATGGTTTCACACTCTACCTTCCGCATCAATTTTTACATGGGCCGATATGCAACAGATTTTCTTGGACGAATATTATACCTCTCAAAAGACTAATGATGCAAGGAGAGGTTTGAGAAGCTTCCAACAACAGTCGGGGGAGATGTTTCATGAAGCGTTTGAAAGGTTTAATATGATGTTACGGAATTGCCCTCATCACGGGATCCAACTTTGGGAGTTGTTGAACGCATTTCATGAGGGGTTGAGTTCGGAGGATGCACGTGATTTGATGTCGATTACTAATGGCACATTCGGTACAAATTATGAACATGTTGATTGGGCATTTTTAGAGCAAATGGCGGTGAATTCCAAGAGGAAGGCCCAATCTTCAAGACGGGCAAGACATGTGATACAAAGGCCGCAAGTGCATGGAGTAGAGAGTGGCAACATGCAAACTACGAATCAAGTGTATAACGTGTGCACTAATTGTAATGAAATAGGCCACACGGCGGAAGTTTGTGTAGTGGGAGTGGTTGATGATCAAGTAGAAGAAGTGAATGTAATTCAAGGGGGTGGTCGAAATTTCAATATGAACTCTAACACATACCACCACGGGTTACGAAACCATCCTAATTTCTGTTATGGGAACGCGGCAAACCAAGCTAACCCAAAATTTCAAGGAGCTCAAGGCAATTTTGCACCTTGCCAACAATACAATCAAGGCAACTATACGGGTGGAAACAATTATGGCTACCAAGGGCAATTTCAACAAACGGGTCAAAGTGGTTCGGGTCAAAATTCATCAAGCGGGAATGAAGTCATGGATATGCTTCGGGCTATGCAACAAGATATGCAAAAAACGGAATCAACTTGATGAAGTCCGGATGCAAAAGGATGAGGTTCGTGACAAGAGTATTCAATCACTAACAACCCAAATGGGTCAACTGGCAACTGATGTGGCAGAATTGAAGAAAATCACCTAGCGACACCAAGGTAAATCCTTCACATGGTTCGTCACGAGGTAATGTTAATATTAGTCATGTTAGTGTGTTAAGAAGTGGCAAAGAATTTAAAGCTAATTTGTCACCGGGTTTGGTTGAGGGGGTAGTTGAGGATATCACGGGTAATGAAAGTGATTATGAAGTTTCACCGGTTGTATCTATAGAATCAAATGTTAAAAAACCGGGGTTGGGTGAAAAAGAAAAAAAGTGAAAAAGATGAAGGTGAACCGAGTCAAGTACCGTTTCCATCGACTTTACTTGACCCGGGTAAGAAAAACTTTATTGCATCGAGAGGTCCTAAAAAATAAGAATTATGGGACATGTTTAAACAAGTAAAAATCAACCTTCCATTACTTGACGCAACAAAACAAGTACCCGCATATGCAAAATTTCTAAAGGAATTATGTACACAAAAAAGGCAACAAAAGAAGAAAATGCCTAAGCGGGTGGATTTAACCGGGCAAGTGAGTGCGGTTTTGAATGGGGAGCTTCCTCCTAAGCTCCAAGATCCGGGCATGCCATTAATTAATATACAAGTCGGTGACTTTCAAATGGCAAAGGCGTTACTAGATCTTGGAGCCGGGGTGAGCATTTTACCGGGGGGCTTATATGACCAATATGACTTTGGTCCGTTAGCAAGGGTAGAGACAACGGTTGTTTTGGCTGATTTGTCTCATAAGCTACCTCGGGGGATGGTTCAAAATGTGATTGTCAAAATTGATGAGTTTTATTACCCGGTTGACTTTTTAGTCTTGGACTATTCATCTGCGGACCCAAAACAACAACAAAATGTTATTTTGGGTCGGCCATTTTTGAGCACCGCGCATGCTGTGATCGATTGTAGATTTGGTACAGTCGATATGACTTTTGGGAACCGAAAAATGCGCTTGAATGTTTTTACTAACAATTCTAATGCTGTTGGTGTTGATGAGTGTTTTATGGCAGATTTAGTCGACGGATGCAACCCACATGAGTATGAGGAGGATGGCATAGATGTTTGTTTATGTGATTTTTCTGAACAGGTACATGCTTGTGCACCACGGGTTGAAGAGGAAAAACAGGACGCTATGGCTTTGAAGGAAGGTCGACCGCCATGGACCCACCAATTTGAAGGCTTACCGGTGGAGATAAGTTCGGGTACTAAACCGTCACTAGAAGAACCGCCAAAGTTGGAACTCAAAGACTTGCCAAGCCATTTGAAGTATGCTTTTTCTAGGGGATAATGACACTTTACCGGTCATTATTACCTCTAATTTAGAGATGGCGCAAGAACAAGCCTTATTAGAAGTTTTGAAAGAGAAAAAAGGAGCTATCGGATGGACGATTGCCAATCTTAAAGGAATTAGTCCATCAATCGTCATGCACAAGATAATCACCACCGAAGATGCAAAACCGACAAGAGAAGCTCAACGGCGATTGAATCTGAACCTAAGGGAGGTAGTAAAGAAAGAGGTAATTAAATGGTTGGATGCGGGAATTATCTATCCGATTTCGGATAGTGCTTGGGTAAGTCCTACCCAAGTTGTGCCTAAGAAGGCCAGTATTCAAGTAGTCAAGGATGAAAAAGGTGAACAAATTGCCACCCGACCGGTCACCGGGTGGCGTGTATGTATTGACTACCGCAAATTGAATACCGCTACTTCTAAGGACCATTTCCCGCTACCTTTTATTGACCAAATCATTAAAAAACTGTCAGGTCAAAAGTATTACTGCTTTTTGGACGGGTATTCGGGTTACAATCAAATAGCAATACACCCGGATGACCAACACAAGACCACCTTCACTTGTCCATATGGTACCTTTGCCTTCCGGCGAATGCCATTTGACTTGTGCAACGCACCAGCAACTTTCCAACGATGTATGATGAGTATCTTCTCGGACATGGTTGGAGAGTCGCTTGAAGTGTTTATGGATGACTTCTTGATTTTTGGCACTAGTTTTGAATCGTGTCTCAACGAATTACAAAAGGTTTTAAAAAGATGTGTTGAGAAAAATTTAGTGCTTGGTTGGGAGAAAAGTCATTTCATGGTGCAAGAGGGCATTGTGTTAGGCCATGTAATATCGGAAAGGGGTATGGAGGTGGACAAGGCAAAAATACGGGTAATATCATCTTTGCCACCACCGAAAAATGTTAAGGGTGTAAGGTCATTTTTGGGACACGCGGGATTTTATAGACGTTTCATAAAAGGTTTTAGTGTTATCACCAAACCTTTATGTAACTTGTTATTAAAGGATGTTCCATTTGATTTTACTAATGAGTGTATGCAAGCTTTTACTGTTTTGAAGGAACACTTGGTGAAAGCTCCCATCTTGCAACCACCGGATTGGTCCAAGCCATTCGAGATCATGTGTGACGCAAGCGACACTACAATTGGTGCAGTTTTGGGTCAACGAGTTGATAAAAAGCCGGTGGTGATTTACTATGCAAGTAAGACGTTATCCGAAGCGCAACTGAATTACACCACAACCGAAAAGGAGTTACTAGCGGTGGTGTATTCTTTGGATAAGTTTCGTTCGTATATTTGGGGGAGCAAAGTGGTGGTATATTCGGATCATAGTGCGGTCCGGTATTTGATGGAGAAAAAAGACGCGAAGCCCCGTTTAATCCGGTGGGTGTTGTTGTTACAAGAGTTTGACTTAGAGATCCGAGATAAAAAAGGGGAGTGAGAACGTAGTGGCGGATCACTTGTCTCGGATCCCGGTGGAAGGGATTGACGATATGAGCGAGATAAATGAAAGGTTTCCCGATGAGCAATTACTAGCCGTATCCACCTTTGTTGCACCGTGGTATGCCCATTACGTAAACTATTTAGCCACGGGTGCCATCCCAAATCATTGGACCAAGAAGCGAAGACAACAATTTATGGTCCAAGTGAAGCAATACATTTGGGATGAACCGGATCTTTTCAAGATCGGGCCGGATCAAGTTATTCGGAGGTGTGTGCCCGAAACGGAGGTGTTGGAAATCTTGACTCATGCCCACTCATCCGCATGTGGAGGTCATTTTAGCGGGCATAAGACGGGTTATCGGGTTCTCCCATGTGGGTTTTATTGGCCCACAATTTTCAAGGATGCATGTGAGTTTTCTAGAAATTGTGTAAATTGCCAAAGGATGGGAAGCATTTCAAAGAGGGACGAGATGCCATTACAACCAATTTTGGTTGTAGAAATATTTGATGTATGGGGCATTGACTTTATGGGTCCCTTCCCAAATTCCAACGGGTTCTTATACATTTTAGTGGCAGTGGATTACGTCTCGAAGTGGATTGAAGCTATTGCAACAAGAACAAATGACCATTCGGTTGTTTGTAAATTTGTTCAATCCAACATCTTCTCCCGTTTTGGTATTCCGCGTGTTATTATAAGTGATGGTGGTTCGCATTTCAAGAACTTTAATTTCGGGAAATTATTGAAGAGGTATAGCGTGAATCACCGGATTGCCACACCTTACCATCCGCAAACTAGTGGACAAGTCGAAGTGTCCAACCGTCAAATTAAAGAAATTCTCATGAAGACGGTTCGTACGGATAGGAAGGATTGGTCGAGCAAGTTGGATGATGCATTGTGGGCATACCGAACGGCCTACAAAACTCCAATCGGGACAACACCTTACCGGATGGTTTATGGAAAGGGTTGTCATTTGCCAATGGAGTTAGCTCATCGGGCGCATTGGGCAATCAAGACGGTAAATGCGGATTATGATGAAGCGGGGAAGATGAGAAAGTTGCAATTGAGTGAAATTGAAGAAATTAGAGATGAGGCGTATGAGTGTGCATCGGCTTACAAAGACAAGCTAAAGAGGGTACATGATGCGAAATTGAGGAAGAAAACCTTTGAAGTGGGTCAAAAGGTTTGGTTGTGCAATTCAAGGCTCAAGATGTTTGCGGGCAAGCTTAAAAGCAAATGGATGGGCCCGTATGTCGTTCGGCGAGTCGGGAGGTTTGGTGATATAGATATCCAAGATGAGCAAACCAACAAACAACAAACGGTGAATGGCCATCGGTTGAAGCCATACTTGGAAGGGAACGACGTCAACAACTTGGAGCTTGACAAAGCGGGCTACATTCTACGCCCGGTAGACGATGATCAACCATGAGAGGCCCAGGTTTGGTAGTGTACATAGTTAGCATTTTATTTTGTTTGTTTTGTTTAGTTTGCAAATTACCGTATTCGTTTGATGTCCGTGTTTGAAACAAGTGTGGGGACATTCGGGTTACGAATAGTCTAACATTGTGTTGAGGACAACACGGGATTTTCGAGGGGGTAGGGTAATTTTTCCATGTTTTTGAAAATAAAAAAAAAAAAAAAACTAAAAAAATTCAAAGAAAAACCATGAAAATTGCAATTTTTGGCGAAGATTGGATCCCTAGGTGCCACCGTAATTTATGGTGGCACCGTAAGTTACGGTGGGGGTTAAAACTTTTTGGGCGGTACGGCAGAGTTACGGTAGAAGTTGTTTGCCAGGGTCCACCGTAATTTACGGTGGGCACCGTAAATTACGGTAGTCCTGGCGATTCAATGATTCGTGCCGAGTACAACAGTTATAAAAAAAAATAATATAAATAAGTCACGTGAATTAAACCCTGACCACTCGTTTCTCTCATCTTCCTCTAACCACAATCTTCATCTATCACTTTCATCTAACCCCACAAGATCTTCTACAAACTCCATAACCCCACAACCTTCAATCCTTCATAACTCTCTCAATTCTTGGTTAAATCAAGTGAAATTTAGGTCTATCTTGACTAATTTTTCACGTACTTGCTGATTTTGCAAAGAGATTTGTGAGAAAACGACGTTTTCTGGTCCGATTTGCAAACCCTAGGGCCGAAAATTTTGGGGGTTTTTGAAGTTCTTGTTTGTTCTTGTGTTCTAGCATCTTCAAACTAAGGTATGTGATGTTTATTTGTTAGTTTTGATGATGCATTATGAGGATAAAGGTTATTTGTGTTACTTGTTCATACACACTTGCTTGTTCATAGTTTTTGTCATGAAAAATTGTTACTTGAACATTGTTATGGTTGTAGATGTAGGGTTGATGACAAAGTTGTGAACTTTTTGGGAATCTCTACATTGTAGAGACACCATGCCCAATTTTTTAAAAAAGACTTATGAAATTTCATGTTCACAAGCATCTACAACCGTAGTAACAAGCAAGTGTGGGGATTGTTGATAAAAAGGGGATAATTTTTTGTGTTTGGTTGTGTTGTTTGCTTTTGTGGTGTATGTAGGAAAATGGTAAGAACAAAGGAAAGAGCCGGAGCAAGTTCGTCTTCTTCAAAAGGTAAGGGCAAACAGCCGGAACAACAACCAAAGAAAAGGAGGTATTTGGGTAGAGATGACGAGAGTGAGAGTGAGGAGGAAGAGATGATGGAGTTGGACCCGGCTGAAAAGCCAAGGTGGGAATCGGGTCCATTGGATGAGCAGCCGGATGAGTGGCAGCCGACACTATTCCATGACAGTATGAACCGGTTAAAAAACAAGGCTGCTGCATTTATCTGTGAGAGGGAAGTTAGAGAGGTTGAATTTGGGCCGTTTAATGTGTTTTCCCAATTCCGCGCCTTAGGATGGGAGGCGGCGCTCAGTTGTTACGATAAGGACAACAAGAATCTGTTTATGGATGAGATTCAAGAATGGATGGCAACCCTCAAATGCAACAAGTATGATAGGCCATCACAAATGAAGTTGACGGGCGAGGTTAATGGAATTAAGGTGGAAATGTCATTTGATACGCTACAGAAATTGGGGAAGTACGACAATCTACCTGCTCGTGATTACATGATCCCTAGTCTTGATGATCTGTTGATAAAACCGGAGAAACATCCGAGGTGGAATGATATGTTAGCGGCTTTGTTCTTGCCTGGTACTTATAGTGGAATCTTGTACCGGAAGAACTTGAAGATTGAAGCAAAATTACTGCTAACGATTTGCATTTTGAATGTCATTCCAAGAAGAGGAGATAAGGAACAAGTAAGGTACCCGGAAGTACCAGTCCTCTATTCGTTGCTCAATGGGTCTCCTTGGTTTCCAATTCGGTATTTGATTATGAACCATCTTTGGATTTGCCGGAATAAACTAGGGAGGAGCATTATCCCGTATTGCCGAATTATCACGGGATTGATGAAGCAGTTTAAAGCGATCACATCGGAGGATAGAGGAGCACCGAAAAGGCATAATCCTTTTAGTCTACAAAAGATGGGTATTGGATGGACCTACACTCAATCAGAAAAATATCACAAGCTTAAATCGGAGGGTAAAAGATGGAGAGCGTTGAAAGTTGATGCAAGAGCTCTCTTACCGGGTGAAGATGATGAATCGGAGAGTGAAGCGGAATCCCCGAGTGGGGATGATGACTATGCGGATGAGCCTCATGGTGAGAATATGAATGTGGCCAAGGGGGCCTAGGTAGGGGATATGATGGCGCTTTCTATGATTACACGGAGCGTTCATACGAGCCGAATTGGGCTTACGAGGGTACTATGCAAGAGGTCATTGAGAACCAACGTCCTCCGGCACCCGTTTTTGATTCATGGTCGGGGTCGGAGCGTACTTTATTTGATTAACAAACGATGATGAGTGCTAGTATGGAGCGGTCCTTAAAGCATAACTTCGATCGTCAAGAATCATGGAATCGTGCACATGCCTATTCTCATGAGTTAGAGATGAATAACCGATATGAAGATGATCAAGCCCGAAGGATGCATGCGGATTGGCATGCAGGGAGGCCCGTGGTTGTGGATCCACCTCCGGTGGATTATGCGTCTCTACCGCCATATGACGGTAGTGTATCGTATCCGACCCCGCCGCTCCATCATTCACAGTGGCTGGACCCGCGTCAACAACAACAAGGAGCTTCGCAACAGGGTGGAAGCGGTAGTGGCGCATTTGCTTTCGGAGAATGGAATGAGATGATGTCTTCCATTTTCGGGCCTCCTCATCCGCGCTACTATTAGTCAGGTCGTGCTCCTTCTTGTATATTTTGTGAATATTTGTTTAGTTTGATATGTTTATGGTCGGGTGGTTGGGTGGTGTTTAGTTGTGATGTTATGTTTGGGTGATGGAAGTTGGCAGTGTGATGTTTTAAAAGAAGAAAAAATATATATATATATATATATATAAAATGAAAAATACCAAAAAGAAATTTGTGGTTTGAGTTGAAGAGCTTTTGGGTGATGTTAAAGAGTTAAGCGATCAAATCTTCCCAAAACCGTACATTGGGGTCAATGTATCCCAAGTGTGGGGATGGGGAGAAATTTTGAGGTTTTTGAAAAAAAATTTAAATCAAGCAAAATATTGTGAGAATTTGAACACCTTGGACTAACCCCAAATGATGCACCGGCAACCCTTAATTACCTTTATTCTTGGTGAGAGTTGAAGCCACACTTGTAAATAAATAATACTTGTCTTTGATGAGAGTGGCAATGGGTGGGGGTGCATTAGAACTTGTGCCTTAATACGGTTTGAGTCCTTAGTTGAATGCGAATGTAAAAAGGATAAGGGCAATTAGGTAGCCTTGTCTTGTCTTGGTGAGTGCGAGTGTGGGATTTGGGGGTTGGACCTCATTAATTATATATATGAGCATGGTTGCGAGAGGGGCGGGGGTTTGGACATTTAGTTGCCCAATTTCGTGCCTAAAGCCTATCATTTGTTACCCCTTACTTAGTTTCCTAAAATTTTACCCAACTTGACCCGGTCTTATAGTGTTAGTAGTGTTTTAGTAGTGTGTAGATATGTTATTGAAGGTCTGCTTCGATAGCTTTGTTTGTTTGAGTTAAAAAAAAAGAAAAAAAAATCAGAAAAAGAAAAGAAAAAAAGAAGAAAAGCAATGAAAAAAGAGATTGATGTTGAGTTATCTTGTATATAGTAGTTAAGTTTGGTAGTTGTTTGTTTATTTTATTGTGTAATAAAAGACCGGGTTAAGTTTTCGCTACTACATATATATTCCATTTCCTACCCGTACACCTAGCCACGTTACAACCTTAAAGCCCTTTTGATTTGCATTCATGTTTGGCACGTGTTAGGAGAAGGACCGATTTAGGTACAAGCCTATAGTTGTGCAACCGCCCGTTTGCCTTTTGTGTGTCTAGCTCATAGTTGCTAGTGCTTACTTGTTGCCGAGAGAAGAGATATAGAGAGGGGTGCGTTATTTTGGGTGTTAAGAAAGGGTTAGTAAAAGGACTACATGTTTATGCTTCGTTTACGTTGATCGCTTGTTTTGAAAATGGTTTGATGAGTTGCTTGAGACAAGCAACGGTTAAGTGTGGGGATGTGACGGGTGGTCCATAGGACAACCCTTAATGATGTTAAAAGACGAGTTTATCCCTCACTTGATCGTGTAATTATCTTGAATTAGATAACTACAGTTGCTTATGTTTCAGGTACGTTTTGGAGCTTAAAATGGACAAATTGCTGCTGTGGAAAGACTGGAGTGGAACGGGTCAAGAATGGAAGGAAAAAAGAAACAAAACAGAAGATTCAGGGGTCCACCGTAACTTACGGTGGCTACCGTAAGTTACGGTAGCCCTGAAACCTGCATTTCTCCACCGTAACACAGTACTGATCCACCGTAACTTACGGTGGGTACCGTAAGTTACGGTGGAGGCTGCGGAAAAAAACGTAACTGCCTCATTAGACCGTTTTTGGTGGTGTCTTTTTACATTACTCATCATTGGACGTTTTCTCTGCACTTAGGGGGCGATTTTGGCTGGTTCTACCTGTTTCCAAACAATTCTAAACATTTGGTTTTGGTTTTTGATTCGTATGAACTTGAACTTTGATGTTACGATGATCAACCGAACAATGTCCGGCTAAATTTGTGGTGATCATCTTAGGTGAAGGTTTTCTTAAACTCTTGTGTGTTTGTTCCTTTATTTCTAGAATGATAACTTTGTGTTTGCTTTGATTATCATGGTGTATGAGTAATTGATTGTAGCTTGTTAATTGGTATTGCAATTCTAGTCTAAATCGTATGTTCTTGGTGTCGTTGATAATCGAGATATCACGGGAAGGGTTAGGGTTGGATATTGATTGATTGATCATCAGGAAACAACCTCGCATTCATATAATCCAAGTACTTTGTTCCCTTTTATCACAACAATTGTTTATACACGAGTTATGTCTATGTAACTCTTTCTAGTTGGAATTTCGCACAAGTGTTAAAAGAAACTGAATCCTAAGATGGTCATTGTTCTCATAATCTGAATTAAACATCCAATCTTGATTAGTAAGTAGTTGATAATTTAGTTTTCTAAAACAAACAATCCAAAAAATTGATCTTTAATTTCTGCATATTAGGTTAATTGTAGTTAAATTGCAAAGCTATAGAATCAACACATTTTCCATAAACTCCCTGTGTTCGATACCCATTTACTGCTATCTACTAGTTGTAATTTGGATTAAATTTGCGTGTACTACGACAGCATGTCAGTAAGCACTCCCGACTCTCCTCGACGTTCGATGTTGAAGTCGCTACCGGAAGAACCGTCGCCGTTAATTCTGTTCTTCGTGATTGTACTCTTGAGCTCAACAATCACATCTTCCCAATCGACCTCATCCCGATGCAACTTGGAAGTTTTGACATCATAGTAGGCATGGACTTTCTTCGCGAAAACCATGCTGAAGTTGTGTGTTTCGATAAGATGATTCGATTCTCGCTCGCGAATGGTGATTTATTATGTGTCTATAGTGAAACTTCTTCGAAAGGTCTCAAACTCATGTCTTGTGTCCAAGCTAGCAAGTATCTCCGCAAGGAATACAGAGCTTTCTTGGCTAACATTGTAGTAGCGGAGAAGGAAAAGAAAGGAAAGACATAAGTGAAAGACGTTCCTGTGGTTCGTGAATTCCCTAATGTGTTCCCTGACGATCTTCCCGGTCTACCGCCAAGTCGTGATATCGACTTTCGTATCGACCTCATTCCTGGAGCCAATCCTGTTGCCAAAGCTCCCTACCGACTCGCACCGTCCGAAATGCGTGAACTCTCAAACCAACTCCAGGAATTACTTGAGAAAGGCTTCATTCGCCCGAGCACCTCTCCTTGGGGCGCGCCAGTCCTTTTCGTTAAAAAGAAGGATGGGTCGTTCAGGATGTACATTGATTATCGGGAACTGAATAAGTTGACTATCGAGAACCGCTATCCCCTGCCTCGCATTGATGATTTGTTTGATCAGCTACAAGGTGCTACGTGCTTCCCGAAGATCGATCTACGCTCAGGCTATCACCAGTTACGCATACAAGAGGATGATATACCCAAAACCGCTTTTCGCACTCGATACGGTCACTATGAGTTCGTTGTTATGCCTTTTGGTTTAACCAACGCACCCGCGGTTTTCATGGATCTGATGAATCGCGTGTGTAAACCATATCTCGACCGTTTCGTCATCGTGTTCATCGATGATGTCTTGATCTATTCCAAGTCGAAAGCCGAACACGCGCAACATCTACGTTTGGTTCTCGAGCTACTCTAGGGGAACCGACTCTATGCCAAGTTCTCCAAGTGCGAATTTTGGCTGGAGGAGGTTCAGTTTCTGGGTCACATTATCAATAGTCAGGGTATTCACATCGATCCCGCGAAGATTGAAGCCGTTAAGAGTTGGATTACACCTAAGAACCTGTCTGAAGTCCGTTCTTTTCTCGGACTAGCGGGCTATTATCGACGATTTATCGAAGGATTCTCAAAGATCGTTGTGCCGCTTACCGCTCTCACGCATAAAGACAAGCCTTTTGTTTAGGGAACTGAACAAGAGTCTGTTTTTCGAACCCTCAAGCACATGCTTTGCAATGCTCCTGTTCTCACACTACCCGCCGGAAACGACGACTTCATTGTCTATTGTGATGCCTCCAACCTTGGTCTTGGTTGTGTTCTTATGCAGCGAGACAAGGTTATAGCTTACGCATCTCGTCATCTCAAAATCCACGAGAAGAACTATACAACCCATGATCTCGAGCTAGGCGCAGTTGTTTTTGCGTTAAAGATTTGGCGACACTACCTATATGGTACCAAGTATACGATCTTCACCGATCATAGGAGCCTACAACACATCTTTGATCAGAAAGAACTTATATGCGTCAACGCCGATGGGTAGAACTTCTCAACGATTACGACTGTGAGATTCGTTATCACCCAGGCAAAGCAAATGTCATTGCCGACGCTCTCAGCAGACGGAGTTATTTGCTCAGCATTCGTGATGTCCAAGCCCAATACGATCTCAAAACTCTCATCCGCGAAGCCCAACATGCTTGTTTTAATGAACGCACTCTGAAGAAGGAACGAGTCTATCACGATGGAGCCCAGCTTGTAAATAAGCCCAATGGGATATTCCATTATCTGGATCGAATTTGGATCCCTAAACGGACCGATTTGCGAAAGATATTAATGGACGAAGCCCATAAATCCCGGTATTCTATTCATCCCGGTGCCGATAAAATGTACCAGGACCTTCGCTACAAGTACTGGTGGCTTGGCATGAAAAGGGATATTGCTCTCTACGTTGGGAAGTGCCTGACTTGTGCAAGAGTCAAGGCTGAACACCAAAGACCCTCTGGCTTACTCGAACAACCACCGATTCCTATGTGGAAGTGGGAGAGTATAGCTATGGACTTCATAACAAAACTTCCGCACACGTCATCAAGTCATGACAGCATCTGGGTTGTTGTTGACCGTCTAACCAAATCAGCTCACTTTTTGCTAATACGGGAAGACTACAAGGTAGAACGATTAGCCCGAATCTACACCAACAAGATCATTTGTAATCATGGGACGCCTCGCGACATCATCTCTGACCGTGACGCTCGGTTTACCTCGCGACTGTGGGAAACGTTTCAAGCGGCTCTCGGTACTACGCTTAACTTAAGTACTGCATTCCACCCTCAAACCGACGGTCAGACTGAAAGAACGATCCGTACTCTTGAAGACATGCTCCGTTCGTGTGTCATAGATTTCGGTGGTAATTTGGATGCATACCTGCCGTTAGTCGAATTCTCGTACAACAACAGCTATCATTCAAGCATTCAAATGGCACCATTCGAGGCTTTATATGGAAGAAAATGTCGATCGCCTATTGTATGGCACGAGATCGGTCATTCGCAATTAACCGGTCCTGAGCTATTACAAGAAACGACTGACAAAGTCCTCCAAATCTGAGACAACTTGTTGAAAGCTCGAAGTCGACAGAAAAGTTACGCTGATAGACGACGCAAGCCCCTTGAATTTGACGTTGGCGACTACGTACTCCTAAAGGTATCACATTGGAAGGGTGTGGTCAGATTCGGCAAGAAAGGGAAACTAGCGCCTCGATATGTTGGACCTTTTAAGATTCTGGAAAGGATCGGAAAAGTCACCTACAGACTCGAACTACCAAAGGAACTTAGTAACGTCCACCCGACTTTCCATGTGTCAAACCTCCGAAAGTGCCTAGCTGAGCATGATTTAATTGTACCTCTCGATGACCTTCAAGTAAACGAAACACTACACTTCGTGGAGAAGCCTGTCGAAATCATGGATCGCCAAACCAAGAAGCTCAGACGCTCGCACATTCCTATTGTGAAAGTCCGATGGGAAGGCAAACGAGGCACAGAGTTCACTTGGGAACTCGAAAGCGACATGAAGGCGAAGTACTTGCAGTTGTTTGTTACGACTTCGGCTTAATTTCAGGACGAAATTCCCTCAACTAGGGGAGGCTGTAACACCCCGTGTTTCAAAAGTCAAAGTCAAAGTCAAGGTCAAAGTCAACGGCCGATCACGCGATTTGACTGATAGTGATTTCTTTTATGAATTTAACTTTAGTTGTATTATGTGGAGTAAGTGTCAGTAATCGCAGTAATCGACGTGTGTTATTCGCTATTTAATCGACATACGACTGTGAACTATAGGAAGTAACAATGCGATAAAGTCAACTAAACGCTAATCAATCTAACTTAATCAACATCGAATCACAATCGAACTCGCAACTCAAAATACGCATTTTGGTTATTGTTATACGTGTGTGTGTGCCTTATGTGTTACTTGTGCATGTTTACTTAGGTTATGTGTGGTAATCAATCGAAACGCAATCAAAACTCAATCGCAATCGAACTCAATCGCAATCAAAACAGTATGATAATTAGTAGAGAAGAGATAGTGCGAGATATGAGTAGTTGGGATTAAAAGTAATTTGAATAGGAAACTCTATCGCATCGCTCACTCGAATCGCATCGCAACGCGCTACACACAAATCGAAACAGCAAAACTCATCGCGCCGAGCACTCGAACCAGGTGCCAGCCGACCGAACAGCCACCCGGCCGGACTGCCACCCGAGCAAGGTGCCATCCGACCGAAGTGCCACTCGGCCGGGCTGCCACCCGAGCGAAATGCTATCAGACCAACCAGCCCTTTCCATTTTGGGAATCCTATAAATACCCCTTGTCACTCTCAAACTTTCTACTTTTGGCAACTGACGTCCGACCAGCTTGTGTTCCCCACCTTTTCTTCGATTTCTCTCAATTCCGGTAAGATCTCGTCCTAAATCTTGTACTTCCTTAATCTACACGCACACCTACACCTTTCTACCTTTTGAATCTTAACTTTTAACCGTGAAATCATCAAGATTCAAGGTGTTCTAGGATGACGTCATCATGTGTTCTTGAAGAACATCATGTTTTGGCCTCAATCCGCCAAGAACAACTTAGATCTAACCGATTTCCACATAAACAAACAAAGATCTCTCGTAGATCTAAACATATCTACAATGAAAAGGATTGAAAGATGGTTCTCCAACTTTCTTTCAACTCTTTTACACTAAATGCACTCAAAACCGATAGAATCGGAGCTCATGCCGACTTACTACTCATTCATGTGGTTGGGGTGGCTCAAGATCTGTATTCTATCTACGAGGTTAACGATTTCGGGTTAAACTTGGAACAACGTCTCGAACCGTCCACTGATCGGGTTTCGGTGATTCCTGTCCGGTCAGGAGCACCAAGTACGGACGAGGTTTCTGTTGCTTAACACGTTATCCAAATATCTTGATAAAATGAAAAACCATCAAAAACAACCAAGTGTAAGACGAACAGGTCGACTAGGACGGAGTGCCGTCCGAACGGACTGCTATCCGAACGGACAGCCACTCGTACGACCGACCACCCGTACGACTTGCACCTTGGTCCCACACTTAACTATTTTTGCCAACATTTGAAGTTTGAATGTTGAACGAATTGCTGTTCGATCGGACTACCATCCGATCGAACTACCAATCGAATCATGAGACATTTAAACTTCGACACTTAAACAATTTTCAACATATTCAGTAACAGGGTTGCCACCCGGTCGGATGGACATCCGACCGAGTGACCGCCCTGCTGTGGTTGTGTTTTCACTAAGAAACCTCGCCATTCGAGTTACCGTCCGATCGACCGACCTGAAAGGTAGAGATACTTCAATGTTTTCAAAATACTACAACGAAAACTTCAAAAGTCAAGCCATCATACACAAACACATCCTTCCCAAAGGAAGGAACAATCCACTCGAACAGTCATCCGACCGGATGACCGTCCGAACGGACTACCACCCGCACGACTGGCCGTCCGATCGGATTACCATCCGACCGAACTGCTGT
This sequence comes from Helianthus tuberosus, assembly GCA_030545235.1. Classification (NCBI taxonomy): domain Eukaryota; kingdom Viridiplantae; phylum Streptophyta; class Magnoliopsida; order Asterales; family Asteraceae; genus Helianthus; species Helianthus tuberosus. Next base: position 62,914,953 of record CM060375.1, read on the forward strand.
CCGACTCACTTGTACTTTGCATCGTTATACGCGTCATTTATCATTATGCTATCGATCTGTTCAGGCTAAACCTACTCTCTAGCGCTCCCTTCAATCCATCAATCGCTGTGAGTATACTCGATCCCTTTTTGCTTTACGCACTTTTGGGTGTTACATACGTTACGAATATTTAAATCACATCGAACACACTACTCAATACTATTTAAACGCTAACCATTCCTGCATGTTATACGTGGCTTAATGAATGCTTGTTTGTTATGTTTACACATGGAATGCTGTCTACCTGCTTTAGCAACGATAGTACTATAGTTTGGACTCAGCACCCGTTCACTCGGGGGTTGTTAAGGACAATTATTTGCATGGATTACAGTGGTGATCATGTATTACGAACTGCCTTGGGCAGTCAACCCGCAGTCATTGGTATCGATAGATCTATGTCGATAACTAACGTCTTCATTTCACTATGCGTACGTGCTGGTTATGCGTAAACGATTTCGAACTCTATTATGCTAATATTAAACTTGTATGCTCACCTTTACACTATGTGTATTGACTGTTACTTTAACGTATGTGACAGGTGCTTAAGTTGTTTATATGCTTAGCTTGCTGTGTACTTGAGGCCAGGAAAGGTCTAGGATGCTCTCTGTGCTTTGATGAAATCGAAGCTAGGAAAAGAGGTCCTAGAAACCAATAAATAAACTATCTATGTATAAATCTGAGTGGTCGGAACAGAACTACTTGACTAGATTTTGTCTGTAATAATTTGTTTGCCTTTTAAGACATGGTATGGGACATGTTACTTTAAATTAATTGGTAATGATAATTGTTATGGAAACTTCTGGACAATCTGTTTCGCTCAGTGCCACGCCCCGAAGTTTCCTCCATCGGTTGGGGTGTGACATACACCCCGTGCTTGGTTGTTGCCACTAATAACTTAAATGAGCCGAGGATATCTAGGATACGATCGCGTTAACCCCCAATGTTTAAGTTATCAAACGAAACAGATTAAAACGGGTTATGCGGATTTTGTAGCCACAATCCGGTATATGATCCCATACTCGACCAAGCGGTAATAATTTACCGTATCTCAAGCCCGTATAGGGAAAATAGGTTAAATGTATTTACCTGAGCTAGTACTTGACTTTAAATGCAATGTTTATAATAACTTAGCTGTTTAATCAATAGGTAATTGTAGGTAGCATTTACTGGAAGGCTCTAGTCTGGAATGATGGTATAAATAACCAATTTGAATGCTAACAGGTCCTATTTAAGTCGTAAACTTAGACCGGCTAGCTTAAAGTGTCAAAACGGTACGATACGCTAGATTAAGCGATGATCAGAATAGGATGTAGTTTAAACCCAACAAGTACTAAGACTTGTATAATATGGGTAAACTATTAACATTCTGGGATATGATATAAAGATGATAAGGTTAAACCCGTTTCGGTAAACTTATGTAAACTAGTTACATAAGTCGAACCGTACACGTATAAGCATTAATGGGTAACCTAATGAGTCATGAACAAGTTCCATGTGCTAATATACTTTAAACAAGTTATAACATCAGTAGGATATTACTGTCTATGCCTGTTAAGGTTTTAAAATCCAAATAGGCCTCATAAGGGCGTTTTGGTCATTATGTGACGTATAAAAGGAACTTGAATATAATCTGATGTTATGATCATAAACATTCTGGAAAAAAATAAGTTATTTGTGATATAATATCAGTAGGATATCAAACATATGTGTATTTTATAGTTTAAGACCAAACTATACACCGTAGGGGCATTTTGGTCATTTCACACATAGTTTAAAAGCTTATTTGGGATTCTAAGTTTATAACATGTATCTACTATGAAAACATTTTAAATAAGTTATAAATTCAGTAGGTAACAAGTCTTGGTTGGTAAATATGGTTTAAAACCATACTACGCTCCAAAAAGGCGTTAAAATCGTTAAATGACGATATTTACAATGTTTTATGAAAACTGATGTTATGATCAGATTTATATGATCAAAATATTTTATTTAGTATAACATATCAGTAGGTAAAAAGGTTTTGTATGAAAACCAATATTAAAACCATTTTTATCGTCACAAGGGCATTATCGTCATTTAACAACATAATACAAAAACTTGTGCATAAACTCAGTTTGTAAACTGACTTGACATCTCAAATAATTCTATTTATGATATTATATCAGTAGCTAATGAGTTTAGTATAAGAAATTATGTTTAAAACCATTTTATGTGCCAAAAGGGCATTATGGTCAATTAAAGCATAATTTACGATATAATATGAAAACTCAGTTTATTATCAGATTAATAACATCAAAATATGTTAAAAATGTGAACATATCAGTATGTAATTCATTTGCAAGTTCAGTACTATTTAAAACCTTATTTTTAACAAAAAGGGCAATATAGTCAAAGTATAGCATATTAACGGAAACTTGCATAAAACTCAGATTACTATTATGATCATGTAATATAACCTCAGAGGGTTATACTACATAATAATATGATCATAATGGAACCTTAAATCAGTAGGAAACTAAACTAATTCGGGTCAGAATTGAAAGTCAAAGCAGAAGTCAAACTTCGCGACTTTCGGTTGCGAACTGACCCTAGCACTGGAATTGACGAGCCGAACATGTTTACACATGTTATAATAATTATTACCAAGTTATTAATCTGTTAAAACATATTTTAGAACACCTACATTATCAGATTATGATTATTTCAAAAACCACCCAGTTTGACTTTTTAATATTAATAACTTTGACCCGTCAATTGACCAAGTAAACGTGATTCTTAGGAGGTGCCCTTTTGAGGGATTATGATCATGTAGCCATGTTCGCCTCGAACAACGGCTGGATCATTAAGGTCTAAACCGAAAGTCAAAGCATTTATCGAAAAAGCCTGACTTTCGGCTTTTATAAGCCTACAAACGAAAATGCAGGAGGTTGGAACACTTACAAGTGGTCCTAGCTCGAATTTAGAACTCAGGTGGAGTCTCCCTTCAGTTGGGAATCTCCAGAGGAAGAGAAGAGTTGATAAAACAAGAATGAGCAAAGGAAAGTGTTGAAGAACACTCCTATTTATAGTTAGAGCTGAAGTTTTGGATCAATCCAGATGTAATGAGGGGCTAGCAGATCATTCCAGGTGTCCTAGGACGTGTCCTAAACCACCATGTAGCTCATGGTTTCGAATTACAAGTGTTATGGTGGTTTGTGTGGAGAACAAGGAAAAATGCAGCAGCTGTTTGACACTTTCTGCAAAATAGCTACCGTCACGCTACGTGACAAGAATAGAGGTGGGCTGTTGCGCGATGCGGCGCCCCCTATTATTTTTGAAAAGTTGGCAGCTTTATTCCTTGCCTCCCAAAACTCTAAATAACTTTCATTCTTGGCACTTTTAACCCCTCTAAGCCAGTATTAGGCATACCCAGAAGTATAACCGAACATCATTAAGCTCCGGGTTCGTTAAAAGGTCACTCAGAGGTATAAATTAACATGTTGACGCTTTTAATCCTTCAATTAACAATCTTTCAATTAAAATCACAAACGGTTCCGTTCATCAAACAAGTGGCTCGTTTAGAGAATACGCATACCGTAAAAGGTCATTCAGAGGCATAGTTTAAGCATGATGACACTTTTAGTCCCTCCACATTCATACTTTTCACATTTGTCAAAAAAAAAAATAGTCTCTCCTTGCCAACATTAGGCATATTTAGGATTAGTGACACGTGTCATTACATCATTGGACACGATTTTACGAGGTGTTACATCCTCACCCCCTTAAAAGAAATCTTGACCTCGAGATTTACTCAAAAAGGTGGGGGTACTTCTGTCGCATAGTGCACTCGACCTCCCATGTATACTCGGGGGCTCTACGGGCATCCCATTTGACCTTTACAATAGGTACATGCTTCCGTCGGAGCTTCTTAACCTATCAATTCACGATCGATATCGTTTTCTCAATAAACAGCAGGTTTTCATCAATCTGCACGTCTTCATGAGACATTGCCAGCGACTCATCGGCTAGACATTTCTTTAAATTGCATATGTGGAACACATTGTGAATTCCACTGAGCTCCTCAGGCAAGTTTAATTTGTATGCTACGGATCCGACACATTCGATGATTTCGAATGGTCCACTATACCTTGGGCTTAACTTGCCCTTCTTACCGAATCGAATCACACCCTTCCTGGGTTATACTTTCAGTAGAACTTTGTCCCCTATTTGGAACTTAAGAGGTTTACGCCTCCTGTCAGCGTAGCTCTTCTGCCGATCTCTGGCAGCTTTTTGAAGATCACGGATTTGTACAATCTTATCCGTCGTCTCAAGGACTATCTCAGGTCCTGATAGTTGGGCTTCCCCAACTTCTGCCCAACAAACGGGCGTTCGACATTTTCTCCCATACAAGGCCTCGAAATGAGCAGCCTTGATGCCCGTACGATAACTATAATTGTAGGAGAATTCAATTAGGGGGAGATGGTCATCCCAGCTACCACCCAAGTCGATTACACATGCTCTCAGCATGTCTTCCAAAGTTTGGATTGTACGCTCACTATGTCCACCAGTCTGTGGATGGTAAGCCGTACTGAAGTTTATTCTTGTGCCTAAAGATTGCTGGAAACTTTTCTAGAAATGAGAAGTGTATCTTGTATCTCTATCGGGTACAATAGATACCGGCACTTCATGTAGGGACACAATCTCGTCCACATACAGTTTCGCCAACTTATCGGAGCTACGTGTCTCTTTATGGGCAAGAAATGTGCTGACTTAGTCATCCTATCAACAATGACCCATATTGTGTCATTACCACACTTGGTTTTAGGCAACTTGGTAATAAAGGTCATAGTTACCTTCTCCCACTTCCATGTGGGAATTTCCAATTATTGTAGTAGTCCTGACGGCTTTTGATGTTCAGCTTTAACCTGCGAACACGTCAGACACTTAGCTACATAGGTGGCTATGGATTTCTTCAAACCCATCCACCAATAATTCTTCTTTAGATCTTGATACATCTTGTCACCTCCAGGGTGAACTGAGTATTTAGAATTATGTGCTTCCTGGAGGATTAGATCTCTAAGTCCTCCAAAGTTCGGAACCCAGATTCAACCATGGAATCTAAGAATTCCATCATTCTCGGGTGAGAACTGATCAGCGGTTCCACCTAATCCTACATAAGTCCTACAATCCAAGTTTTTCATTACAAGAGTCAGAAAATCTGACTCTACCTTCTCTACCTCGTGTTGTGGACAGTAGACCTCTTTGATCATATCCACAAACTTTTACCATTCTAGGTTGTAGAGGGGAATTTTCCCCGTTGATTGGATCATTGTTTTCCACCATGTAAGAGCCTCGCCCTTGAACGACCGTGATACAAACTTCACACTATCTTCCTTTGAACAACCGCTGATATCAACGACGGTTTCCATTTCGTCTAACCAAAGCATGCAACCAATAGCCCCTTTTTCGCCGTTGAAGTCTCTTGGCTTGCAAGAGACGAAGTACTTGTAAGTACATCCTTTAGATGAACGGGGTTTATTATCAAATACAATCTTCTTCTGTGGTTCACTCTTTGCATTCGAAGAGTGAACAAAATCCTCTTTATGAGATGAATGTGGTTTGGAATGGGACTTGGAGCGAGTAGCACTCGACTCCTTAAATTTTTCCATGACCTTTTATGTGGCCTTTCCAACAGTTGCATCTATTCGAGCTTGGAAATCATCAGCGTTGATGTTTACAGCATTAGGGTCGCTACTATCGTTGCGACTGTTGTGAGCCTCATCAAAGTTTACCATCTCAGAAGCTTTGGTACTAAACACCAAAATAATTTATTGCTTAGTTGCAATATAACAATTAGTCATCACCTTGATGACTTAACAAGCCATGGTATCATTAAACCATATAGGCTTTTTAACATTTCTAATGAATGTTGTTTTTGAAAATAGTTTAATATATTAGCCTAAGTCACAAAAGGACCGTCACTGGCATTAAAAATGGAACATAGTCCATTATTTACTTAGACAGGGGATCATAAGTCACAACTGTCGTTGTTGCATTGACAATATTAAATAGCTCAAAGGCTTATCTCGAAGGACGTTAAAATATGGCACAAAAGGCCTTGTCACAAAGGACATTTAAAATATAAGCCGCAATCTCATTTGATCAGGGGATTTAAGACTTGAACATAGTTCACCACCTTTAGACAGGGAATCGTAGACTACAACTGTCATCGTCATTAAAAGACGATATATTTTGGCACGTAGGCAAATTAGTCGGTATCACAAAAGGTTGTTAGAATAATAATCATCGCACTGATGATGTTAGTCATGATCACATTGATCATATTGACTATAAGGCTTAGACATAGTCCAAATACCTTTGGACAGGGGGTCGTAGACCACATCTGTCGTTGTCAAAGTTGACGATATAATATGGCCCTTAGGCAAGTTAATTGATTTCACAAAAGGATGTTAGAATAACAATCATCGCACTGATGATATTATTCATGGTTGCACTGATCATATAGACTATGAGGCTTGGGCATAACCCACCACCTTGGACAGGGAACCATAAAGGTCACAACTGTCATCGTCTCATTTGACAACAAGTATAGCCCGTAGGCACTTCATCACTAAGGATGTTAATAATATGATCATCGCATTGATGATACTAGGCATGATCCAACTCAATCATATAGGCTATAAGGCTTGGACGTAGTCCAAATATCTTGACAACTAGTGTGGTTCCTCAAGTCACACTTCCAAGACTGTTAACATTACTTGAATTTTAACATAGAATAATTTTCTTAAAATGGTTAAACAATATAGCCATGGTCGCATTAACCATAAAGGCTTGGAGGCTTGAACATAGTTCACCACCTCTGGATAGAGGGGATAGTCATCCTTAACTATCATGGTAGAAGGAATAGTCATCCTTAACTACCAAAAATTTTGGCCAATTTATGTGGACTTGCCAGTTGGCGGGTGTAAACCATTAAGATGATCTTTTGGAATCAATTAGCGGATCTATAAAGTTCGAATTAAAATCAAGACGATCGCTTGAGCAAAGGATATAATAAAATATATAATATCAATAATAATTCCAAAAGAAATTTTCATTAATCAAATATGAAATTACAATAATGCCTTAATAGGACTTGAATACAATAACTAACTTGTCCACGCGGGGACTAAAAGAAATACAAGTCCACACAGGGACTAAAAGATAAATATGTCCACATAGGGATTATAAGGGATAAATGTCCACGCAGGGACTAAACAGAAGAGACATGTCCATGCAAGGACTTAAAGGAAAATGAAATGAAATACAATGAAAGAAGGATTTCGAAAGCCTCCTTTACTTTATCCATGATACTTCTCTTCTTGGTTCACCGCACACGGTACAGACACTGAAGGTTTCAGTGGATAATGTAAGTCTTCCAAATAGGGATCCGTTGTAGAAGTAGAATCCAAGGATTCAATGGTTAGAGAATGATATGGATCACGGATTGGGTTAAGACTAGTATAATCCAAGTATGGGATTCCAAAACTTGGATGTAAGAAATATTGATCATAAGCATCCACCGGTATCATCTTCGAAGTTAGAGCTTCAGGGACCTCTGGTATGGACTCCACCGGTATAGACTTCAAAATTTGAGCCTCAAGGACCTCCGGTATGGACTCTGAAGTCTGGTTAAAGGTTTCAATAGGTTTAGTTCTGGGAATAGGTCCATAAAGGTCCTTTCTCCACACCGGTTGCACGCGTATCCTTGCTGTGGTACGAAGCTTGGCATTCCTTGGCTTCTGATGGGGAGGATTTCCATCAACGGCTGCTTTGATTGGCGACATGTTCCTGAAATATATAAAATTAAAAACAATGTTTACTTAATAGTGATGAGAGCATTCCTATGTCAAGTCTAGACTCGGAAAGTCTAAAGAATATGCTACTGTGTCATTTGAGATTAAACACTTAATAGGGATGAGAGCATTCCTATGTCAAGTCTAGACTCGGAAAGTCTAAGGAATATGCTGCTGTGTCATTTGAGATTAAACGCAAAAGGCTAGTGTTTAATTTACTCAAACGTTGGCTCTGATACCAACCTGTCACACGCCGACATTTCAACCACAAAACCTGGTGGGGCCGGTGGGGAGTATCGTGACGTAAGTTGATATCATCATAGTCAATATACACAGAATAGCACAACGAAAGTCTTGGAGTAAAATTACTATTACAAACCAAATGTCCAAAGTTCGAAATAATAATACAACGGCTTATAATAGTAAAGATCCACAGGCAGATCATAAAAATGTTTAAAAGATGTTCAACAGACTTTAGGCATATGTAAAGGATTTGCAAGATCCTCTTATAACAATACCAAGCAGCTTCTAGCCTATTACGTGTTGTACCTGTAACTTAGTCTTTTGAAAATACGTCAGTTTTCACTAGTAAATACTGTTAGGATCTGAGTTTCTTTTGATTGTGCTTGTTTGATTAGAATGAAGATGAAACAGAGTTAAATGCAACGGAATTAAATGAAACAAACTTTCAACACACAATCAATGAGAGAAATAGTTTTAGCAAACATGTTTATCTTGAAATCGAATGATTGTATTTGTTACAACTATAAATAACAATGCATGCATGCACTAATCTACCCCTCAGCCTGAGCTCACTATGATTGTTCGTACAGAATGACTTGGTGATGAAAAGAGCTAATAGAACAGTACAGGGTACTGTTCTATTTATAGTACAGAACAAACCACTGAGCATCTTTGGCTGACGTCACCATGAAAGTGACATCTAACCTCCTAACAACCTCTAACAACTGCTCTATACAAACACTGCTGTCTAACTACAGATTACAAATACAATACAATGAATAAAGTAAACTACTGCTTCTTCATTCCACTGTTATAGCTCCAGTAGTGCTTTGTGTCATCACCATTACTTGAACCATATTAGCAAATTGAGCATCAGAGCTTTATCTTCAACAGTCTTTAGGGATCAACAGCGGTTATGAAGGGCAGTACTTTAAGTCATCAGATGTTAGGCCACTTTCAAGGGGAAAGATTAAGTACAAACAACTGCGTATTCTGGATCCACTGATCTGATCCAGTTTTGGCTTTATCAACTGTTCCTTTGTAGGGTTCAATCCCAACAATCTCCCCCTGGAACAGATGATGCCAAAACCCTTCATTATTATGGATCTTTATTGCCTTATCAGGAGTTCCCTAACTTCTCCTTTGAATTGTAATTCAAAGTCCATGGAATCCACATCATCCTCATCCCTGCACAGTGTAAGCTCAAGGAGATCTTGTAAATCTTCAACACCCAGGCCAAGTTCTTCTTCCCTTGATATATGCTTCACCTCACCATTGGATTTGAGCAGAGTCAATACGTGGGTCTTTTTATTAGACTTCCACTTTAGTATTTTTGAATCCAATGGGTTTCTTAGGAGAGTTTTTATTGTTGATGAGTTTGGAGATGGAGGCCTACTCAAAACCTTTTTGGCTATATCTTGAAGCTTTGCTGAATCAGGATCCTCTAGAGCCATTCTTTTGATAGCCTCTTGAAAATACACAGCTTCTTGTTCTTTTTCTTCTGCATCAGTCTGTTTTTGCCTCTTTCTTTGGTTTAACTCAATGGTAGAGGTGTCAGATGATGTGAACAGTGGTTCAGAAGTGAGGACCTGCTGCTTTGGCATATCAGTGGTTTTGTAGACTGGTTTCTTTGGAACAGTGGGGTCCTTTTTCCTTAGCTCTTCCAGTATTTTGTAGGTCTGATCAATATTCTGCCTTGACCATCTTGCTATCTGCCTGGCTGTTCCATATTCTGCTGCAACCAACTCTTCCCTTTTTCTTTTGTACCCCAAGGTAAGATCAGCAATTTTCTTACTGAATTTGCTCCAGTATGGTGCTGTTCTTTTCATCCCTGGATCATTTTTTATTCTTTCAATTCTTTTAAGTTCAGCTTTGAGAGCAATGAGTGGCCAGTCTTGGAATTGTTCAGCTTTGGCAGGATAGAATTTTTCACTCATGATCAATTTTATGAGATCTTCTTTCAGATCTACTTGTAAGTCAACATCTGGAGGCAGGTTGGGCATCTCTTTACTTAGGTCTCTTGCATAGTCTTCCATTTGTTTAACCTTGGTGAGCAAGAACTGCATTCGACTTGAGATGACACTATCACCCTGCCCTTTGCATTCATATTTCGCCCTCCATTCAGCTTGCTTGGCTTTTAGTTTTAGATATTCATCCATGTTTTTAGGATCTCTAAAACCTGCCAGAGAAGGGAATTTTCTCTTTGAAGGGTTATCCACTAGATAGAACTGTTTCATTTCATCCTTCACTGCATGCAGTTCTAGTGGATATGTGGCAGCTAATGGTACAAGATCAGCAGGATCAAATCCTACCAAGGTTGTTGGATCTTTGATTGGGTTGGCCAATTTTGGTGGAATGAATGGTTGGGGTTTGATCACATTGTATGGTTTGGATGATAGTGGAATTGGTGCTGGTATGTCATCATCATGCACCTGTAACTTTCTTTTTCTTGTATACATCTTTTTGTGAGAAGGTGATTTTGTTTGAATTTTTGGAGCAGAAAGAATTATGGCTTGGGTAGGAGTGTTTGAGGTGATGGGTGACTGACTAACAGCTGTTGAAACAACTAGTGTTTCAACCACTGTTGTCACTATAACTGTTGATGTATCAACTGTTGTCTTCTGCACTTTGGTAGGTGGTGTTTGAGGTGGAGATGTATTTTGTGCTGTGACAGTGGATTGAGTGGTGGATGGTAAAATGGTAAGGGCAGTGGTTGAAATAACATTTGTTGAAACCACTGAAGTATCAACTACTGTTGGTACAACAGGTGTCTCAACATCTGTTGGTTTGGAGGATCGATGAGAGGAACTTTTGGGGATTTGAGGAGTATGTTTGGTGGTTTTGGAAGGTGTGGTTTTGGGTTGGCTAACTTTTCTGGTAGGTTGTCTTCTTTTAGTTTTAGAAGTACCTTGCTCTTCCTTTTCCATCATAACTTTCTTCTCTTGCTCAAATCTTTTTGACCCTTTTATTTCCATAGACTCTTTCATGTTTGCCTTTAGTTCAGCAAATGCATTTTGAGTCTCATCAACCTTTTTGGAACCATCTGGCCTTGGGATTTCTACCACAAGTTTAGACATTGGATCTGGTTTAATATATAGGCCTTCTTTTCCCTTTTTACCTTTCTCCCCCTTTTTGGCATCATCCGGGTTTTCAACAAAGATGATTGAAGGAGGAGCAGTGCCAGTGGTTTCAAGTAAATGTGCCTTGATTGCTTTGATATCAGCTTGTGTATCTTTGTACCTAGCTTCCATTACATTTCTGACCATTTGAAGCTGAATCTCATGTTGTTGATCAGCATATTGTCTCTGTTGAAGAAGCATAGGTTGAAATAAGTTCCATAGCTCAGTGGGGGAAGGAGCAGATGTTACAGATGTTGCAACAGTGGGTGTAGCCTTTTGAGATTGTAACAACTGTTGCAACATAGTTTTAATATCTGAAACAGATGTTTCAATTTTATCAATCCTCTCCGTCAATTCTTTGTATTTTAGACCATCACCCAAATGAATGGGATCATCTGATTTCCCACTGGCAGTGGTTGTATCAGTAGTTGACTTAGGGAAAGTTTCCCAAAAGTCATCCACTGATGCCCCTTGTTCTTGGTACTGGGGACTTCTTTTTTTAGCAGATGTTACCATTTTAAGCACACCAGTGTATAATGGAAACACACCAGTGGATACTATGGTTCCCAAAGAAGAAATTGCCTTCAAGGGAGTCTTACTAATGAAACTACTGTCCAGGTGTAAATCAGTGGATTCAACACCTTTAGTAGCTGCTCCACTTGAGCTACTGACAGGAATTACTGGTAATTCCTGCAGTGTAACCTCCCCAGCTGTTGGTGGGTTAGCATAGATAGAGGGACCAGACTCAGTCACTTGTTGAGGTATATTCTCAATGACAGGTGGTTGAGAAGAGCTGATTTGTGTCTGGTCTATATCAAGTGCATCCAACAGAGGTATCATTGATGGTGGGAGTTGTGCAGTGAGGATGGGGGTAGAAAGAGAATTTGCCCCGGGAGCAGGGCTGTGGAAGATAGATTCAAGTGAATCCATTGCTTCATAATGTGGTGTCCCTATGGATACAACCTGATCCTTTTGAGAGGATGCAGGGGGAGTTTTAGGCTGAGGTTGAGATCTTTCTTCCATCTGCTGTGAGGAAGTAGCAACAGTGGTTATTGGTGACTTTTGTGTTGTCATAGGTATAATCTCTGGGATCTCATCTTCCAGAGTTACCTTTTTGGAGGGTTTGGGGGGCTTTTTGGTAATTTTCTTTTTGTCTTGTTTGGTGATTTTAGGTGTGGGTTTCACAGAAGTGGGTCTGCTACTGTGATCACCTGGAGCAGTGGGCTCAACAACAGAGACCTGAGGATCAGTTGTTGCTGCTAAATTCTGCTCAGGTTCCTCTGTTTGTGTTTTTGAAGGTTTTGACAGCCTTGTAAAAGTTTTAGAAGATAGGCTGTTTATTTGAATAGGATTTCCTTGGATAAGCACATGTGCACTATCTTTTGGAATCTTTTTTTTTTTTTTTTGTAAATAAAAACTTAAAAATCTTGGAAATAATAAAAATGATTTTTTATTAACATTTTTGACCATATCATTGAAAATCTCCTAGGAGCAGTTAAAATCAACATCAGCTATGATAGCATAACCCAGATATTGGATTTTCAGTGGTATCTCATTAAAAGGTGTGGTTTTATTTGAAACACACATGAGGAGGGTATGAAATAAAAATCTCATGGCAGGTGGAAAACTGCCCTTTTGCAAAGTATCCTTTTTCATTTCGTCCTCATACCCTCTCTCAATGAAATCAGTTTGGTAGTAAGTCTTTGGGAAAGAGATTTTACCTGTAAGATCATTCATTTCAAAGACCTCAGAAATGTCTTTTGGTGTGACAGCAACCTGAATTCCCTTTATCGATGAAGTAATAGCCCCGGGCTTTTTGTTCTGAACTTGAAGTTCTGCATTTTCCAGAATTCTCAGAGGGTATCCAGGTAGATGGGTGCAATACAAGTCAATAAAGTTTTGTACTTTGAAGACGAGAGTGCATCAATTACGAAGTGAAAGGTTGTGTTTTGACTTGGTTTCTCAAGTATACACAGGTAGTTATGAGGGGTTTTGAATGGAAGAGCCATGGTGAATCGAAGGTGGTTGAGAGCGAATGAAGAAGATGAGTGAGTTGAGAGAATTTGATGGAAACTGTTTTTGAAAGGAATTTTGAATTCGATTCGACAGTGAAAACCCTATTTGGGGTTTTGATCAGGGTTTTATAAAGTGAAAAAGTGTATGCTGACATGGCAGCGGTTACAAAGATCTAACGGCTAAGTATTGTCCACGTGACAACCTCTGGTGAATAATGGATGACAGTTGTTAGGAAACCACTGATGGATCAATATCAGTGGTTTACAGTGGTGAACATGAAAACAGTGGCTGATTTTAAACTATTAGTGGATAGTCATCAGTGGGTTAAAACACTAATGTTTGACAACAATATTTAACAAGGACAATGAAGGAACAGGGGTTGACTCTCAGCAGTGGAAAATATCAACAGAACAGATGTTTGAACCAAAACAGTGGTTGTAGCAGACTTTTAAGGATTTAATGAAAATTTCATTTTTAGCTATTTTTAAGGATGAATTTTTGTATTTTCTGAAAACATTTTAATGCTTTTATTCATAGAAAATCAGGATTCTGCCTGTTAGTCCATGTTCAGCATGCCAATACTAGAGATCAAGCTTTCAAAGGTGGATGTGTCTAATGCTTTTTTTAGCACATTTGCCAGCTGATCTTTAGTTGGAACATGGTGCAGAGAAATCAAACCTTTTTCATAGCAATCCCTCACAAAGTGATGTCTGATATCAATGTGCTTGGTGATTGAATGTGAGACTGGATTTTTGATGATATTTTTTGCTGCCTGACTGTCCAACATGAGAGGTGTCTTTAAGGCAGTGATACCAAAATCCAGCAGTTGATTTTGAAGCCATAACAGTTGGGTTGAACAGCTTGCAGCAGCTATATACTCTGCCTCAGCAGTGGATGTTGAAACAGCTGCTTGCTTTTTGCTTTGCCAAGACACTAAGCAACTGCCAAGGAATTGGCACCCTCCTGAAGTGGACTTCCTTGTTGTATTGCATCCAGCAAAGTCACTATCTGAGAAACCTGAAAGCTTGATATTTCCATCAGCTGGATACCAGATACCAAGTGTGGGAGCACCTTTTAAGTATCTGAATATCCTTTTTACAGCAATAAGATTTGACTTTCTAGGGGCTGATTGGGATCTTGCACAAACACATGTTGCAAACATGATGTCTGGCCTAGATGCAGTTTGGTACAGTAAAGACCCAATCATGCTTCTATAAAGAGTTTGATCAACCAAATCATCCTTCTCATCAGACATGACTATCTTTGTAGTTGCTATGGGTATACTAAATGGTTTGCAATCATCCATCTCAAATTTCTTTAAAAGTTCTTTGGCATATTTGCCTTGATGGATGAAAGTACCATTTTGCAGTTGCTTTACTTGGAGACCAAGAAAACACTGTAGTTCACCCATTGTACTCATCTCAAACTCAGTTGTCATGAGTTTTCTGAACTCTGCACACATTTTGGAACATGTGCTTCCAAAAATGATGTCATCCACATAAATCTGGACAATCATCAAGAAGGTTTTGTTGACTCAATATCAAAGAGGGAATACTTACAATAATGCAGAATAACCGAGACACAAGGCAATAACTTGATATAGCGAAATGATATTTGTAACTTTGATGAAAACGATCATTAGAAGGGAAGCCACATGCGTAACAAACGATGCATGTGTATTATATGAAATGATCAAGTATCGAGACAAAGGAGTGTTTGCTTTAATGAAGGAAATTGTCGTGATGCAACTACCATTAAGAGGAGTAGAGATGCAAAAATCTACTCGCTAGAAACAAAAGTGGAAATTTCAATAATAGAATTTCGAGTACTTCACATGTTCGGTTAACTGAAATAGCATATATGTCGCAACCCCCGCCCCCTATCTGTCCCGGGAACGGGCGGCCACGAGAACAGTTTTGGTAATATCATTTTGTTTATCATTTTGGCAGCGGAAATTTCATCAGGACCGTAGTTAGGAAATATTTATCAGAGTAAATACCACACTTTTATAACATTAAACATATTGGGATAAAACCCGAGTTTTCATTACAAACATTTTCATAGGGAAAATCCCTATTTTATTGAATAAAACATCTTCTTTTATTTAGGTAACTTTTATAGCCACTTTTCCAAGCCTTCAATGCTATCCAGCTGGCTTCTAGTTGGCTTTCACATTTTGTTACCTGAAACGCGTTTAAAAACATTTTGTTAGTGGGAAATACTGGTGAGTGAATCCCAGTTTAATCAAGAAGAGTTTTATCCATTAACAGTATTGAGAGCTATCACATTGTTTATTTCTACACAATTACTCATTCAGTATCGTCAATCCTGACTGGTGGGTCATATTACACATTGGCTAACTCTTTGTCCAATGGTATCGTGTTCCACATTTTGTATACAAAAACCCAACATACCGGCAGTAATTGAAGAATTACAAAGACTCAATAACTGCTTAATCACATTGTAAAACATTAAGGTTTTGTAAAAACAATTTACAAAAAGGAGATTACGCACATTGCTGTCTTAGGTTTTCTGTAAGGGTTTCCTGGTGATTATCTATAATTTACAAAAATGCACATATGTAAGTAAAATAACCCATTATTTACATTAGTAATACCTTCCCCGAGACGACATTCCAACGACTACGTCGGGAAGAACCTCGACAGCCGTTACAGAACCCTGGATCAATCGGGCAGTGTATCTAATACGTAACCGGGGTTATAATACTTACATCGGGGCAGAAGTTCGTTAATTAAGGGGGTATTATACCCGAAAATTATGCCTACTATTCAGAAATTGAGAGAAAGAAAAGTGTGTGAGAGATCGGAGACTGAAGCCGACGCCCTCAATTTATAGGGCTGTAATTCGAGTTTTACGCGGCCCGCGTAAGCTTCGGCTTGGGTCTACGCGGCCCGCGAGGGCTTGTAGACTAGGACGTAGCCTTGCTGCGTCAACACGTAGCCTCAATACGAGTCCGACACGTGGCGGCCTGGGGGCTCTCCGGAGATCTGAGTTGTCGCGGCCCGCGTAGGTCAAGGGGGTGGCTTACGCGCCCCGCGAGAGACCTATTTTTATTGTTTTTGTTTAATTTTTATAAAAATAAAGGTATTCGGGCTTGGTTTTCATATACGGGGTACATTTAGAGACATATAAGGGTATTTTAAAATATTTTTAGGGTGTCAAAAAATATTTAGGAGGGTTGTTATATCCTCCCCACCTTGTTTTAGAGCTCGTCATCGAGATCTACTGGAACAAGTGTGGATATTTCCTTTGCATTTCGGATTCAAGCTCCCATGTGTATTCTGGTCCTCTTTTGGAGTCCCATTTCACTATGACCAGAACTAATCTCTTGTGCTTGAGGTTCTTAACTTTCCTGTCTTCAATCTGTAGAGGTCTCTCTACAAACTTTAACTGCTCATTTACCTCTATATCCTTAAGAGGCACTACGAGTGATTCATCAGCTAAACACTTTTTGAGATTAGATAGATGAAATACATCATATATTCCTGCCATTTCCTCTGGCAGTTGTAGCTGATAGGCTACAGGTCCTATTCTTCTAATAATCTCAAAAGGTCCAACATACCTGGGGCTTAGCTTTCCTCTTTTGATGAATCTTACCACTCATTTCCAAGGAGAGACTTTCAATAACACTTTATCTCCTACTTGAAATTCCAATGGCTTTCGTCGGTTATCAGCATAACTCTTTTGTCGATCACGTGCTGCTTTCAGTCGTTCCTTGACTTGAATGATCTTGTCTGTTGTTTCTTGTACTATCTCAGGTCCAGATAGTTGCTTTTCTCCAATTTCTGCCCAACAGACTGGCGTTCGGCATTTTCGTCCATAAAGTGCTTCGAAAGGTTCAGCATGATACTTGTATGATAACTGTTATTATAAGAAAATTCTATCAATGGTAAATGATCATCCCAATTACCTCCGAAATCAATTACACAAGCTCTAAGCATGTCCTCCAATGTCTGAATTGTCCTTTCACTTTATCCGTCCGTTTGAGGATGATAAGAGGTGCTTAGATTCAACTTGGTTCCCATTGCTTTTTGGAAACTTGTCCAAAATGTGAGGTAAAACGACTATCTCTGTCAGAAACAATTGATAGAGGAATTCCATGTAAAGAAACTATTTCATTTTCATTGGTAGGAAATGAGCAGACTTGGTTAGCATGTCTACAATCACCCAGATTGTATCATTAACTTTTCTTGTTTTGGGTAATTTAGTAACAAAATCCATTGTTATTAATTCTCATTTCCAAACTGGCATTTCTAACTATTGCAGTAAACCTGAAGGTTTCTAATGTTCAGCTTTGACTTGTGAACAGGTTAAACACTTTGCAACATATGCTGCTATATCCTTTTTCATTCCTATCCACCAAAAATTCTTCCTTAAGTCCTGATACATCTTATTGCTTCCAGGATGCATCGTATACTTAGACTTATGGGCTTCTTCTAATATATGGTGACGTAGGTTTCCTAATTTAGGTATCCATATCCTTTTCTTATGAAATCTCCAAATTTCATATGTTCCTTGTTCTAATTCCTTAATCATTCCTTTTAGCTTTTCAGTATCATCCTTGATTACTGATTCTTGTGCTTTTCTAATCTGATCATTTAAATCTATTTGCAGATTTAACTTAAGAGAATGTACTCTTTTTGGCTTTTCATGATACTTTCGACTTAAAGCATCAGCCACTACATTTTCCTTTCCTGTATGATACTGGATATCACAATCATAATCGCTAAGTATCTCCATCCAGCGTCTTTGTCTCATATTCAATTCCTTTTGCCCAAAAACATACCTTAAACTCTTATGGTCGGTGAATATGGTAAACTTACTACCGTATAGGTAATGTCTCCAAATTTTAAGGGAAAAAATTATGGCTCCTAACTCTAGATCATGGGTTGAATAATTCTCTTCATGATTCTTAAGCTATCTAGAGGCGTAAGCTATAACCTTTTGACGTTGCATTAATACACATCCATAACCTAACTTAGAAGGGTCACAATAGATTACAAAATCTTCAGTTCCTTCTGGTAACACTAGTATGGGTGCATGGGTTAGTCTTTGTTTAAGAATTCTAAAGACTTCTTCTTGTTTTGGTCCCCATTCAAACGTAACGGATTTACAGGTTAACTTAGTTAAGGGAATGGCTATTCTAGAAAAATCTTGAATAAATCTTCTATAATAACCGGCCAATCCTAAGAAACTTCTAACCTCGGTTGGTGAATCAGGGGGTTTCCACATGGTAATCGCCTCGATCTTGGTGGGATCTACATGAATTCCTTCATGTTTGACTAAATGCCCAAGAAATTGTACCTGTTCTAATCAAAATTCACACTTCGAAAACTTAGCATAAAGCTTTTCTTTTCTCAATAAACTTAGAAGTGCGTGCAGATGGGCTGCATGTTCCTCTTTGCTTTTAGAATAATTAAGAATATCATCTATAAAGACAATTATGAATTTATCCAAATATGGCTTACATATTCGGTTCATCATGTCCATGAATGCAGCTGGGGCATTTGTTAAACCAAATGGCATGACAGTAAATTCATAATGGCCATACCTTGTTCTGAAAGCGGTCTTAGGAATGTCCTCTTCCTGTACCTTTAATTGATGATATCCTGACCTTAAATCGATTTTTGAGAAAAATCGTGCTCCTTGCAACTGATCAAACAGATCATCAATTCTTGGTAATGGATACCGATTCTTAATCGTGACTTTGTTTAATTCATGGTAGTCAATGCACATACGCATTGATCCATCCTTCTTTTTAACGAATAAATCGGTGCTCCCCATGGTGATGAACTTGGCTGTATGAATCCCTTTTCCAATAATTCATCTAACTGTTTCTTTAATTCCTGCATTTCGGCGGGTACCAAACGGTAAGGTGCTTTGGCAATTGTTGCAGTTCCTGGTATCAAATGGATTCTGAATTCAACTTCTCTATCTGAAGGTTGTCCTGGTAGCTCTTCTGGAAATACATCTAAAAACTGGGATACTATTGGAATATCCTTTAGTGTTAGTGATTATGGAAATCAAATACACTAATGATCCTTTCCTTATATAACTTGTTGTTTTCATCACATAGATGAATTTTGTGGATTTAGAGAACTTATTTCCTTTAATTATGATCTTTTCACCCCTTGGTGAATTTACTTGAATTGACTTTTGATCACATAAAATACTGGCTTTATTGGCTATTAACCAATCCATTCCTAATACAACATCAAATCCTGCCAGATTCATGGGGTAAAGGTTTGCAATAAATTTCTGATTTAAAATTTCTATTCTTGCTCCCTGCAAGATTTCAGAAATCTTAATGGTTTCCCCATTTGCTGTCTCTACTAGACATTCTTGTGGAAGTTTAGTTAATGATTGATTAAGAAGTTTGCAAAATGAAGTATTAATAAAACTTTGGTTCACACCAGAGTCAAATAATAGTTTAGCAAAAACATCATTAACTAAAACGTACCGGTGATCACATCCGGGATCATCTTTGCTTCTTCTGCTGTCAGAACAAATGCTCTAGCATTTTTAGTATTCTTGGTGTTCGTAGCTGGAGCTAGCTTTGGACAGTTAGGCTTGATATGACCTTGTTCTCCGCAGTTGTAGCATATTCTGTTGTTAGGCTTTTTCCTGCAATCCTCCTCCTTGTGTCCAGATATTTTGCAAAAGTTACAATATATGGAGCATTTTCCGGAATGCTTCCTTTTGCAATACTTACAGTAGGGTGTAGAGGTAGAACCTACATTTCTCCCACGGTTAGAATTTCCAGAACGAAATTCTTGAGTAAGTTTCTGGGTTAGGTTCCTCCTTTGATCCTCTTCTCGTGTACGGACTAATTCATCTGTCAAGGTGTTGGCTAGTTCTACAGCTTCTTCTATGGTTTGAGGTCTAGCTGCCTTGACTACATACCTTATGTTGGATCGTTTTCACGACCGAAACGAGTCGTTCAGAAGATTTATTTTCAATACAAGTGGCGGAAACAAACGTATCGAATTCGTTTCAGCTGAAATGCACAGAAAATCACTTTAAACTGTCTCTGTATTGATATCAAGTCGATTTACACTGCTGGAGACACTTTGGCAGAGCTTCGCTACCGAAATTGAATGTTACAAATGATTTGATCAAGGCACCTATTTATAGACGAGTTATTTCGCACGAAACAGTTCAAGCGAAATGAACTTGCTATTTCGTACGAAATAGCCATTGCTATTTCATGCGAAATGAGCACTTCTCATTTCGTGCGAAATCAACATATCACACATCTTTCACATTTTCTCGTACTACGTGCCCTGATCTATCTAATAAAATACAAGACTCGATACAAGACGAAGTCGATAGACATATGCACCAACAGACTCCCCCTTGGATGTTGACGAAGTCTTCGGTGTCGAGTCTTCGGTTGTCAAACCTTCAGTCTTTATCAGACCTCTCGCTCTCTCCAAATATTCTCCATTGTAAGCGACCTCAATCAATCTCTTTCTCTCTTTCACTTTCTTCCAGAATCGCAACCTGGCTCTATACACTTCTTGAACAGGTCTCTTGATTCCTTAAGTTCATCAGCAGCTCGCATGGATCACATGATTCAAACCTGGCTCTCAACCATTCAAACTCCCCCTTGAAAGTTGATCTTTGATCCAGAATCTGATGCTGGCTATTATGTCTTCAGACTCCCCCTTTCAATCTGCTGGGATTGTAGTCTGGAATCTTTGAATCCTCAGGATCTTGAATCTGGCTCGAATCTGCCTATCTTTAAAAAACGTAACCTGGCTTTTTCCAATCTTCAATCCTGCACAGACTCTACCTCCAAATAAATTTCTCAAATTTAAGACTTTATAAATTTAAAAACTTCATAGTATGTATTGTTCAAAAATGATTTAATCTCTGACGACCACTTGTACAAACTTCTTCATAAACACTCTCCCAAACCTGTTCATCATATTCCGCACTTGGAATTTTGAAAATTAGCTCGTCAACATCAGTTGTCGAAAATCTTTTTGAATTTTTCAAAATTTATGCTAAAACACACTAAAATCTTTTTGGATTTTTGAATATAAAGAAATGCAGTAAAGAAATATTTACAAACAATATTTTTATGAGTTTGTGTAAGAGGATCATATCAGTTTTTGAGACAAATCTCCAACACCATTAAGCTTTAAACATTTTAAGTTCTAAATGATTCACGTAGATTGTCAGTATACTGATCCACTTAAATTTTCACACAAATTTCAATTGATTCGAGATACGAGATTAATGTTTTAAGAACTTAAACTTATTCGAGTATCCCACCTTAGAATATACTCCCGTATCCAGATCCCAATATTCAGTCTTACAGGTGAGTATACCTAGATGATATCTGTAAAGGGTTAAATGCGAGGGCTATGAGAGCTCAGGCTATTGCTTCCGCAAAATCAGAGAGATGATGGCTTCGACTTTAGGTGTGTTCGCTTTAGAGAATCTTTTCTTCAATAACACATGATTAACATTTTGCAATGTTTCATCATTTTTATGCTGAGGGTAGTGCTTTTATTTCAAGCAAGCGAAAAGTATTATACGGGGACTAGGCCAATGCTTCCGCAAAATCAGAAGTCCCGGAATAATACCCCAGATATCACTAAGCATAAAGACCTAGTATCTCAGAAAGAGGGGTCTTTCAAACAAGATTTCGGGGGTTACCCATATATTCGAGAGATGTTCCCCACGAGATAAGTGAGTTTGATATTTAGGTTTATATCTCAAATACAATCTACTAAATGTGTAAAAACCTATTGGCATATCATCAGTGAGACCGTTTATCACATTTTAACTTTCCAATTCTTTAGCATGCCGTGAATGTCCACTGATGTACTATTATTTCCTCTTTTCTCAACAAAACTCATTTTTAATTTTATCATGTTTTTAACTTTTTCAAATTTTCTAATGTTTTTGGATTTTCTGGAAAATTTCTTACTCCCCCTAAAATTCAAAATCAAGAAAAAAAAATTGAAAATAAACTGTACAAATAAAGTGACAACTGTTGTGAATTGCTTCAATTCGCCATCCTCTTAGCATAAACAATCAGAACTCCCCCTTACAACAAACTATTTTCCCATTAAGATTTCAAAACACTTAAGTTTGTTTTAATCAAAATGGTTTTTCCGGAAAATAAGTTTTGTTGATTTTACCACTTGTAGGAATGGGGATAAACTCATCACTTTGTTTAATTAAAAACACCACTTGTAGGAAAGATAAATCAAGTACAATTTAATGTCCTTGATTAATCCTTTGTAGAATCAAACCAATTACCACTTGTAGGTTTTCAACAAACACACCACTTGTAGATCGAAATATCACAAATGTGAATTTCTCAAGAAATATGCCGATTCCTGCTCTACGATTACCAACTTGAGAGCTCCGGCAAGTCAGGGTTTTTAGTTATAGAGATTCTCCCAAGCCTGACAGTCCTTGGGAGATTCCGAGTTACCAACACTCGGTTGCTTTCCTTCCATCTTCTTCTCATAGAATTCCTTTACCCCTTTGACCTTTCCATCAATCATTTTTCCAAAAATGTGTTTCACTTTGGGGTTAAAGGCCTTTTCAATATCAAATTCTTTCTTTTCAGAGAAAAATTGATTTGAAATTTCAACTTTTCCAACTTTTGTTTTAAAATTTTCAGCCCGCAATGGTGGAAAATTTGCATCATCCATTGGCGGCACTGACTTAGCAACTTTTGATTCAACTTGTGGCTCATCTGACTTTGTGGAATCAGATTCATTGCCAAAACTATCATCTGATTTCTTAACAATCCACTTGCGATTGTCAAGATTAACTTTTCTGTTGTAAACCCTTTTTGAACATTCTCCAACCTCAAATGTTGAGTTTTCAAAAACTTAAAATCTTTTGGTTGGTGGTTTATTATTCTCAACAACTTTTTCTTTCAGTTTAAGAAACACTCCCTGTTGTGTGTTGATTGCCTTTGAACAGTTTCTGGCAATATGACCTACTTTATAACACTGAAAACAGGTTCTTGTCTCCTTCTTCTTTTGAGCAACTTCCTTCTTCATTCCCTCTTGCTTCTTGGCAAGGAAATCTTTGTTTGTCTGCTTCCAGAATGAACTCTTTTCTTCCTCCTCTACACTTGATCCTGAAACAAATACAGTTTTTGGTTTATAAGTTTCCTCATTTTTATAATTTTTTGGTGGAATAAAACCTAATCCCTTCTTTTTGAAATTACCGTTATGGTTTGGTTTCTTTCGATAACCTGAACCAGAACTGTAACCCTTTTTCTTGTTTTCTCTTTGTTGAACTCTTCAGGTGTAAGGTTTAGGTTTTTCAGCAAGATTTTCATCTTTTATTTCAGAAATTTTAATTTCTGTTAGTTTAAAAACCTTTTTGATCATTTATGTTTTAACACCTCTTATTGGAAATTCTTCATCTGAAAATAATTTGTCAGAATCATTCAATGTATATGCTACTTTGAATGTTTCGTTCTTCAAATTATTCCTTGACATCAGAAAATCTTTATTGTAAACTCTTTTTCCCTGTTTGACTGATGAACTTGACATATCAGACTCAGACTTTGACTCTGATTTTGACTCCAACTTTGACTCCTCATTTTCGTCTTTATCCAACACCTGATCAACCACTTTCTTTATTAACTCGGACTCATGATCAGTGTCAGACGATGTGAAAATGATATCAATGTTTTCTGGCAAGTTATCTGAAGACTCAGATTCCCACTGTAAGTTGGTTGCCTTTTTGACTCTTTCTGAATTTGGATTTCTTGGAGAATATCCATTTTCAAGCGGGGGTGGACACTTGTTGTAACTGACACTTGGTTTCTTACCAGAATTCTTCATTTCAGTATCTTTTTTTGTTTCAGACTTCTTCTCTTCAGACGTCTTTTCTTCATATTTGATTTCTTCAAATGTCTTCAAACCTGTCACTATAGGATAAATCTTATCAATTACATAAGAAGAACATGAATAACTTTTCAACAATTTGTTTTACTCTTTCAGTTTCGATTTTCTGAGTTTCCAGTTTCTGTTCAAGATCAGCAATCAACCCAATGTAATAATTGATCATTTCTTGCTTTATCATGTATGCTCCATTGAGTGTCTTCATGGCTGTAGCTTGTTCACTACTTGACTGATTGTATTGATTCATTGCTTTGTTTAAGACATCATATGATTCTTTCAGCCTGTTCATGTTGTGAATCAATTCACTGTTTTGCTTCTTCATGGTCTCACAGTTTTCATAATTCTCAGACACTTTTTCTGCAACAGCTTCCTTTTTTATCTCAAACTCTCGAATTTCTTTATCTTGCTTCTTTATCACACGAACCTCTTCTTCAACTTTCTCCTCTTTCTTTGCTCCAGAGTTTAAACGCTTTCTTATTCTTTCTGCCCAATAATCATCAGTAGTGTATTTTTCACCATTATCTTTAACAATTTGAGCAACAAAAGCTTTATGACCAGAAGTTTTGTTAGGATCATAATCATCCCAACTGAAATATTTCCAACTGAAACCCTCTGGAAGCCTTTCGTCATCTTGATCAATCATTTTGTTCATCAAACATGCTTTACTCTCTGCTGAAATATATTTATCCCAACTGTCTTCTTTTGATGAACTTCCTTCATCTTAATTAACAAGACAAGCTTTCTTTGAATCTTCGATCACCTTTCTAGCATGTGCAGTTTGTTGTTGTTCTTGTTGATACGGCTGTTGAGCAACTTGATGATAAATCGCCTTTCGATAGTAGTCATTATTTCCGAAAGGATTTTGAGCTCCACTTGTTTCGCGGTTTGTGCACTCTCTCTTGAAATGCCCTTTTTCCCTGCAACGAAAATAAGTAACTTTAGATTTATCAAATCCTAAAGTAGAAACATTTGCATCACGAAAATCATCTCTTCCCGTAATTTGTTTAAACTTTTAAGCTCTTCTCAACACACTCGCCAAACACCACTTTATATCCATCAATTCCATCTCCTCAGCATCGACCTGATCATAATCCTCCTTAGTCAGCATTGGATTTCCGATCCTTCCTGCAACCAAACTTCCATATGACTCTAAAACAGTTACCAACAGAGACATATGACTTTTAGCAACTTCTTCCGAGTAATTTTAATCATTTTCAAGATTTAAAGCAATGTTGCACTGAAGAACTTTCCCACTCTTGGTTGCCGAAAAATTTGGATCAAATGATGAATATAACAAGAATCCCATTTTGCTACTTGATTCTTGAGATGAATTTTCAGAAGAACTTTTTGCATTGAAAGCAGTTTCAACCTTTGGTGAAAAATTGGTTTTATCACTAACTCCACCTTTGTAATACAAACCAATGTCTTGTTCTCCATCATAGTTCTTCATTCTTGCTATCTTTTGTTGTTCCATCTCTTGAGCTTCAAGCTGTTTAATAAATTTAAACAGCGTTAGCTTGTTAAAATCCGGTTTATTTTTCAACATCATAAGATACGTGCCCCAAACATCATGTGGCAACGCATCAGCCAACTTTTTAATCAATTCTTCTGTATCCTTTTGGATGTTTAATCTTTTCATATTCTTCAATAAATGGCAATATCTTTCAATAATCTGCTTGGTGTTTTCAGTTCTTAATCCTCGGAATAGATCAAATTCTTTCTTCATAAGTGACTTTTAATTCTTGATCATCTCATCACTTCCAAGAAACTTTGATTCTAATTCTTCCCATATCGAATTTGCACTTCCGTTGTGTTGAAGTAAAATCAAGATATCTTCTTTAATAGCTTGCTGCGATAGACTAACCATCATTTTTTCATCTTTGTATTTCTTTTTCTCCTCAACACTCAAATTTCTAATTTCAATTTTTACTCCATTGTCCCCGACTGGTCTACTATATTGAAATTCAGTATGTTCCCAAGCATCTAAGTGATATGCTTGAACCCAGTTTGCAAAACGTTCGACCCATCCACTGTATTCTTTGATACTCATGAGCTTAGGTGGTTTTTGTGTTGTCCCTGTTTCATTTTCTAGCAACGTACTCTGAGTAATAATCATCGGACTAGCAAAGGCATTATAAAATTCGTTTTCCATGTTTTGGTTTTCAAAGTTCCACAAATCACCTTTCAAACGAAATGAAACTCCAAACGAAATAAGCTTTCACGCGAAATAACCTTTTTCAAACGAAATGAAGTTCACACGGAATGAAATTTGAAACGAAATGACTGATTTCGTATGAATTGATACAATTTTCAAACGGAATAGGTGATTCCGAACGAAATGATGATCTGGTGAACTGTTTTCAAGCGAAATGGCTGTTTCATGCGAAATCAAATGTTGATTTCGTACGAAATGATGAACTGATGAACTGCTTCACACGAAATAGTGGTTTCGTGCGAAATGAAGTCTGATTTCGTGCGAAATCAAAGCAATGTTCAAACGAAATGATATCAGCTTTCGTGCGAAATGAAAGTTTCGGACAGTTTTTGTAAAAATTGAACCAGTTTTAAGCCGAATTAATATCTAATTCTTTCTGGGGTTTGTTAAAACACTGTTTCGCACAATATATTTGAAAATCAAGCCATTTTAACCAAAATTTCACGTTTAATATTGAAAAGAAGATGTAGAAAACATAAATTGCAGCTGAAATGGTAAGAACTCCTCCTCCTGAGCTCTGATACCACTTGTAGGATCGTTTTCACGACCGAAACGAGTCGTTCAGAAGAGTTCTTTTCAATACGAGTGGCGGAAACAAACGTATCGAATTCGTTTCAGGTGAAATGCACAGAAAATCACTTTAAACTGTCTCTGTATTGATATCAAGTCGATTTACACTGCTGGAGACACTTCGGCAGAGCTTCGCTACCGGAATTGAATTTTACAAATGATTTGATCAAGGCACCTATTTATGGACGAGTTATTTCGCATGAAACAGTTCAAGAGAAATGAACTTGCTATTTCGTACGAAATAGCCATTGCTATTTCGTGCGAAATGAGCACTTCTCATTTCGTGCGAAATCAACATATCACACATCTTTCATATTTTCTCGTACTACGTGCCCTGATCTATCTAATCAAATACAAGACTCGATACAAGACGAAGTCGATAGACATATGCACGAACAGACTCCCCCTTGGATGTTGATGAAGTCTTCGGTGTCGAGTCTTCGGTTGTCAAACCTTCAGTCTTTATCAGTCCTCTCGCTCTCTCCAAAGATTCTCCATTGTAAGCGACCTCAATCAATCTATTTCTCTCTTTCTCTTTCTTCCAGAATCGCAACCTGGCTCTATACACTTCTTGAACAGGTCTCTTGATTACTTAAGTTCATCAGCATCAGCAGCTCGCATGGATCACAGGATTCAAACCTGGCTCTCAACCATTCAAACTCCCCCTTGAAAGTTGATCTTTGATCCAGAATCTGATGCTGGCTATTATGTCTTCAGACTCCCCCTTTCAATCTACTGGGCATAATTTCCTTTCTACCATGTTTTTAAACTCCTACCATTCCATATTGTAAGTTCTATCATTTCCCCTTGATTGGAGGATAGTGTTCCACCATTCTAGTGCTGAGTTCTTAAACAGATTGGAAGCAAGCATTATCTTGTCCTCTTCCGCACATTTACTTATTCTTAAGACTGCCTCAGTCTTTTCTATCCAGCGTAGAGATGCAACGGCCCCTTCATTGCCCGAGAATTCCATTGGTTTACAAGACCAGAATTCTTTATAAGAACAACCGTAAGACACGGTTCTTCTTCTTTTGGGAATGGGCACTTGAAGTACGGGTCCATTGTTCACGCTATTTTCAGGTTCAGAGGGTCGCTTACTATCGTGTTTACTTTTATTTTCGGCTTCCCTAACTGTTTTGATAATATATGGCATCGCATCTATTATCCCTTGTGCTACTATATGCTGCATGGCACTGTTATCCACTTGGTTCCCATTATAGTTGTTGTTGTTCGGGTTCTCATTATCCAAGTTAATATTACTCTGGTTATCATTATTCTGGTTTTCCTGGTTTACCTCGTCGTCCATCTGAATTTTAAACGTTTACCAATTATTAATATCACAAAGTAACTAATAATTTGGGCAACAACCACACAACACACATATTGGTCAAAAACGTCAAGCATTGCGACTTTTACTCTTTCTTATATAGTATGCGTCTAATACACACTAATATTGAAATTAAAATTACAATACTACTATGCATCGCTAACCACGAAGTGGTCTATACTACAACATATATTATTATTATTATTACACATATTATATATATATATATATATATATAGGGGACCGCTAAAATGAGAACCACCTCGAGTTGTAAGAACCGTGAGAACTTTTTGATCCGGGGCGAGGTGGACCAAAATTTTTTTTTCACAAACGTAGATGCGTGTATTATAAACACATTTGTAAAAAAAAATTCAAAAAAAATGTCGTGTGTGTAGTTTTGAGCACCACAAGTTTGTGTTTACGGGTACCGTAAATTTTCCGATAGAATTTACGGTACCCGTAAACACAAACTTGTGGTGCTCAAAACTACACACACGACATTTTTTTTTTGAAATTTTTTTTACAAATGTGTTTATAATACACGCATCTACGTTTCTGAAAAAAAAAATGGTCCACCTAGCCCCGTACGGTGTAGTTCTCACGGTTCTTATAACTCGAGGTGGTTCTCATTTTAGCGGTCCCCTATATATATATATATATATATATATATATATTTCATACAAACATATTATATATATATATATATATTATTATATTATTATTACTATTACCAACTCCACCATCCTTCACTAATCTGGATTCATCTAGTAATCCATATTGCGCTCGTCATACTTCCAGACGAGTCGCTCTCCTACTTGCCGCATCCTTTCACTACTTTCTAAAATCTCTTCTCCGAAAATTCGGAGCTCTTGCACATTATCTGCACTCATTGGGGATGCAGGTGCTGGTACTGGGTCTGGGTACTGGGGCATGGGCTCCTCCTGAGGGTACGGATTCTCTAAGATCTCCCTAATGTATTCATCGTTATCATAGTAGGGATCTAGAGGGTCTAGACCTGGATAGGCTACTAGGTTCGGTAGGGGTTCGTCGTTTAGGTGGTAGCGTGGTACATAATCCCTATGATCATTGAACCATGGATCATAATCCGGGTCTAAGGGATTAGGGGCTGGTATCCTAGGTGTCTCCTCAGGGTTAAAATCATGCATTTGGACTTGGTTTTCGGGGTTGTTTTCTATCTCCATCGGCTGAGTAGGGAACAAAGGTAGGGTTGTGGGGCTACTAGTTGTTCCAGGTTTGGGTCGGCAGCTGTTCTTGCTAGGATATGAAAGTTGGCTAGGCTTCTATTAAGCATATCCCGTGTATGGGCATCTGACTCTCGCTTAGCGGCTGCTAGGACTCTCTGCTCTTGCAACTTTCTCATTCTTTTCCTACACTCGAATGCTCCCTTACTGAACCATCCTCTCTTTTTCTGAGGGAATGGCTCTTCAGACTGAGCCTTAAAGATAAACATTCCTTCTTCATTATCAGCGGCATACCCAGAGAGGGCAGGCTGTGAGGAAGTACCTTCACTCCTAGGTGAATCGGACAACTGACGATAAACGTCTGAGGGTCCTTGACCACTCATACTGTAAACTAACAAATAGACAAATAACACACAACAGTAAAATACAATTATGCACGTAATTCCATAATTAATTTCCTAACAATTTAAATAATATTTCGGTGTCAGCAGAACACTTATGTGGCTGAATCAGTGGCTTAGTTCTGATACCACCTTCTGTCGCAACCCCCGCCCTCTATCTGTCCCGGGAACGGGCGGCCGCGAGACCAGTTTTGGTGGTATCATTTTGTTTATCATTTTGGCAGCGGAAATTTCATCAGGACCGTAGTTAGGAAATATTTATCAGAGTAAATACCACACTTTTATAATATTAAACATATTGGGATAAAACCCGAGTTTTCATTAGAAACATTTTCATAGGGAAAATCACTATTTTATTGAATAAAACATCTTCTGTTATTTAGGTAACTTTTATAGCCACTTTTCCAAGCCTTCAATGCTATCCAGCTGGCTTCTAGTTGGCTTTCACATTTTGTTACCTGAAATGCGTTTAAAAATATTTTGTCAGTGGGAAATACTGGTGAGTGAATCCCAGTTTAATCAAGAAGAGTTTTATCCATTAACAGTATTGAGATCTATCACATTGTTTATTTCTACACAATTACTCATTCAGTATTGTCAATCCTGACTGGTGGGTCATATTACACATTGGCTAACTCTTTGTCCAATGGTAATGTGTTCCACATTTTGTATACAAAACCCCAACATACCGACAGTAATTGAAGAACTACAAAGACTCAATCACTGCTTAATCACATTGTAAAACATTAAGGTTTTGTAAAAACAATTTACAAAAAGGAGATTACTCACATTGCTGTCTTAGGTTTTCTGTAAGGTTTTCCTGGTGATTATCTATAATTTACACAAATGCACATATATTAGTAAAATAACCCATTATTTACATTAGTAATACCCTCCCCGAGACGGCATTCCAACGACTACGTCGGACAGAACCTCGACAGCCGTTACGGAACCCTGGATCAATCGGGCAGCGTATCTAATACGTAACCGGGGTTATAATACTTACATCGGGGCAAAACTTCATTAATTAGGGGGGTATTATACCAAAAAATTATGCCTACTATTCAGAAATTGAGAGAAAGAAAAGTGTGTGAGCGATCGGAGACTGAACCGCTGCCCTCAATTTATAGGTCTGTAATTCGAGTTTTACGCGGCCCGCGTAAGCTTCGGCTTGGGTCTACACGGCCCGCGAGGGCTTGTAGACTAGGTCGTAGCCTTGTTGCATCAACATGTAGCCTCAACATGAGTCCGACACCTGGCGGCCTGGGGGCTCTTCGGAGATCTGAGTTGTCGCGGCCCGCGTAGGTCAAGGGGGTGGCTTACGCGCCCCGCGAGAGACCTATTTTTCTTGTTTTTGTTTAATTTTTATAAACATAAAGGTATTCGGGCTCTGTTTTCATATACGGGGTACATTTAGAGACATATAAGGGTATTTTAAAATATTTTTAGGGTGTCAAAAATATTTAGGAGGGTTGTTATAATATACGACAGAATAATGGTGTTTGCCCGAGTTAATGGACGTGATTCCTAAGTGACAACCTTTAATGAACTTTGACCTAAGTTCCCGAATGTCCTAAGTACATGTTTCTTAGATTCTTAAAGTCTTGTATCCTGTGTCAGACTGTTTGTGTACCATGCATAAAACACAACGCTAGTGTTTGTCTAGAAACAAATGGTTGACTCACTGTTCTTCGGTATGCCTTCTTCTTGAATCCGCAGCTGGCGATAACCTGATCGAAGAGCGATCTTGGAATAGTAGTTGGATCCTTGCAGTCGGTCGAATAAATCATTAATCCTCGGCAAGGGATACCGATTCTTGATGGTTAGCTTGTTCAGCTCCCAGTAGTCGATGCACATTCGAAGCTACCATTCCCTTTTTTTTTACGAACAGATCTGGAACTCCCCAAGGAGAGAAGCTTGGCCATAGAAATCCCTTGTCTAGCAACTCTTGAAGCTGCGTTGACAACTCTCGCATCTTTGAAGGCGCAAGTCGATAAGGTGCCTCGGCTACAGGCGCGACGCCTGGAACCAAGTCAATGTGGAATTCGACTTGTCGTTGGGGCGGTAATCCTGGCAAGTCTTCGGGGAAGACTTCTTTGTCCACGACATGAGCTAAGAAGGCAACACATCCTTTACACAAAAACTTCCGTGCCCTCAAACAGCTAATAATCCGTAGAGGCGTATCCTGCTTCTCCCCATGAATCACGATCGTCTCCCCATTCGCCAATGGGATACGGATAATCTTCTCATGACATTCGATCTCAGCTCGGTTACTCGACAGCCAATCCATTCCAACTACCACGTTGAAACTTCCCACTTCAACTGGCAGAAGATCAGTTGAAAACTCACGCTCTCCAAGCTCTATAACGCATTCTCTAATCACTCCTTTGGCTTCTACTAGCTTCCCATTAGCTAGTTCTCTCGGGTACGGAATATCTAACTTACTTGCAACTAACCCAAGTATATACTTAAACTCTAGAGATACGAAGCTATAGTCGGTACTAGTATCAAATAACACAGATGCAAAGTGTTCGTCGATAGGGAACGTACCAGTAACCACGTCTGGATCCTGGCATGCTTCACAAGCTCCGATGTTGAACACTATTCCATGAGCTTGGTTATCCTTAGGGCAATCTTTCCTAATGTGCCCCACGTCCCCACATTTGTAGCAACCTGGAATTCTACCATTTTCATTTCCGTCTTGGTTGTCGTCATCCTTTCCTCCTTGTCTGGGATACTTCGCCCAACAGGCATCCTTGTTGTGTCCTTCCTTTCCGCACCTATCGCACTTAGGCCTCAGACATCGACCTTCATGGTGAAACTTGCACTCATCACATCTTGGTTTAGTCCCCAAGTAAATCTTACCACCGGCCCGATTGTTTTTAGGGCAATGCTTCCTGAAATGCCCCACATCACTGTAGTTAAAACACCCTGGATAACATCCTTGATCATCACCATTTCCGCCTTGATAGTTGTTGTTGTCGTTGTTTCCTTCGCGATTTCCGTCACCGTCTTGACCTTCATTTCCATGCCCAGCGTCGTACCAACATGTCTCCTTGGCATGCCCCCACTTTGCCACAGTTATCACATTTTCCATACCTCCATGGCCCGGTATGATGACGTCGACAATTGTCGCACTTAGGTAGTTTACCCATGTACCTTTTTCCCTTTTTGGCCTTGTTGCGTGTATTCGCCCGAGTACCTTTTTGGAAATCAGTGAGCTTCCTTTTGTTCTTTCCAGATGACTCCATATGAGTCTCTGTCTTCTTGTCAGGGGTTGAAAGTTTTTCCAATCTAATTGTTTCTTTAGTGAGCGCCACACTTAAGTTACTCGCATCGATAGTTATTGGAGGCGTTGTTGCCATCATTAAGCTCAGAATCTGAGGCGCCAGTCGCCAGACGAATCGTCCTATCCTCTTATACTCTGGTTCCACCAGATATGGAACAACTCGCGAAAAATCTTGAAGTCTCTGCACATATTCCACCACCTTTGGACCTTCCATCTTCAGGTTCCAGAATTCAATTTCCAGCTTCTGGACTTCTGTCTGAGAACAATACTTTCTACGCATCAACTCTTTCAGATCATTCCATGTCAAAGCATACGCAGCAGTCTCGCCCAACGTCTGAACCTGGAGGTTCCACCATGACAGAGCCCCATCTTGAAACAGTCCGGAAATATACGTGACTTGTTGCTCTGGAGTACATTTGCTCATTCGCAAAACAGAATCTGTTTTCTCGACCCATCTCACAAAAGCTACGGCACCTCCAGTGCTATCAAAGTTCAGAGGCTTGCAGTCCAAAAACTGCTTGTAAGTACAGCCTGTACAAGCAACATTATTCACAGAAGGCATTAATCGAAGCACACTCGGAAAAGTCCAAACATATTGTAATGTGTCTTAGGTGACTTAAACATTACCGTTAGGTGGGTTATTCCCTGAGGTACCTCCGCTGTGTTTGTAGCGAAGCACCTCGTACCGTGCGATGGCCTGTGTGATGTGCGCTTATAATTCTGCCTCGGTCATGGGCAGTAGAATGATCTTTTGAGGAGGCATCTTTTAAGAACGAGATCGGATTGGTCAGGTCTTATTTGCTAAATAAATGTATATAGTTGTCTAGAGGTCGTATGTACATACACATAATCGATCATCTTATCAAGCAATCAAGCAACAACACAATCATAACATAAACAAGTAAGTCAACAACGTAATTAATGAAAACATGATGATTGAGCTTTCATTAATCATCGATCACAGTTACATCATTTACAAAGTGTATCACATCAAAAGGAACACAGGGCCACACTACCCTTGCCCAACAAGTCTACCAATCTACAAAAGTCATACAATCAAAAGTGATCTCCAAAAGGCTTCACAAGCTCAGCTCAAATAGTGGTGCTCTCATCAAGGGTAATGCATCTGCATAAGACCAAAAACCTACTATACTGATGGCGGAGGAGGAGGAGGGAGGAAAATCAAACTGAGAACATGTGCGAGCTCCTCCTTGAGCTTGCTCACATGACGAAGCAAGTAACAGACCTGCTCCTCGACGGTGAGGAATCGAGCATCAAACTCTGGGAAAGGAGTAAGAAGAGCATGTGGACGTGCAAAAGGAGGCGGTGATGAATGTGGGGGAACAAAAGTAGGCTGACAAGGACACGGTAGGGGACGCAGTGCCGACTCAAACTCCAAGACTCTACGACATAACTTCAAATCGAAGCTGAAGCGAATAAACTAACTCATCCTGTGTATAGCCAATAAAATGTGAGGGATGGTAGGGGTCTGAGGTCGGCATGGAATACGGTGGGGGACCATCGGAATGGCTCATCAAGTGGTGAAGAAGTAAATGGAGCAAATTGTGCAGACTGAGGGATATGTGGAAAAGCTGCTGAAACAAAAGGATCGTCACGCGGGTGCTGACCAGAAGTACCTTCCCCTGGACGGGGTGCGGGTATGTCCTGAAGGAAGACAATAAGCAACTCAATGCGATGGACATCGGACTCCATAGGGGAGAAAAGTAGCAACATCAGCGGGTGCGGGTGGAGGAACAAATGGCTCAACAAAAGGAGGGTCAACAGGTGTAGGAACTGGGTCAGGTATAAGGGGCGCAATGTCTGGTAAACCAAAAGGAAGAGGGTCATGATCAGGTATGGGCTCAGGATCAGTAGGTACAGCATCATGCTGGTCAACAGGATCAAGATCCAGCTCAGGGTCAAGCTCGGGGTCGTGTGGAGGAGATGGTGCAGCTGACATGGCAGTATCATCATCAGAATCAGTGGCATAGCGCTGTAATGCAACCGCCTGCAAAGCTGAAGACGTCACAGACTCAAAGAAATCTAAGACAGAGTACAAACTAGAATCAGACGATATCTCAATGACAGGAATCTCAGGAGGTGGGACTAAAACGACATCCTCAGCTATCTCTCCATCACCCTGGGCGTCATTAGGAGGACCGTCAACAAACAAATCAGCATCATCATCAAACAGATCGTCAAAAGGCCAATCCTCGGGCGGAATGACCACAAGAGGATCGGAGCCACGATGTGCTCACCATCAGGGTGTCCAATGATGAGATGATCATGGACTGGAACAGGAATGAGAAAAGGACCCTCGTCTGGAATGCCATCAGCAAGTGGTAAATCATCGCCAAAGTCGGGCAACGCGAACGGCTGGAAGTCGTCCTCATCGTCTGATAGCATATCTGGGTTGCTCTCAGTATCAGATGTAAAGATCTCTGGCTCTGGTGCGATCTCGTCATCGGAAACAATAGCCATAGGGCCATCAATATCGAAAAATCCGCTTTCGGTTGAAGACATAGTGTCTGTAACAGAACAATCATAACATATGCACATATATTAACCACTATCATTTAGCATGCAATCAAAGACATTGTATCATGAAATCATGTATCCTTACAAATCCTTTCCATTCTTCCTAGTCTCCCAGACTAAACCACCTAGTCTCCCAGACTAAACCACCTTGTCTCCCAGACTAAACCACAAAGGTAAACCTTGCAGTCGTGTTTCGTGTTTTTCCGTTTGTAAAAATGTTTGCTTCCATGGATCTGGACGTTTCGTGTATGCAATGAAAACATGTGGTAAAATATTTTCGTGAGAGCCCTAAGGATTGTAGTCTAGACTCCAGAAAGAATCCTAGTTCGCTACAATCGAAGCTCTGATACCAAACTGTCACACCCTGACTTTTGCGGAAGCGTGATTTTGTGTGACTTGCTTAATATCATTGCATTCAACCATAACAAACAACTATATGATAAAACCAAGATGTCCATCCATAGATAGTTTAAAAAAAAAAAACATTACAAGCAACATTGTTTTAAAATCCAAACACAGACTTCCTGTTTCAAATACAATACCAGCAAGTTTTAAGTTCCATAAGGACTTCACAAAATACACTAATAAAAGCTAGGCTTTAAACTATGCATCTCATCCAGGATAAGATACACCATCCAAACCCTTATACACCAGATGACATCTTTTATTTCAGACAACACTTGAAAACTTCCAACGCCGCCAGATCCATACTTAGTTTCCTGAAATACATGAAGTTTGAAAGCATCAACAAAAGTTGAGCGAGTTCATGTGTTTAGTGTGTGAGCTCGAATAAACCTTGAAATCATTATAAGTAAGTATGTATGTATGTTTGTAAATCCCGGTATGAAAGCAACAAGGAAAACAGATCATTAATGGTTTGCAAGGCCATTAATATGTGTGACGTGATGCAGGAAGGCTCAAACCTAGCAAAATTTTGTCTCCGGCAATAAGACATAGTCACCTCATGGGACAAACCCCGGTCCACATGGGTGTGGGCTCGCTACACCCAAATAGATCTATCACTCATGTCCCTCGGTTCTACAATGAGGATTAATGGTCTTAAGCGTTATACCCACCACTCACATGATCTAGCAATACCCTTCCTTAGCTAACCATACCACATATAAACGTTTGTAAACAGTTTGTAACATGTACTTCACCCCCGAAGTTATAAAACTGAAAACAGTTAAAAGAAAAGGGGGGCATGAACTCACAGTTTTGCGTTCTTCAACTCAATCCAACGTAACTCACAGCTGTTACTTCTTCACACGACTTCCTACAAACGTGCTACAGTTCATTAGACGAGCGGGTCGTGCCTTGACTTAGTCTTATTTAGTGCCATTGAGTTATGTTTCCTTGTGTCTTTAATATTATTCCAAGTTATATAATTATTTGTTAAAATAATAAATATTTTAACTTAAATTATATTTATTAAATTTTGGAACAATAGTTAAAATAATATATTTTATCTTGACACTTTTTAGGTATTTATACATGTATATCATTCCCAAGGATGGGTGTATTTGTATTCGTATTCTTATACTTCGTATATTTTTGCCAAGTATTGGTGGCTCATCCCGGTGTGTATTTATACGTACGAGAATACGTATTTTCTTGTAATCATTAAGTATTCTTATACTTAATTTTGTATTAACCTTTCCGGAATGATATTTCTAGTAACAATACATCAATATATTTCCAAAACATATATTTTAAGAAATATCACTTAGAAAATTATTCATAATTTTTCCCTTGGCAAAAATATTTATAAATCTCATACAAGTCTCAAAAATAATATATTTCCAAGTTTAACTTAGAAAATATATATAAAATCCATTTTTCATCCAAAATAATATATTTCAAGTTTATTTAAGAAAATACATTTCTCCCCAAAATAATGTATTTCATGTTTGTTTGAGAAAATATATATTTTTCCCAAAAATAATATATCTTCTAATAATCTCAAGAAAATATACATTTTTATCTACCCAAAATAGTATATTTTCTCTTGTAAAAAATATGATATATTTTTGTAGTAATTATGAAAATCACATTTTCATTCTCTTGGTGTCCAAAATACCAATTACCAAAATATACTTGTAAATAATTTTCTGGAATATTTTGTGGGTTATATTCCTTTGTTCGATTTCACCAATAATTTGGGTATTCTTTGTATATTCATATTCTTGGAATTTTGGTAATATTTTGGATTGTAATTTTGGTATTTTGATGAGTTATCTTATTTCAAGTCCTAAAATAATATAACTAATACACATAATATACAAATAATCACACACATGGTGACTTCTAAATATATATTTCCTAAATACATATTTAGTTACTTTTATTTATAAAACCCAACCTCCAATATTTGTAATTTTGTAACAAAAATTTATGGCAAACTTTTTATGAAAATTCATGGTTTAAAATATACTTGTAAATATTTGTTTAGAAATATTTTTCTAAGTGTTTAATTTTTAGAAAAATTTTGCCATAGTTTCCCCTAAAAATGGAGGTTTCCATGCCTTCAAGGCATATCATTTTCTTTTGTAAATCAACACAATCAATCAACAATCAATCTATACTTACCATCTTGCCAAAAACAAGCATAAACTATTACTTCATGAACTTGAAAATTTATAAAAATGTGTAGTAACTTACTAGTGTATTTAGTAAGCTTAGTTACCCTTTAAAGTGTGGTTGATTCTTTAAAAACATCATTTTTAAAGAAGTTAGTTCTTTACAACTTGTGATCACATTTTCTAAAAATGATTCTTCTTGGATTTTTCTTGTTACATAAGTGTTTCTACACTTGTTTAACCTCTAAAAATATGGTTGATTTCTTTAAGAACCAAGATTAAGTAAACTTTGTATTTTTAACTTGGTTTCTTGAAAAATCATTCTTGAAATCTTAGATTTACAAGACTTACAACTCACCTTAATCATCATTTTACAAGAAAACAATATATTCTTTCAAGTTCATGATTTATGTGAGGATGATCTATGGATCTTTAACACTTTCATCCTCTCATCTTGCTAGATTATGTTTATAATCATAATCTAGCTAGATCATATGATGATCTACATCATTTACATAAGTAAACAACAATCAACAAGTATAACAACACATAAACATCAAGATTTCTTATGATTTTAAGCTTATGTTCATGTTTCATTCTCTTGATTCTTAGTGTTCTTCAAGATTAACATCATGTATCATTCTTTAACCACTTAAACAAGATGTAAAATGAAGAGATTAGTGTTCTTACCACTAGCTCAAGGCTAGGGATGATCAAGAGAAGAAAAGAAGTGGATAAAAGCAAATGGTGAAGGTTCTTCAACTTCCGAAAGCTCCTAGCTTCTTTGTGCACCTTCTAACACCTTTGAGTATGTATGGAATTAGATGAAGATGATTGGATGATGGTGATAATGTTGTTGTTGCTCTCGGCCGTGAAAAAGAAGAAGAGTGGAAGAGAGAAGTGTGTTGAGTGTGTGAATGATGAAATGAGAGGTCAAGTCTTAAAGGTTATACTTATAATCCATTTTATGAGTTTTTCCAATGGTCTATATGTTTAGGAATAAGAAACATGATCTAATAGAAAATTTAAATAAAATCTTCCTGTGGGCCATATGTTGGCCCTTCACTAGGTGGGGGGGGGGGGGTATAGGCTAGGTTTCAACTAGTAATTAGTTATTATGGTTAGAATCCAAGTATTAGTTAGGGATCTAGTTATTAGATATTTATATAGTGTGTTCTGATGTTCGGGGACCATAACTAGCTTGGTAACGTTAAAACAGTGCTTCTAGTGAAAATTTGGTGTTTCGGGTAGTGTCCGGTTGTTCGGTTGTTACCGGTTCGTTAAGGCGCTAAACTATGCAGTTTGGTGTGCTTTATGTGCCCTTTATGACAGTTTCAATTCCCGACACTTAGGAAAGCATTCAGGACCATTTAACCATATTTCTGCATGATATAAGAGTGTTTAAATGCTGATTTTGCTGATTTTCTGCAGAATTCTGCAGTTTATGTGAGTTTTAGTCACTTTCCGGAACTTAAACTATCTCTAGGAAGGCAGTTTTGTGATCCTTACTTTCCTACACACTATACTCGTGTAATACTTGGTTTCTGACTCATTCTGTGTCTCAACACATTGTCTATCTATTCACTGAACTCCGTCAGCATTTTTCTGATTTGTCTGATAACTGTGCTACCGGTGTTTCGTGCATCATTCGAATCAACAAAGTTTGCATGCAATAATGATATGTCATTTGCAATAAATGATGCACATGTATGTATATGGCAATAGTCAGAAAGCAATTCAAGTAATTAATTGTAATTCACCACAGTCATTAAGCACTAATCATTGTTTAAGAATTGTACGGATACCCGGAATTTTGACAGTTGTCACACCCTTCGGGTTAACAAATGCTCCTGCAGCGTTTATGGACATGATGAATAGGATATGTAAACCGTATTTGGATAAATTTGTAATTGTCTTCATAGATGATATACTTATTTATTCCAAAAGCAAGGATGAGCACTATGAACATTTGCATGCACTTTTAAACCTCTTAAGAAAAGAAAAGCTTTATGCTAAATTTTCTAAGTGTGAATTTTGGTTACAAGAACTACAATTCCTAGGACACATGATCAATCATGAAGGAATTCATGTAGATCCTTCGAAGATAGAAGCTATCATGAATTGGAAAGTTCCAAAATCAGCCATAGAAGTCAGAAGTTTTCTAGGATTAGCTGGATACTATCAACATTTTATCCAAGACTTCTAAAAGATAGTCGTTCCATTAACCAAGTTAATATGTAAAGTTGTTAAGTTTGAATGGAGATCCAAGCAGGAAGAAGCCTTCACCATCTTGAAGCAAAGATTAACAAATGCACCAATCCTTGCATTACCAGAAGGAACTGAAGATTTTGTAGTTTACTGTGACGCTTCTAAATTAGGATTAGGATGCGTATTGATGCAACGTAAGAAAGTGATCGCTTATGCGTCAAGGCAATTAAAGAAGCATGAGGCAAATTACACCACTCATGACTTAGAATTAGGAGCAATATTTTTTTCCCTTAAGATTTGGAGACATTATCTGTATGGTAGTAAGTTTACCATCTTTACAGATCACAAGAGTTTAAGATATATTTTTGGGAAAAAAGAATTAAACATGAGGCAAAGGAGATGGATGAAAATTCTAAGTGATTACGACTGTGATATTCAATATCACGAGGGAAAAGCAAATGTAATAGCCGATGCCTTAAGTCGTAACATGAGAAGCAAAGACGAGCACGTGCTCTTAGATTAAGTTTGCAAATAGATTTAATGGAATAATTGAAGAATACACAAGAGACAACAATCAAGGATGATGTTGAAGGAATGAAAGGGGTAATAAAGGAATTAGAACAAGGAACTGGTGGAATTTGGAGATTCCGTAAGAAAAGAATTTGGGTACCTATGCAAGGAAATCTACAAGATAGAATATTAGAGTAAGCCCATAAATCTAGGTATATGATGCATCCTGGTAGTAACAAGATGTATCAAGATTTGATGAACAATTTTTAGTGGATAGGAATGAAAAGGGACATAGCTAATTACGTTTCTAAGTGTTTAACTTGTTCACAAGTTAAAGCTGAGCATCAGAAACCTTCAGGATTACTTCAACAATTAGAAATGCCTGTATGGAAATGGGAATTAATAACAATGGATTTTGTTACTAAGCTACCCAAAACAAGAAAAGGTAACGATACAATCTGGGTGTGTTGGTCCCTCGTATAGGATCTGTTCATCAGGAACTTTGATGAATCGACTTTGACTAATGTGCGGAATCCATTTGATCAAATCACAGATGTATGACATAATATTCAACGATTAAACACAGTCTGATCTTTCTATTCAACTGTTATGAAAGTACAAAAGTGCCTATAGAAGTCAGACAATGACAGAGTTCTCTCTAGAGTCAAAAGTCCTAAATGAGAAACCCGAACAGGGTATTTATAGGCAACTCAGGAACAAGGTTAGTGCTGACCGCACGGATAACATGCTGTCCGAACGGATGACATCCTGTTCGAACGGATGACATCCTGTCCGAACGGATGAGTGTTGTCCGATCGGATGGCCCATCCGATCGGGTGACACTGGTCAACAAAGTCAACACTTTACAAAACAGTCCTGTTTCCTAAGTTGTCGTTCTATCTAACACACATACATTACATAATTGTTTACAAAGGACACAAATATACAAAACATGACTATATGCTGACGGAACCTACAGACGAATACACTAACAGACTCCCCCTCGGATGTAGCTGCAGTTCCTTCCAGCATAGTCTTCTATTCCTCATGTTGCGCCTTCGTTCTCACGCTCTCTGTCTTCTCTTTTCTGCTTTCTCTTCTAACATTCTTTTCCTTATATGCCTTCCTTCCTCGATCCACCATTTTCTGTAAACTGGATCACCATCATGCTTCCGATCCCATTTGGGAATCTTGTTTTCTTCTTTCTCGATCGGCGTTTGATCCGTTGGTGGCACTATACCCATCTTGCGCCTGCCAAGCTTTGCTGCCCTTTCAGAAATAGCTTTTGATCTTTGTTCTCGTTTATACTTTTTCAGGAACTCATCAATCTCAAGATCTCTCCAATTCGTCTTCCAATATCTTCCTGAGTTGATGTCTTGGGCAAAGCACACATCCACGACCGTTTGATACTGCATTGCTTAAACTTTGTCTCTTCTTTCATAAACAATCTTGTTGAGGAATAAGCAGTCGATATCTTTTTTCGAACAATTCACTAGCCACATAGGGTCTAGTATGCAGATTCTCCTCGACTCTCCTTTTGACTTGTCAAACAATGAAATTACCGCTTCAGCTGTTGATTCATTGTAGAACCAACCTTCAAATAAATCATGAAAATCCTGCTCCATTGCCCTAAGAGGCATGTTCTTCAAACATCTTGGAGGCTTAACATCCAGAGTTATGTCTTTTTCTCCGTTCTCCAGTATAGTTACAATCTGCTTTGGTCGTTGCGGCTTCCAATCAGGATAACCATTCTTAGCCTGCAACTTCACATAGTTCCATAAGCGCTGATCATGTTGTTTTACTTCCAAACCATGATGGAACTGCTTGATATTCTTTGTTTTGACCAACTCATCTACGTCCCACCACGGAAGAGTCCTTATATCTGATAGAAATTCAAAATACTGCACACCCTCTTCCCGTCTAATGGCGTAGACCTGCAAATCTTCCAGATAACCCCATGATAGAATGTCACCCCATGAGATGTCTTTGTTGTGAGTGAAGAACTGAAGTGCCCTAAGACTCTTCCTCTCTTTCGGCATCACTTTGAATCATTTCTTCCGTTCTTCAGCAAGGTTTTCTCTTGGGATGGTTTCTGGAACACCTTCAGTAGAAACTTTTTCAACAATTTTCCTTCTAATCTCATCTTCATTTCGATCCTTGAACATTTCCATCAACGAAGGGAATGTTTCATCAATTCCAGAATAATGGAAATCGGTTTCTTCATCAGAGGAATCGGAAGCATCTTCAACAATAACGTCATTGTAGTGATCAGCTTCATGAGCATAACTAAACTCAAATTCTTCTTCTGGTGACGGAGGTATCTCATCTTCGATATCAAATTTAAATTTCCCATCATTCAATCCCAATTCCTCCAACATTTCTTCTCTTGACCTCCTAACCTCGATCTCCTCCTCATGTGGAGCATGTAAGTAAATAACAACTGGATTTGTGAGGAATACCTGATCAACGTGCTGTTTTCCAGATGTAGAAGTTTCTTGCTGATCATCATCTTCTTGTTCGTTGATCTGATCATTCAGAAACTCCTCAATTTTCTGTTCAACATTAGGATTCTCAACCAGCAATCCCGATACACCTTGATCGTCATCATCATTCTTCTTGTCATCATCATCGTCTTTCTTTTCATCTTTCTGATCAGACTTGTCATTATCATCATTTTCATCTTCACCCTCTTCTTCATCACCAAGTATTTCCAAATCAGAATCACTATCAACTATTTCACCACGAGCCCTCTTAGCTTCTTTTCGCCTTTCTTCAATTTTGACTTGGCGAACAATCTCTTTTATGCTATAAGGAACTGTGGAAGCTTCACCAACAAGAACAAACTGTCGTGTCTTCCATTCCAACAACAACATTTCTTTTCTTTTGGATAGCAGCAACTCGACGAATAACTTCATCAAGATCAAAGGATAGAGAGGACTCACCAATCAGCATGAAATCTTGATCTTGTTCATTGTTAACATCTTCAATAACTTGTTCTTGAACATCTTCAACATCTTGTTCTTGAACATTTTCAGCATCTTGTTCTTGAATATTTTCAGCATCTGGTTCTTGAACATTTTCAACATCAATCATTTCAATATCAACTTGGCTTGAAGACCCACCAGCTTCTTAAATTTCTTCAATAACACCTTTGTTCTTTTGAGTAGCTTCTTCAGCCAGTCGTCTTTCTCGTTCAATTCTTCTTTCCTCCGCTCTTTTTACTTCAATCTCATTGAAGGCAGCATGAACATCCATCTTCAAATGACTTTCCATAACAGAGTATAACATGTGTAGTTGTTCATCCTTCACCACTTTATCAGCTTTCATGGCTTCCATTTCTAACTTCATCACCTTCATTTCATTCGTTGAAGCTTCACTCATTTCACTTAGAAGCTGATTTAGTGTCTGATTCACATCTTGAAGATTCTTTATCTTCACATTCATTGTGGCAATCTCAGCTGTCAAGAGTTCAAACACTTTAGAGTTATCGTGAACATCATCTTTCATTTTCTTTATCGTCTCCTCTTGATCTATCAACACCATTCTAACTTGATCATGAGCTTTCATCAGCTGTTCAACATGCTTCTTTAAAACATCACGTTCTGCTTCAGCTTTCATCGTTTCTTTTTCAAGCTCAGCAACTTTCCTTACTAATACTTTTATGGCTTCATTGTTGAACACATCAAAGTCATCTCCAAAGTTTAAATCTTCTAAAGGATCTCCTGAGGCAGGTGGACGATTTCCAAACAAATCAT
Source organism: Helianthus tuberosus (assembly GCA_030545235.1). NCBI lineage: Eukaryota > Viridiplantae > Streptophyta > Magnoliopsida > Asterales > Asteraceae > Helianthus > Helianthus tuberosus. Next base: position 62,959,709 of record CM060375.1, read on the forward strand.
CTGTAGTTTTAGGGTGTGAAGACTTTGGAATCTCAATATTTTCTGGTATTGGTGGAAATTTAGAAGTAAGATCTCCACCTTCAGTCAGTTCAACATAATCATTGTGATCAGCTTTCTTTTGAACTTTAACATCAATCACACTTTGTACTTGAACCTCTGGAACTTTTGGAACTTCAACATTATGAACTTCAGGCTCCTTTTGAATTTCAACCCTTTGAATCTTTTCTGCTTCATGAATTTTTGAAGTTGTAACATACTTTTCGCCTTTGCCTCCTTGATCTTTTTGTGATTTAACCCCAACTTTCTTTGCACGCACATTCCTCAGAATGACTCCTGCTTGAATGTAACACCCTAGTTACTAATTAACGATTTTATATGTAAATACCAACAATTAGATGTGTAGTTAAGCCTACACATACTATAAAAATACGAGTTTATTAAAACTTTTACAAATCATAAGTTATTCTACATAACGTGATTGAATTCGTTGTTTAAAATTTACAATGTGTCAAAGTGCGGAAGCATGTATCTATATCGTGTTCGGTTCTTCGTTGAGCTTGATCGTCTTCCGGCATCCAAAGTGTACCTACATTTCATAAACATGAAATTCTTTAGTCTTACGGGCTTTTAAAACGTGTCCAAACGAGTCCGGGAAACCATTGATTCCAAAAACAAAAATTTGAAAATGACCTCCACCGTAACTTACGGTGGCACCGTAAGTTACGGTGGCCTCTGTAATAAAATTTTCCTACCGTACAACAGTAGGCAACCACCGTAAGTAATTCAGCTCCACCGTAACTTACGGTGGCACTGTAAGTTACGGTGGCCCCTGCATTCAGCCTTTCCATTTTGCCGTAATTGACACGAAATCTTTCGTATCTTTAAATTCGCTTGTCCGTTTGACCTACCGTTTCTTCCTACATGTTTGTAATTTGATTCTCCATCATATGGAGTTAAAGTCCGACATCCGGCTTAATAAATTTTGAGACTTTTATGCCTTCAACTTGTTGCCCTTTTACCGAATTTTAACCCGTTTATGCATTTTGTCAAACAAACATGTTTGTTTGATCCCAACTCACATGAATCTTATAATTTCATTATTTCTTAACATAATAAGTTCAATTCACGAGTTTATGTATATTCTTAACCCGTTCATTCTTAAATACTTATTTTGACCCGTTAAGGGTATTTATGCACTTTTCCGCATAATTCATACTCGTTTATTTCTAACATCCTATTCCTACATTTCTCATCAAGTAATCTTCCACCACAACTTTATTTGTGGTGGATTTAATGTAGAGATCTATATGTTCCGAGTTTTACCCTTCGAATTATCATTTTACGGCAAGGACTCATATAAAGTCTTAGACCCAAGAATTTACATCTTTCACTACCTATACTTATTCTAAGCATTTATTTGGTCATAAGACTCGTTTCTAAACCACCTTTAAGGGTCGTTCCTACGAATTAGCTTACAAGGGCAATTTGGTAAATTTTCATCCCCTTTTTACTACAAGGTCCTTTAAATACTTGTTTGACCCAAAATCCGACCCTTCTAACTATAATCTTGTTTATAAACCCATGTGCTTCTAAATCACCATAAACATAATTCAATTTATTCGGTTTACCTAAAAGATAACCGAATATCTATATTTCAACCTTGTCTAACTCTTATAGAACTCCAAATTCTACATGATGAGTTGTGTTATTTTACATACCTGGCCCAGATCATTGTATTGACCCGTTACTATACCTTGCCTTAGTGGCGCTAAGTAATAGCGATGTCATCATTCAATCGATAATTATTTCTGTAATCATGCAACTCGACAAAACATTAGCCGATATTGTCAAAGGGTGATATTTTCACCTTTTGACCCGTTTGGTCTTATATGACCGTTTACTTTTACAAGATGGAATTATTATCATCTCGTCTACATAACTCGTACCGGTTTACACCGTACGGTCAATTTACTTATAAGTCTATAATACCAATAGATATCAAATAAAAGGTGTAAGTTTAACTTACCTCACATCCAAATTACGCTTTTCTTTTCTCACTTGCTTCGATCGACCCGCTTACTCCCCAAGCTTCATCTAGCTTGTTAAGCACCAACTATCATTCATTATTCACAAGTTTGTTAGATTAGTCATTCTAAATCATGACTTTCACACCTTATGAACCCTTGACTACTTTTCCTATTGAACTAAATCATAAATTATGAGTTTAATTCTTGTGTCAAGACCCACTTCAATTCAAGTATGAACTCTTAACAAATCCCCATTTTGTTCAAATAGTTCATTTATACAAGTTAGTATGGTATTTATAAACACCAATACAACATCAATTTCATTAAATTATCCAAAACCCATTTCAAGTCATGTATGTTCAACACTCAAACTTGCAAATTGTTCAAGTATCTTGTTTCTACTAGCAACTATGATGATTTTAAACATGTGTACATCATCATCTTTACTACATAATCAAAACCCACTTGACACATGAGTGTATGATCATGAATTCACAACCATGAACATCAATTCAACAAATACATGACTAGGGTTTACTCCTAGACATAGTTTTATCCCTAATTTCATCCAAACAACAAACATGCAAGTTCAGATTCGAGTTCTCTAGGTTTGCTCAGAATTTCAACTAGAGATTTCTCAAGAAATTTACATACCTCATGACTCCTTTTTCAATGGAGATCACTAATTCATACTCGGATTTTGATTTGGACTTGATTTGCCCTTTCAATTTGATGAAATTGTGTTGATTAGGGTTTGACCCTTCTTGGTCGCTCCTGATGATCGATCCACACACACAAGATGTGTGTGTGGTGTGTTTTTTTTATTTAATAGAACTTGTTTCCTTTTTAACGATTTAGGTCCCTCAAGTTTAGATTTTAATTATTAGGGACTAGAACTTCATGTTTTCTTTACTTATTTACACCTTATTAACTAGGTTAATTACTCCTAGTTAACTTGATGGGTTCGGGAAGCTATAACTCGTTTTATTTTAAGTCCCGTTAACTCGGGCCTTCTACATACTTTGTTTTCTCAAAGTATTTACCCTCCTTTAATTAGCATCAAATTTATTTATTTAAATCCCAATGTTAACCGGGTTAATTTTTACCACTAAGGGTATTTTACCCGTCGTCACTAATAACGTGGTTTAATTACCAGACCCATTTTTTGGGGTGTTACAAGTCTACCCCCCTTAAAGAGGTTTCGTCCTCGAAACCTTTTTCTTACATGGTTTATCGAGTTTAACTCCATGCATTTGATCTCGATAATCAATTTGGGCATTGCTCATATTTTAACCAATTGTTGATATTATCCGAAAAGTATGATAATATCCTTTTGATTACTAATCGTCCACGTATCTCATATGACATAGTGTAACTTGAAATAACGTAATCTCGTTATTTCCACTAGTTTAGTTAACTTAGCGATATCCATCGCTTTCATATACTATCGAATTTCCTTATGAATCCGTTACTTTGACCCATTTAAAGGTCTTTAGTGAAATCTTTCACTTTTAGCAACAATTTCTTTTGTTTTCAAATTCATTTATTCGGTTCAGTTATACCGAATCCACAGCTTACAAGCAACCAACTTACTTAAATGACCTTAACCGGTCTCACTAACTAGACTTATTAGTCCAGTTGCTTTTTACCGCTCACTTGGTGATAATGTGATTCCACTTCACATTGCATTTCTTGACCGTGATCGTGTCACGTCATATTTAATTTATATCAACCTTTCATTTTCGAAAATACCACTTTTTCGAATATATCGTCTTGCACCTATCGATGTTAAGACCCATACTCTTTGATATTTGTTATTTCCAAATTCGTCTTATAGTATTCATATTTGTTAAAACGTTGTTTCTTACTAAAACTGAATTTTAGTTTAACGTTTTTCCTTTTAACTATGTCAATTACTCATATTAAGGAAATTGACAACCCATAATTTATTCTTTTCCGTTCTCATTTTACGCGGGGAATCATAACTAGTTCCCTTGCTTTACACTATTGACCCGTAGGTTCTTTCACTTAGCCTCATAGGCTATTTCTTTAACAGATTAAAGATCTAACTACCTTAGGACTCCCCCTCTCATTGTACCCTTAATCACAATCTTAGGAACTGGTTCCTTTGGAATAGGAACTGCAGGGGATGTTTTCGGTGTTCTTTTTCTCTTCCCATCTCTTACGAACCACCATCTGGTTTTCTTCTCAACCATCTCACTCATCTTCTTGTCTTCATTGTCAGAATCACTATTTTGGTGTCTCCAAGCATCGTTCTCTGGAGCAACATATGCTGGTCTGTTGATTCTGCATATCATCCCTTCGCTCCTGGATTAGGACCCTTAATCAGTCTGCTTAAGGTTTCTGCTGTCATGTGCCTCAGACCTAAAATATCATCATTACTCTTCTCAAGGTCCTTGAACTGATCATCAATCAACATTTGTACAAAGCAAGGATACATGATGTATTTCTTGTTTCCAGCTTTTGTATTCTCAGCCATGTAGTCAAATATCACTTGAGAAACATTATATGGTCTATTCAAAATGAGGCAGGTGATAATGTTCATGATGTAGTCCGATGTTTCATCATATGCACCCTTCCTGTGCGATAATGCATGAACAACACAATGTACTAAAAACTTGTAAGCATGACTGAAGCTTGTTTTTAAGATTCTTCCATTTATGTGCCCGGAGAATCCCATTCTGCACCATAATCCTTTAGCTAGAAGTTCGGGAATAATAGTTGGATCATTATCAGAATCACCTAAATTTAACACACGTCTCACATCACCAACATTTATCTTAATTTCCAAATCAACATTCTGTCCATTCTCATCTCTCTTCATTACAGCAGAGTAGATCGTCTTATCTTTCTCTTCGTATCTTGCAGAGTTCCAAAATCGTCTGACATGTGATTCGTAGACTATGGTTTTGTCAGTTAGCTCCTTGGCAATCCTGCTTTCCTTCAAGAATTTTTCAATATCTTCAACTACAGTTTTTTCTGTATATTCCTTTTCTAACAGACAGTAGATGTTATGCGTTTTCTCCCAGTCCTGCAGAAAAATTTTGACAAATAATAAAGATCTTGAAATTTTTTCAAAATTTTTCTATCTCTGAAGATCTCAACATTCATAGTAAAGTGACTCGGATGGCTATCCGACCGGATTGCCTTTTGAAAATTAAATCCTCATAAGTCAACAGTCTGATGGCTGTCCGACCGGATTGTCATCCGACCGGATTGCCATGTCATAAATGCTCAAATTTTCAAAATATAGAAATGTGAATGACTTGTTGTCCGGTTGGATTGCTAATCCGATCGGATCACCACTTGAGTTATGTGAATAAATTGGTTCTCCGGACAGATTGCCATCCGACCGGATTCTCATCCGAGTCATGACAAGAGATGAACAGTTGAAAGAGTGTATTTGAAACGAGTTGCCACTCGGTCGGATTGCCATCCGACCGGGTTGTCAATCATTCCAAGCAACTTAGTGAAGGCACATATCCCTAGGAAAATTTTATGAAAAGCTATGAATCGGATTGCCACCCGGTCGGATTGCCATCCGACCGGATTGTCAAAGGCACAGTTTTCATGAACATGCTATGGGTCGGATGTTCACTCGGTCAGATTGTTATCCGACCGGGTTGCCACTCGAGTCAAAGACATATGATTAACAGTTAAGAACATTCATGAACATCAAAATTTTCTAAGGCAAATCATCAAATTGAACTTAGATCTACGTAGAGAATCTAAGCGCGATCAAAACCCTATGTTCAATGTAGTCTAACTCGGCCTATGCAGAGACTAATTTGACAAAAACCTAGCCAACTGACGTAACGTTCAAGCCTCAGATCTATACATTTAAGCATGTTATTTCACAAATTCAACCAGTGAATCTATAGATCTGAACATTTCGAGCAAAACCCTATGCTTGAATCTCATCAAAAATGACTAAATCTTCCTAGATCTAACCTAGAAGCACCGATAGTGACGTCATCGGTCAAGAACAAACAACAAACATCAATTTTTATCAGATTTTAGCAAGAAAAACATACCTTTGCCATTGTAAAAGTTGTGCTAACCAACGATCCAACGATTTGTGCAAAGAAGTATGAAGAAAAACAAGATCAGAGAAAATCAAAAGTGTGAGATAGTAGGATGGCAGTCCGAGCGAGTAACCCTTTGACTGAACCATTGACCCTCTATATATAGTGACACATGAGTAGGATGGCTGTCCGACCGGATTGCCATCCGGTCAGATTGTCATCCGAGCGAGGCACACAAATGACTTTCAAGTCTTTGACATTTTGACCCTTTTGATGTTTTCTCAGATTTTATCAGTTTTTAGAAATCCACTTAAGTATCTAGGTCCAAATTAATGACCCTAGGTACTTAATTTGCCGACCAAGTCCAACTTAATGACCTTGGTTGACCCAAAACAAAGCACACTGACGTTTATTTCAAACATTTTTTCTGAAAATTACAAGATTCAATTTAATGATCTTGCTTTGACCTTTCATTTCACCAGGTTTAACATGATAAGCTCCCAACTCATCTGTCCAGCTCAGAAACTTCCTGCATCTGCCTCAAACTGCGAGTCTGAAGATCAGCTTTCCGCTTTAGATTGTCGATAAAACAAAACAGAAATGTAAAATCTTTTAGGATTTTTTTTAAAAAAACGTTTCTAGACTAGAAAGCTATGAAATCTTTTTGAATTTTGAATGTTAAACAGAAATGAAATGCAGTAAATGTAAACTATTTACAAACATATTTTGGTGAGCGTGTTAGGGAATCATATCAGCTACCGACAAGCTACAAGTACCGTTAAGCTTTGATTTCATACTCAGAATTAAACAATTCGCTTAGATTGCTGATATACTGATCCTCTTAAATCTTCACACAACTTTCAATCTGTTCAGGATACGAATTTAGTGTTTTAAGATCTTAGCTTTTACGAGTGTACCACCTTAGAATATACTCCCATATCCAGACTACTATATTCAGTCTTATAGGTGAGTGCACACTAGTAATATCTGTAAGGGGTTAAATGCGAGACCATGAGAGCTCAGGCTATTGCTTCCGCAAAATCAGAGAGATGATGGTTCGACTTTAGGTGGGTCCCCTTTGGGGATCTTCTTTTACAACAGTACATGATTAGCATTTTTCAATGTTTCATCATTTTTTATGCTGAGGGGGGGCTTTAAGATTAAAGCAATGCAAAGTATTATACGAGGACTAGGCTATTGCTCCCGCAAAATCAGAAGTCCAGGTATAATACCCCAGATATCACCACGTACAAAGACCTAGTATGTCAGAATTAGAGCCTTTCAAACAGGATTTCAGGGGTTACCTATATATCCGAGAGATGTTCCCCACGTAAAAGCAAGTTGTGATTTTAGGTTTATATCCCGAACAAACTTACTAAATGTGTAAAAACCTATCGGCATATCATCAGCGAGACTGTTTAACACTTTTAAACTTTACATTTCTTTAGCATACTGCAACTGTCTAGCTGATGTACTATCATTTTCCCTTTTTACACAAGCTCTTTTTCGGTTTTCTATTGTTTTTGGATTTTAAAATATCTCATGTTTTTTGGTTTTTGAAATTTTTTTATTGTTTTTGTATTTTCTGAAAATATAACCTACCTCCCCCTAAATACCAAAACACGTAAAAAATCGACAAACCATTGCAGATTGCTTTTCAACATCATCTATAGTGGTACCTTCATCGACGCCAATAATTCCCTCCGCAACCGATAGTAACTTCATACCATTAAGTTTCAAAAGATATTGAAAACGAGTTTTGTCAAATGCTTTGGTATGTAAGTCAGCTTTTTGTTCATCGGTGTGGATTTTTTCTATTCGTATCAACTTCTTCTCGAAACAGTCTCGGATGAAGTGATGACGAATTTCAATGTGTTTCGTTTTAGCGTGATGAACAGGATTTTTTGTTATGTTTATAGCTGCCTCGTTATCAACAAAGATAGGGGAGTTAAGAAATTGCAAACCGTAGTCTCGCATTTGTTGCTGAATCCACAAGATCTGAGAGCAGCAGCTGCTAGCAGATACATTTTTGGCTTCACATGTGGATAAAGCGACAGAGGTCTGCTTCTTACATTGCCAGGTGACCAATCGTGGTCCGAAAAACTGACACCCTGCTGTTGTTGACTTAGCGTTAACTTTGCAGCATCCGAAATCGGAATCAGAATATCCCTCAAGCGTGAAATCGCCTTCTTTTTGATACCACAACCCCAGTGATGGAGTTCCTTTCAGGTAGCGTAATATCCTTTTCACAATCACCATATGCGAAGCTCTGGGGCTTGACTGAAACCGTGCTGTGAGGCAGGTTGGATACATGATATCGGGTCTTGAAGTTGTCAAATACATCAGCGATCCGATCATGGAGCGATACAACGTTTCATCCACTTTATCTCCGGTGAGATCAGGGTTTATCCCATGGTTCGTCGCTAACGGGGTGGACATTGGTGACATTCCTGACATCCCGAATTTCTCCAGAACATCATGAACATATTTCGTCTGATGTATGAACGTTCCCTCGGGTAGTTGATCAACCTGAAGTCCCAAGAAGAACTTCATTTCACCCATTGATGACATTTTAAACTTCTGCTTCATAACTTTTTCAAAATCTTTGTAGAGTTGTTCGTTTGTTGACCTGAAAAATATGTCATCCACGTAAATCTGGACTATTAGAAGATGGCCGTTGACTTCTTTTGTGAACAGAGTGGCGTCTACCTTTCCTCGGATGAAGTTGTTGGCTAATAGATGCTGAGACAGGGTCTCACACCAGGCTCTCGGGGCCTGATGTAAGCCGTATAACGCCTTATCCAAGAGATAAACTTTATCTTTGTGGATTGGGTCAGTGAAGCCTGGTGGTTGTCCGACATATACCTCCTCTTTCACCTTGCCATAGAGAAATTCCGACTTCACGTCTAGCTGATAAACTTTAAATCCTTTCCAAGATGCAAATGCTAGGAAGATTCTGATCGCTTCAAGTCTAGCAACCGGAGCATACACTTCAGTGAAATCTATCCCCTCCTGCTGACTGAAACCTTGGACTACGAGTCGAGCTTTGTTGCGAATAATAACCCCTCGATCATCCCTCTTGCACTTAAACACCCACTTGGTGTTAATCTTCCTATGACCATCAGGCAGATCCACCAGTTTCTAGACACCCAATTTCTCAAACTGACTTAGCTCCTCCTGCATAGCGTTAACCCAGGAATCTATAGTTAGTGCTTCCATGTACGTTCGCGGCTCAATCTGCGAAATGAAACAACTAAGTGAAAACTCTGTTTATAAAAGAGCAACTGTAGAATAAAAACAAGTAAGGCCTTGGTCAATTTGTCATCTCGTGCGGACGCCTGATTGCAATTCTCCAATGATTAACTCTTCTGGATGGTATGAAAGAGTTCTTGGCATCACCTCGCCTGGAACATCTACCTCACTTTCCAAATTTGTAATGTTCTGGTTTGCGACTTGTTCACTGACTGGAATAGTTTGATTTGAACTCTGGATCTGCTCCCCCTCAGAATCTGAATCACCACGATCGAATATTGGCATATCCTCAGATTTTAGATTATCGTTGATTGCCGTCTGAATATCATCATGTTCTCCAGCATTACTTGGACCGGCTTCATCGTCATTGGAAGTTTGATATTGACGTCTAGATGACTCAGCTGGGAATATTTCTTGTGATGCTTCATATTCTCTCAGAATATCCAACTCGTCAAAGAAATCTGGTTCTTCCATGTCGAATGAGTCCCACAGAGTGTCATAATTGAAGCGCCATGAGTCACCTGGATTCTGAGGTGGCATTGTGTAACATTGACACCCAACATTTTGAGCTTCGATTATCCGCTTCAAGCTTGGAACAAAAACTCATTTTAATGGACTTGTATATCCCACAAATATACCTTCAATGCACTTTGGACCAAATTTACCAAAAGGTTCTAGAACTGTGCAGGGAGACCCGAACGGTTCCAGATATTTCAGGTTAGGTTTGCGGTTGTTGATCAGCTCGAAACATGTCTTGTTGAATTTCTTTACCGTAAGAACCCGGTTTAGTGTATAGCATGCGGCTGACACTGCTTCTGCCCAAAAGTTGACAGGTAATTTCGAATCAGCAAGCATCGTCCTAGCCATTTCTATCAGCGTCCTATTTTTCCTTTCTGCTACTCCATTTTGTTGCGGAGTATAAGGCGCGCTGAATTCATGCAGTATACCTCTTCCATCATAATATACTTTCATTTTGTTGCTCTTAAACTCTGTACCGTTATCACTTCTTATTCTTCGAATGCGAGTTTGGTACAAATTTTCAATCTTTCTGATCAATGTTATTAAACTCCCAAATGTTTAATCTTTTGACTCCAGAAATGTTACCCACGAAAATCTCGAGTAGTCGTCTGTTACTACTAGACAGTAGAGATCACCAGTTATACTTTTGACATTCACAGGACCAAAAAGATCCATGTGAAGTCTCTCCATTGGCCTCGAGATTGAGTTTTCATTCTTCCCAGGGTGAGATTTCTTTCGCTGTTTTCCCTTGACACAACTAATACACTCCCCCTCAAGATGGAAACCCTTCAAATGAACACCAGTTACAAGGTCGTTGTGCACCAGGTGATTCATTTTTCGCAGGTGAATGTGGCCCATCTTTCGATGCCACGATTGTGATTCCTTCTCAGTGGCTCTTGACATGAAACAGTGAGCCTGACCCGTGGTAGTAGTTGCTATACTCATCTCCAACACGTACAGATTGTCGAATCTTGGTGCTCTCATGATAACCCACTCTTCGGGGACAACAAACCCTGGCTTCAATATCAAACATTCTTTGTCTATGAAGTGCGTCGAATACATACGATCACAAATCTGAGAGATGCTCAGAAGATTGTTTTCCAGCTCGGTGATATAATTCACTCTTTCAAACGTGACAATACCATTCGATAAAGTTCCCTCACCAACTATACGACCACCTTGATTTCCTGCAAATCCCACATATCCTGCATTAAACCCTCGAACATCATACAGTAGGGTTTTCTTCCCTGTCATGTGCCGAGAAGCTCCACTATCCATTATCCAATGTGAGATGAATCTTGGGAGCTCCTACACATTTCAAAGACATTTAGTGAGATTTTGAAGCAACCCAAGCCTCTTTCGACTCAGGTAGCTTGACGTTTAGAATTGTGGTTTTGGTGTACAATGGCGGAAAATTTTTGTCATTCATCTTTAAACTTTCTTCAGTCCCAACCTCAACCTCTTTGTATAGAAAAAAATTGTCTTTTTGAGGTTGACCGGATGGTTGGTCTTTTTTCGGAACATACTTCTTCCCTGGTGGGGTAGAAGTTTGTTTCTCAAGTTTCTCATAGTAATCCAAAGGAACATTCATCTTTACCGGTGTGGTAGAAGATGATTGTTTTGCAGACTCTGAAACCTTTGGTTTTGGAGAACTTGCTTTCTTTTCAACAGATTTTGGCTTCCATGCTTGTTGAGATGACGCAACCCGCTTGTAAAATTTGTCATTTTTAGTTATCATCTTCTTTACGGGTTCGGTTTTCTTAACTGACTCTTTTACAGATTCAGTTTCAACTTTGGTATTTTCCTTCTTTAAAAACCTTTTCTCAACAAACATTGGAGCTTTTCCCTTTACATCATCTTTTCTTTTCGGATCCTCGACAACCACAGACTTAGGCTTCGAGTTGGTGCACTTTCGTGCAATGTGTCCAACTTGATTGCCTTTGAAGCTTTCTTTTCAAAGAATTCTTCATTGGTTTTTGAAAAAAATCTCAGATTCTTGCTCGGAGTGTGAGCTCGAGCTTTTCACAAATACCTTTTTCTCAACAAATTTCTTGTTTTGAAAGTTCCTTCTTTGGTTATTATTACCACCCTGGTAACCACCCGACCATTTGTTTTGTTTGTTTTTAGAAAAACGTGGCGGTACAACAGGTTTTTTGTAATAATATTTATCTTTTTCAAAGTTCAGTTGTCTCTCGGAACGTTTCAAACCTTCAATTTCACAAACATCAATCTCAACCAGTTTAAACACATTTTTCAATTTGTCGACATTCACATTCTCTTATGGGAACTCAAGATCCGAAAACAACTTATCCGAACCTGACATCTTGTACATCACAAGAGTAGGTTTTTCACTTAAGTTGTTTTTGGAAGTTGATTTCGGAATTTAATTGTTCAAAAAACATTCTTCGTCCTCAATTGAATCACTGTCAGATTTCAAAACATTTTCAACTACATTTTTGACAACTTCAGACTGAACACTGTCTTCATCGGATGATGAAGTGAATGTGATGTCAATTGTTTCTGGAAGTTTAATTTCATTTGTTTCATCATTGTTAACCAACCCAGACTTTTTCTTTGAAAATTTATTCAACACAAGTGGTGGAACTTGATGATACCCAACCCCTGTTCCATCTGCAAATACATCTTCGCCAGCTTTGTTCTTCCTAATAGGTTTGGGAACTATGTGTTGAAGAACAAAACTTGCGGAGTTGTAACTGTTGAGTTTCAGATTGATGTGTTCATTTTCTATCTTAGCTTCCTGAAACTGAAGCTTTAGATTAGCAATCTCATCCAACTGTTGGTTGATTTGCTTTTCTTTCGACTGAAGGACTCCTGACAATTGAAAATTTTCTTTGCTTGTTTTACTGTTTCTCTCATCAGAATCTTTTATCGTTCTTTTTAGCTTCTCATGATTTTCAAAAAGTTGTCGGTTTTCATGAATTAACTTTTCATTTTCTTTCCTCACTTGTTCTACTTCAATTTTACCTTTTTCAATTTTATCAGTTAATTCCTTAATTCGATCATTTGAAGATTTTATCAATTTGTCACGACTTAAGATTTGATTTTCAACTTCTCTGACTTTATCAGTCAGTTCTTCAGTCTTCTTACCATTGAGGTAAGCATGTGTGCTACAAACCTTGCAACCTTTCATGCAATTTTTGCAGTCACTTTCATATTTGGCTTTATCAGTCTTACCTGACTCATTTGTTGAATCATTAGAACTGACCTTGCTATTTGACTCAGTTCCGGACTTAGAATCTACCTTTAACTCTTTCGCTGCAAGAACTTTGTCAGCCATTTTCTTCAGATTTTCTGCTGTAAATTCTTTCGTCGTGTCGATTATCCCATCATCAACCTTTTTCGACTGTAGCTCCTTTTCTTTCTCTTCTTCTTCATTTCCCCACCACATTCTTTGTCTTGCTTCTTCCTCTTCTGTTATTTGTTCGATAAGAGTCTCGACAAGAAGTGTTGATGGTTCCACAAGTATATTTCCCTTAGGATCCAAATAGCATTCTCTGTCAGTGTCCCATCTCTTTGCACTTTTTGCCTCTTTCCATGCATGATAATGTCTGTCTTTCATAGTTTGGGCTAACATCTTCCTGTTGACATATTTTACTTCTTCTGTTCGGGTATCTTTGAAAGGAATAATTTTTGTCATAAAGGCATAACCCACTGCATCTTCTTCTGGTAACAAATCACTCCAATTAAATCCCTCATCATCATGAATAACGGTTAATGCTCTTGACTTTTATTTGGGATTTTCTTCTATCTGTTTCATTCGTGGAGGTTCGAATTTGTTTTGATGATAGATGGCTCTTTTATAATAGTCCTCACAGAATGGGTTGGCCGTTTCATCAGCAGCTGTATTTCGACATTCTCGTTTAAAATGCCCCTTTTGCTTGCATTTAAAGCATGTAACCTTCGTTTTATCAAAACCTAGCTTTGTTGAAGGTCCACCAATGGAGTGTCTACCTGTTATCTCCATGAATCTCTGAGCCCTTCTGACCGCACTCGCCATACACCATCTAATATCAATCAACTCCATCTCTTCAGGGTCAATTTGATCATAATCTTCCTTGGTGAGGTTTGTGTTTCCGATCTTTCCAGCAGCAAGGCTCTCATATGATTCCAAGACGGATGCCAAAAACACCATTTGCTGCTTGGCTACATCTTCACTGAAGTTTTGTGCATTGTTGAGGTCTACAGCAATATTGCACTGGAACATGTTTTTCGGTACTGATTGTTTTTGTTGACTTGGAGCATTTGAAGATGATCCTCCATGATATCCACTGCTTGGAGTAGAACTGTTGTTTTGACTTTCTTGATTTGACATGTTTGAGTTTTCTGCTGAGAATGCAGTCTTTGGTGACACAGTTTTTGGGATCATACTTCCCCGATAGTATAAATCAACATTCTGTTGATACGAGGAATTGTTGACTTTGTTCGTCTTTCTAATCTCTAGCTCATGACTTTCAAACCTTTCAATTAGCATTTCAACTGTCAGATCAGCCGACTTCCCTGTGTTCTTCAACATTAGCGTAAAATACTGCCAATCTTTCTCATCAGGCAGTGAATCAAACAACTTATCAACCAATTCTTCTTGTGAATACACAATTTCATATCTTGCAAGTTCCATCTGTAAGTGACCGAATCTTTCTATCATCTTTGACACAGACTCATTTTTTATACACCTAAACAGATCGAATTCTTTTTTTAACAATTTTTTCTTGTTTTTAACAATTTCGGCACCACCCACACACTTCATCTTTAACTTCTCCCATAAATCTCTGGAATCTTTGTAGTCGATTAATGATATTATGTCATCTCGTACTGATTGATGTAGTAAGGCGATGCATTTCGGTTCTGCCACGAACCTTTCTTGTTCAGAATCATTTAAATTTTCAAAGTCAGTTCTTCCGATGTCAAAAGTATTTTTCATACTCTTCCAACTTAGATATGCGAATGCTTTCAGCCATTCCTCAAACCTACTTGCCCATCTGTTGTATTCCTCTATCGCCATAAGCTTGGGCGGTTTGTTGTAGGTGCCATAGGCGTTATCAACACTCAAAGAATCAGCAATGGTTTTCCTATGGTTCGGATTTGGTGTTGTGTCGTTTGTGTTGCTTGAAGTAGCATCTCCTGTGTTGCTGGTGTAAGCAAAGACGTCACTGAAAGGATTGAGAAAATCGTCTCCCATTTTAGAGTACCTGAAACAATTTACAAACACTTAGACAAGTTTTCACAAATTTCAAAGATTTCAAACAAAAGCACCTGGATCGGATGGTGATCCGGTCGAGTCACAATCCGAACGAGTGACACAAGTACTCAACTGTACTATTGTGAAAAGGCTATCCGACCGGATGGTGATCCGATCGGGTGGTCGTTCGTTCGAGTGAGTCACTTAAACTTTGAAAAGTTTGACTTTCAACCTTTCACCACCCGGATGATAATCCGACCGGATGACAGGTTAAATTTTGTAACTGAAAACAAGAACTTCCAAATTCTATCCGATCGGATTGCTGTCCGACCGGGTGGGATGATGAAGTAAGCTTATACACTTGAACAATCAAAATCACACCACTCGGATGGTAATACGAGCGAGTAACACTGATGATGTCAGGAAGCAACTAACAGGTACTGTCTAGTCCAATCCGTTCGGATAGCTGTCCGAGCGAGTGGATGACGTCAGCAAACATGAACAGTTCAACATGGTTTTTGATGAATTTGATCTAGTTTTTGATCGAATATGATTATGATACTTGGAAGGATTATACTTTGATTAATTGCGAATCGATTTATATCAGTTTTATCAAATTTTAACCGTAGATTCACGTCCAATTTTATGTTTTTCTGACTTTTGTGGTGAAAAAGTGAAGACCAATGTAAGAAATGAGTAGAAAGTGAGAAAATATGTCAAATTTCTGGTGAAATTTGACTCTGGTCGGCAAGAACAGCTCAAATTCCGGTGAATTCACTGTCGTAGATCTCGATTCAGCTCCCTGGATGCTCTGATACCACTTGTTGGTCCCTCGTATAGGAACTGTTCGTCAGGAACTTTGATGAATCGACATTGACTAATGTGCGGAATCCATTTGATCAAATCACAGATGTACGACAGAATATTCAATGATTAAACGCAGTCTGATCTTTCTATTCAACTGTTATGAAAGTACAAAAGCGCCTATAGAAGTCATACAATGACAGAGTTCTCTCTAGAGTCAAAAGTCCTAAATGAGAAACCCGAACGAGGTATTTATAGGCAACTCAGGAACAAGGTTAGTGCTGACCGCACGGATAACATGTTGTCCGAACGGATGACATCCTGTCCGAACGGATGACATCATGTCCGAACGGATGAGTGCTGTCTGATCGGATGGCCCATCCGATCGGGTGACACTGGTCAACAAAGTCAACACTTTACAAAACAGTCCTGTTTCCTGAGTTGTCATTCTATCTAACACACATACATTACATAATTGTTTACAAAGGACACAAATATACAAAACATGACTAAATGCTGACGGAAGCTACAGACGAATACACTAACAGGGTGATTGTAGATCGACTAACCAAATCAGCTCATTTCTTACCAATAAAGGAAACCTTTAGCATGGAACGACTAGCTAAGTTGTATGTGGATGAAATAGTATAATTACATGGAGTTCCACTCTCCGTTGTATCTGATAGAGATAGTCGTTTCACTTCACATTTTTGGAAAAGCTTCCAAAAAGCTATGGGGCACGATTAAACCTAAGTATAGCATATCACTTCCAAACAGATGGATAAAGTGAAAGGATGATCCAAACCTTAGAAGACATGCTGAGGGCATGTGTCATAGATTTTGGTGGAAATTGAGCCGACCATTTACAATTAGTAGAATTCTCCTATAACAACCGTTATCACACAAGCATTAATGCTGCCCCATTTGAAGCACTTTATGGACGAAAGTGCCGAACCCCAATATGTTGAGCAGAAATGGGAGAAAGACAATTATCAGGTCCCGAAATTGTGCAAGAAACTACTGACAAAATAACTCAAAAATCAAGGAAGGATTGAAAACAGTAAGAGATCTTCATAAGAGTTATGCCGACCATCGACAGAAGCCATTAGAATTTCAAGTTGGAGACAATGTGCTACTGAAAGTTTCTCCTTGGAAGGGAGTAGTCTGATTCGGTAAGAAAGGAAAGTTAAGCCCAAGATATATCATACCATTTAAAGTTATCCAACGAAAAGGACCAGTCTCCTATCAGATACAGCTACCAGAGGAATTGGCAGGTGTACATGATGTATTTCATGTATGTAATCTTAAGAAGTGTTTAGCTGATGAATAATTGATAGTACCTCTTCAGGACATAGAGGTAAATGAAAAATTAAAGTTTGTTGAAAAACCGAGGCAAATAGAAGATAGGAAGATTAAGAACCTTAAACATAAGAGGTTAATCCTGGTCAAAGGAACATGGGATTCGAAAAGTGGACCAGAATACACATGGGAACTAGAATAAAAAATGAAACGAAAGTATCCTTACTTGTTTCAGTAAATCTCGAGGACGAAATTTTAAACAAGGTGGGGAGGATGCAACAACCTCAAAATTTCAGTTACCCATTCCTAAAATGCACACTAATGAACCCTAATTGAAACCCGGGACTTGTACAGCGCGACCCGTATCGAAAACCGGACGAAACTTGTAATAGGGACCCCCGGAGCCACATGGGGGGGATCCCCTAAATCTTCCGCGACTCGCGAAAGGAAACCTGGACACGTGTAACTCAAAACTGACAAATGGCAAGGCTATACTCGACACCAAGCCACCCTATGATAGGTGGACTTCCCCCGCGACATGTGCCAGGTTCGGCGGAAGCCCTCGGGACGCGTGGGTGCGTTCCATTTCGGCTATAAAGCCAACAGTCTGGGACTTGATCTGTTTGCATATTTCGACGTAAAATTTCGTTCGCCTCGTCACTCGTTGCTCTATTTCTTTCAAATTTCACCGCAAAGTCTCGAAACTCTGCTGTGGTATCAGGGTAATAACTCGATCACTGCTACGGTACTATATCCGATCGATTAAAACCGATCCAATGGGTGTTTAAGTGCTGCCGGTAACCGGCTATACTTTGTCATTCTTTGTGGGTTTCGATCTAGTGATTATCGTTAATGTTGTATTGAGTTAATACACTAATACGTGTGCATTGTATATTTAATTAGGTTTACCAGCTATAAATGAGTAGGCAAGCTCCGTCCACCTAAACCTGCAATGTGAGTCATTCTCTTTTTTTCACAGTTTATGAGTCATTCTTCTTTTTATCAAAATGCTTTCAAAACCCTACTTGTTTTCAAAATTGTAATTATAGTGATTAAGTCTTTGTAATCTACAATTATTGCCTGTATGTGGGGTTTTGTATACAATACTTGATAACCTTCACCATTGGACAACGGGTTAGCCAATGTGTGATATGACCAAAGTCACAAATCCAGTCGAGTGACAAATACCGATTTGGGGTAATTGGTTGATATAAACATTGTAATCGCTCTTAATACTATTATTTACAATAATGTGTCTTTTGTACAAATGGAATGCACTCACCAGTATTTTTCGCTGACCAAATGTTTTTAAAACACGTTTCAGGTGATTTACTGTGAAGAAAGGAAAAGTGCCGCGAAGCACTACAACTTAAATAAGTGGCTCAGTAAATTAGAAATAAAACGTGTTTTTTTTTTGTAATTAAAGGATTTCCCCAGTGAAATTACTTTTCTGTAAATACGAGGTTTTATCCCACAGTTATGAAATAAAATAATTCAGTGTTTTGAAACTCTAATAAATTTTTCCTGACGCCCGGTCCTGATGAAAATTCCGCTGCCAATTAATAAACACCGGTACGACTTTTATCTGCCTCGCGGTGCCTAAACCAGGGTACGGGTCAGGGGCCGTGACATTTGGCTTGTCCCAAGTGTTTACCATGTTTTTATGTTCAGGATACTTGCCAAATAGAGAAAGTTTTTGGGAATCCTAAGTTAAGCAAGATGGAGACATCATTAAGGATGCTGAGGGTGGAAACATCTTTAAGGATTTCAAAGATGGAGATATCATCAAGGAGCGTGAGGTATGATTAAAAAATTACCAAATGATGTATAGGGGACAATATCACATACTCAGGAGTACATGTTTCTTCTAACCTTTTTATAAGAGTTTCTTAAGTTTGCTATTTATTTTAAATATATGTTTCCTACTTATCCAAGTTCTTGATAATGCTGATGGCTAAGTCATGGTATTCTTTACAAAAGAATGGTTTATAAAAACAAGACTATTAAAATATATTTTAGAACACTCAAACATCATATAAGGATCCCAAAAGGTTTTTCAAAATGGTAAGAGGAATTTATATCTGAGATCCTCATTTATTCAAAAGTAAACATCACAAACAAACCATGACAAATAGTTAAAAGGTTGTATATTTGATGAGATTAAAAGCGTAGAAATTAAAAGATGGTGATTCAAGCTTTATCCCAAATCGGGATCCCTCTACTTAAATCACATATTGTCTAACCATCCAATCTAACGATGACTTGAGCTTCATCCAAAACCTGGGCCAATCTATTCAAGTCATCTACTGTCATTGTTCAATCCCACATCAGCGGATCCCAAAAAAATAGAAAAGTAAATTGTTTTCAAACGCAACCATCACAAATTAAAGCATCATAGAAAACGGGGATCCGACCTAGGCGTAAATATCCATCATCACCCTTCTAAACCTTCTAAACCTTCTACTTTCCACCTTCACCACCCGCCTCGGTTCCGGGATCACCATCTTCATTGCTAGCCTCAGCCTTGTCGCCCTTTGGCTTCTAAGCTCCGACCTTTCCGCCCAACTTCACCACATTGTCCCTCCAGCCCTAGATATCCCAAGCTTTAGCATCAAAACCTTCAACCAAAGCCTCTTCCGCCTTTCCGATCCTGGACTAGAGAACGCTCAAGCTAGTAGATCTCTTGGCATTGTTGACAAAAGCTTTTGCACTTCCTTCACGTGCAAAGCTTTGAGATCCTCATGCTCTTGCTACAGGGCGGCAAGCGCCAGACTTTACTCCTCAATGTGGCTTGAGCGAGCAGCGGCAAGTTTGACCATGTCCTCGACCTTCTCAGACAACTCTTCAACCTTCTTCTAGGAGGCTTCGAGATTAGAGACCAGTGTGGATCAGCCCTGCCAATTTATAATATGTTTAAATATGCTTGGGATCCTGAAATATATTTTGGGATCTTGAAATGTCACTTACTAGGCTTTGTAGTTTTGCATGGATTGAAGCTTATTGGCAACCTCAGTTGGCCCTAGACTATTGAAGGCCTCTAAATCAACCACCTTGGTGGTCTTTCTCATTTTAGCCGCAGAGGCCTTTGAACAGAGAAACGAGATGCTTGGCTTGACAGGGACATGCGTAGCTCCTCTTTCTTGATAGGGATGGATCCAAAAGGGAAATTGCTTGATATTAAAGAGGTCAAAGTGAGAGTTCACTTCGGGGTTCCTACACAAGAATTAGACGGATCAGGATCGTAGCAAAGTAAAAGGCCAAAATTTAAAGTGATCTTACCGGAAGACATGACGGATTCTGAGTGTCACACCCCAACCGATGGCGGAATCATCGGGGCGTGGCACTAGGCGAACCAGATTGCTTAAGAGAATCCATAACAAGTATCCATTACCAATATTTTTAAAGGTTCATTGTCCTATACCAATGAACAAATATTCAACAAACAGTTATTATAGATAGCGAGTTCTCAAAAACAAAACAAGTCCGACAACCTAGATTTTTATTTGCGATGAGTTTCTAGACTTCATAACTTGTTTGCAGCGTAACGTCCAAGCAACCTATCACATACGTTAAAATAAAGGTCAATACATAAAGTAAACGTGAGTACAAAAGTTTGCATAGATATAGTATAAAAAGCGTTTACGCATAACCAGCATGTAACACGTAGTGGGCGAAGCATGCAACTATCAACAATGATACAACTTAACCGTGTGACTGCGATGTAGAGTATTTGTGACACATGCTCACCAAAGCGAACACGTGAAGTAAAGTAATGTGATCCTTAGCAACCCCTGTTCACAACAGGTGCTGAATCCAACCTATAGTACCATCATTGCTAAAGGCTGTCTAGTGTAACACTGTATAAGCATAGTAACAAGCATTCAACAAATCACGTATAGCATGCGGGAGCGGTTAGCGTTTATAAAGTGTTTGCGATGTGTGTTGTGTTTTGATAGAGAATGTATCTAACACCCAAAAGTGCGTTAAACGAAAATGGGTTCGAGTATACTCATAGAGCGTTTACTAATCAAGAAACACGATCCTCAATGGATTAAAAGTAGCGCTGGGTCAGCCTGCGTATAGGAACAGAAGCATAAGTCCCCCAAAGGGCTGAAACGGTACGAAATCAAAGTGTCGGTGGGGAAACGAAAGCTTCGTAAGAAGCTGGTGCCTTTGTACGAAGCTGGTGCTGTAACACCCCGTGTTTTCGAAAGTCAAAGTCAACGACCGATTTCGCGCGACTTGACTTGTAGTAAATTCCTTTATATGTTTATTTTAGTTGTATTATGTGGAGTAAGTGTCAATAATTACAATAATCGACGTATGTGTTCGCTATTTAATCGACTTACGACTGTGAACTATAGGAAGTAACAATACGATCAAGTTGACTAATCAATAATCAAACTATGCTAATCAAATCGACATCCAATCGCACTCGCAACTCGAAATATGCAATTTGGGTATTGTTATACGTGTGTGTGTGCCTTATGTGTTACTTGTGCATGTTTAATTTATATATATGTGGGAATCAATCGAAACGCAATCGAAACTCGAATAGCAATCGAACTCAATTGTAATCGAACTATGATAATTAGTGGATAAGAGATAGCGCAAGATATGAATGGTTGGGATTAAAAGTAATTTGAATAGGAAACTCTACCGCATCGAATCGCTCACAATCGAAATCGAAACCTCAAAAATCGTCACGCCGAACACCCGAACCAAGTGCCATCCGGCCGGATAAGCCATCCGACCGGGCTGCCACTTGATCATGGTGCCTGGATGCCATCCGACTGAGACGACATCCGACCGGACAAGTCATCCGGGCGAGATGCCATCCGACCGGCCAACACTTTCCTCTTTGGGTAACTCTATAAATACTCGTGTCACTCTCAAACTTTCTACTTTTGGAAACTCTCTGACCGACCAGCCCGTGCTCCTCACCTTTTCTTCGATTTCTCTCAATTCCGGTAAGATCTCATCCTAAATCTTGTACTTTCTTGATCTACATGCACTCCTACACCTTTCTATCTTTTGAATCTTAACTTTTAACCGTGAAATCACTAGATTTGAGGTGTTCTATGACGACGTCATCATGGTGTTCTTATGAACTTCATGTTTTGGCTTCAATCCCAAGAACAACTTAGATCTAATCGATTCCCACACAAATAAACAAAGATCTGGCATAGATCTAAACACTTTCATGGTGAAAAAGGATTGAAAGAAGGTTTCTAACTTTCTTTCAACTCTTTTACACTCAATGCACTCAAAAACCGATAGTTTCGGACCTTGTTCTAGTCTTCTACTTATTCTTAGTGTTGTGCTAGCTCAAGATCTGGATTCTACTCACGAGACCACCGATTTCGGGTTAACCAAGAACAACCGTCTTGAACCGGTTAACTGGTCGAACTAGGGTGATTCCTGTTTGATCGGGTCACTTGGGTCAAGATGGGGTTCTGTTGGTTAACACGTTGTCAAAACGTCTCGATAAAAGCAACAAACAATCAAAACAGCCAAGTGAAAGACGAATGGAACGACCAGCACGGAGTGCTATCCGACCGGACTATCGTCCGAACGGATAAACCATCCGAGCGACTAGGTTATCCGAGCGACTGCATCTTGGGTCCCACACTTAACCAACTTTATCTGAAGTTTGAATATTGAACGAATTGCTATCCGATCGGACTATCATCCGACCGGATTACTCTTCGGATCATGAGATACTTGAACTTTAACACTCGAACAATTTTCAACATGTTCAATGCACTAAGGATGCCACCCGACCGGACTGTTGTCCGATCGAGTGACAACCTGCTGTGGATTTGTTCTCACTAAGTAACCTCGCCACTTGAGTCGTCGTCCGACCGGATAAATCATCCGAGCGGATTGTCGTCCGCACGACTGACCGTCCGATCTACCGACTTGAAAGGTAGAGATACTTCAATGTTTTCAAAATGCTACAACGAAAACTTCAAAGGACAAGCCATCATACACAAACACATCAAAGGAACAAACAATCCACTCGAACAGTCATCCGACCGGACAACCTGTCCGACCGGATGACCATCCGAACGGATTGTTATCCACACGACTGGACCATCCGGTCGGATTACCAATCTGAGCGAACTGCTGTCCGAGCCACTTACACCTTGCATCGTTTTACGTGTAACTTATCGTTATTCTATCGTTCTGATCAGGCTAACCCTACTCCCTAGCGCTCCCTTCAATCCATCATCGCTGTGAGTATACTCGATCCCTTTTTGCTTTATGCACTTTTGGGTGTTACATACGTTACGAATATTCAAATCATAACAAACACACTACTTAATACTATTTGAACGCTAACCGTTAATGCATGTTATACGTGGCTTATGAATGCTTGTTTGTTATGTTTACACATGGAATGCTGTCTACCTGCCTTAGCAACGATAGTACTATAGTTTGGACTCAGCACCTGTTCGCAGGGGTTGTTAAGGACAATTACTTGCATGGATTACGGTGGTAATCATGTATTGCGAACTGTCTCAGGCAGTCAACCCGCAGTCATTGGTATCGATGGATCTATGTCGATAACTAACGTGCTTCATTTCACTATGTGTACGTGCTGGTTATGCGTAAACGAATTTCGAACTCTATATGATATTATCAACCTTGTATGCTTACCTTTACATTATATGTATTGACTTTATTTTAACGTATGTGACAGGTGCTTAGGATGCACATCTGCTAGGAAATCGAGGCTAGAATAAGGCTCTAGAGGCCAACAAATAGTTGTTTGTACAAATTAAATCAAGGGTCTCTAGAAGCAGATAAACAATTGCTCTATTTGAAAATCTGAGTTGTCGGAATAGAACTATTTGCCTAGATTTTGTCTGTAATAATTTGTTTACCTTTTGAGACATGGTATGGGACATGTTATTCTAAATTGATTGGTAATGATAATTGTTATGGAAACTTCTGGACAATCTGTTTCGCTCAGTGCCATGCCCTGATGTTTCCGCCATCGGTTGGGGTGTGACAGATTGGTATCAGAGCCATAACTATAGGGAATTAGGCAAGACACGACCTAGTCCGGGTCGATGTCTTAGAGACCTAGTCTATAGTTAAGAACCAACAGACCAACTTGTGCATATCCGTTAGGGATTATGTATGAGCTTACCGCTATTTCTCGCTTATGCTACACCATCACTACACTCGAATTTTCAACTATGAAAGAGCAACTAAGTCAAGATTAGGTGTGAAAACCACAAACTCTAGACTAAAGTTGCTTAATCAACCCGCATTTTATTTACAAACAGGGAGAATTATGCCAAATCAGGAGTGAAATCCGTATTTTGATGAATAATCTCCTCTATTTTATCAAAAACCGGAGCGAAGTTGTTAAGCCAGGGGTGAAACCCTAACCTTGACGACTTGTTCCGCCCATTTTACAAAACTCTCACCAAAGTCTCGACGGACTCCAACGACCTGAGGTCACAATATGACTAACGGGATGTGTGCCAAACGCCCAAGAATCGAGGCAAAGGCATAGTCCTGAAGGTCAAGTGTGCACAACAAGTCCTTGCGAATAGTTGAACCACTTTGGATAGTCGAAGTCTACTAGCCGCAGACGATCAATTTCTCGATTTTTTTATTTTTTTTAACGTGTTTCGATTCTGAGCCCGCAACTGCTGACTCTGATGATTCGTTGATTTTATGTGTTTTAAGTGTGTTTACCTGTTTATGTGCTTAAATTTGGAGATTTACTCGATTTTTTTTTGCTTTCACTTCGATCGACACACACGACTTGCACTGCATTTCTATCTCAATACGCTGACAAATCGCTAAACTATGGACGACCATATGCTATACTATACGCTTATACTATGCTACTCGACAAGTTATACGCGATCGCTATATATTCGAACACTCGCAACTATGATCAATAGGTTTCTGTATTCTGAGGCAGTCAGAATGCTCTACGTGTCTCTATATGCTCCTATGTGCCTCTTGCAATTAAATGATTATGTGCTTTGGTGGATTCTGTGCTCTACGTGCTTATGTGCTTACATGTTTCTATGTGAATTTGTGATTATGTATTTATGTGTTTGTGAGAAACATGTTACATTGCGTATCCCTAGGATTTAGTAAGTATTAGACGTGTGAGGTGAGATTTAATTATGATGTGTCTGAGACCTATGGCGATGTCTGTTGCAGACAATGTCAACTGGACCATCATCCCGTTACACACCACTTTCCCGTCAAGAAAAGAGAGACAAACGTCTTGCTTCTATCATCGCTAAACAAGTAGCAAAAGTCGTGAGTGATGTCTATGAGAACGTCAGCAAATCATCTGAGGAGTCGAGAACCGAAGCTCCTAAAGCTACCCCCAAAGTTGCCTTCAATTTCAAGCAGTTCAAGTCTTATGGGCCAAAGGAATTCACTGGCGAGGAAGGCCCTACAGCGTTGTTCCAATGGTTTGATTCCATTGAGGTCACACTGTGACAGAGCGGTTGCCCCGACGACCTCCGCACTCTGAATGCTACCGGCGTCTTCCAGTCCCGCGCATTAGACTGGTGGACAGCTGAGAGAAACAAGCGGGGAAACGATGCAGCCTACGGGTTGTCGTGGGACGAACTCAAGGAAGTCATGCTGGAAGAATTATGCCCTCCTCACGAGCGCCAAAAGTTAGAAGATGAATTCTGGCACATACAGCAGAAGGAAGGTGAAAATGCTGCTCTCACTGCTCGCTTTAAACAGCTCAGCATCATCTGCCCCGACCAAGTCAAGACTCCAGACATGGCAATCAAGAAGTATATCTGAGCCCTGCCTAATTGTGTTGCAGATTTCATGGAAACGGCTAAAACTAAGACGATCGAAGAGACTTACCTACTGGCCGCTGAAATCAACGACAAGCGGGTCAAGGCTGGTGTCTGGGATAAAACTTCGAAGCACCTGCATCAAGCTACCACCGCCGCACCAACTGCTGAAACCACCACCGTAGCGAGCAAGAAAAGAAAGAACAAGAGAAAGAACAGCTCCAGCAACAAGAACTGTGCGATCACTGCTGCACCGATACAAGTTGTACCAGCACAACAGCGTCAAGTAGCGGCGCCTGTGGCAAATGCACCGCTTGCTAAGCGTGCATACACTGGGCCACACCCGCTTTGCCTTACTTGTATCTATTACCACCCAACTACCATCGCTTGCCGTTTTTGTGCTCATTGCAATATGTACGGCCATTTCACTACCAACTGTCGTGCTCGACAAGCTCCTGCTCAACAAGCTCTACGCACTGCCCCTCAGGGTCAACAAGTTCCTCCGGCACCCGCGGTCAACGCCAGAGCCTGCTTCGCATGTGGCGATCCTAACCTTTTCGCCAACATGTGCCCAAACAGGGTTGTGAAACAAGAGCCCCAGCAGCAGCAGCAGCCTCAGCAGCAGCAGCAACACCAACAAGCAGCATGCGCACGAACTTTCAACATCAACGTGCGCCAAGCCCAAGCCGACAACAACGTGGTCAATGGTACGTTCCTTGTGAATGGTATTTATGCTTCGTGTTTATTTGATACTGGAGCCGATAATTGCTTTGTGTCGTTCGAATTCGAGAAGCTCCTTAGTCGTAAGCGCTCCCAACTCTCCTCGACGTTCGATGTTGAAGTCGCTACCGGAAGAACTGTCACCGTTAATTATGTTCTCCGTGATTGTACCCTTCAGCTCAACAATCACATTTTCCCAATCGACCTTATTCCGATGCAACTCGGAAGTTTTGACCTCATAGTAGGCATGGACTTTCTTCGCGAAAACCATGCTGAAGTTTTGTGCTTCGACAAGATGATTCGATTCTCGCTCGCGAATGGTGATTTATTGTGTGTTTATGGTGAAACTGCTTCAAAAGGTCTCAAGCTCATGTCATGTTTCCAAGCGAGCAAGTATTTCCGCAAGGAATACAGAGCTTTCTTGGCTACCATTGTAGTAGCGGAGAAGGAAAAGAAAGGAAGACCTGGTGTAAATGATGTCCCAGTGGTTCGAGAATTTCCTAATGTCTTTCCTGAGGATCTTCCCGGACTACCGCCAAGTCGTGATATCGACTTTCGTATCGACCTCATCCCTGGAGCCAACCCTATAGCCAAAGCTCCTTACCGACTCGCGCCGTCCAAAATGCGTGAACTCTCGAAACAACTCTAGGAATTACTTGAGAAAGGCTTCATTCGCCCGAGCACCTCTCCTTGGGGTGCGCCAGTCTTTTTCGTCAAAAAGAAGGATGGGTCATTCAGGATGTGCATCGACTATCGGGAATTGAATAAGTTAACTATCATGAACCGCTACCCCCTACCTCGCATTGATGATTTGTTTGATCAACTACAAGGTGCTACGTGTTTCTCGAAGATCGACCTACGCTCAGGCTATCACTAACTACGCATTCAAGAGGAGGATATACCCAAAACCGCGTTTCACACTCGATACGGCCACTACGAATTCGTTGTTATGCCCTTTGGTTTAACCAACGCACCCGCGGTTTTCATGGACCTGATGAATTGCGTGTGTAAACCATATCTCGATCGTTTCGTCATCGTATTCATCGACGATGTCTTGATCTATTCCAAATCGAAAGCCGAACACGCGCAACATCTACGTTTGGTTCTCGAGCTACTCCAGGGGAATCAACTCTACGCCAAGTTCTCCAAGTGCGAATTCTGGCTGAAGGAGGTTCAGTTTCTGGGCCACATTGTTAATAGTCAAGGTATTCACGTCGATCCAGCGAAGATTGAAGCAGTTAAGAGTTGGATTACACCTAAGAACCCGTCTGAAGTCCGTTCTTTTCTTGGACTAGCGGGCTATTATCGACGATTTATCGAAGGATTCTCAAATATCGCAGTGCCGCTTACCGCTCTCACGCATAAAGACAAGCCTTTTGTTTGGGGAACTGAACAAGAGTCTGTCTTTCAAACCCTCAAGCACATGCTTTGCAATGCTCCTGTTCTCACTCTACCTGACGAAAACGATGATTTCATTGTCTATTGTGATGCTTCCAACCTTGGTCTTGGTTGTGTCCTTATGCAACGGGACAAGGTTATAGCTTACGCATCTCGTCAGCTCAAAATCCACGAGAAGAACTATACAACCCACGATCTCGAGCTAGGCGCAGTTGTTTTTGCGTTAAAGATTTGGCGACACTACCTGTATGGTACCAAGTGTACAATCTTCACCGATCATAGGAGCCTACAACATATCTTTAATCAAAAGGAACTTAATATGCGTCAACGCTGATGGGTAGAACTTCTCAACGATTACGACTGTGAGATTCGTTATCACCCAGGCAAAGCAAATGTTGTTGCCGACGCACTCAGCAGACGGAGCTATCTGCTTAGCACCCGTAACGTCCAAGCCCAATACGACCTCGAAACCCTCATCCGCGAAGCTCAGCATGCATGTTTTAATGAACGCACTCTGAAGAAGGAAAGAATCTATCACGATGGAGCCCAGCTTGTGAATGAATCGAATGGGATATTCCATTTCCTGGACCGAATTTGGATCCCTAAACGGACCGATTTACGACAGATTTTGATGGACGAAGCCCACAAATCCCGGTATTCTATTCATCCCGGTGCCGACAAAATGTACCAGGACCTTCGCTACAAGTACTGGTGGCCTGGCATGAAAAGGGATATTGCTCTCTACGTTGGAAAATGCCTAACTTGTGCAAGAGTCAAGCCTGAACATCAAAGACCCTCTGGCTTACTTGAACAACCGCCGATCCCTATGTGGAAGTGGGAGAGTATAGCTATGGACTTCATAACAAAACTTTCGCACACGTTATCAGGTCACGACAGCATCTGGGATGTTGTTGACCGACTGACCAAATCATCTCACTTCTTGCCAATACGGGAAGACTACAAGGTAGAACGATTAGCCCAAATCTACACCGACGAGATCATTTGTAATCATGGGACGCCTCGCCACATCATCTCTGATCGTGATGCTCGGTTTACCTCGCGACTGTGGGAAACGTTTCAAATGGCACTCGGTACATCGCTTAATCTAAGTACCGCCTTCCACCCTCAAACCGACGGTCAGACTGAAAGAACGATTCGTACTCTTGAAGACATGCTCCGTTCGTGTGTCATAGACTTCGTTGGTAATTGGGATAAATACCTGCCGTTATTCGAATTCTCGTATAACAACAGTTATCATTCCAGCATTCAAATGGCACCATTCGAGGCTTTATACGGAAGAAAATGCCGATCGCCCATTGTGTGGCACGAGATCGGTCACTCGCAATTAACCGGTCCTGAGCTATTACAAGAAACAACAGACAAAATTTTCCAAATTCGAGACAACCTGGTAAAAGCTCGGAATCGTCAAAAAAGTTACGCCGATAGGCGACGCAAGCCCCTTGAATTTGACGTTGGTGACTACGTACTCCTAAAGGTATCACCTTGGAAGGGTGTGGTCCGATTCAGAAAGAAGGGAAAGCTCGCGCCTCGATATGTTGGACCTTTTAAGATTCTGGAAAGGATCGGCAAAGTGGCTTACAGACTCAAACTACCGGAGGAACTTAGCAGCGTTCACCCGACTTTCCACGTGTCAAACCTCCGAAAGTGCCTGGCTGAGCATGATTTAATTGTACCACTCGATGACCTTCAACTAAACGAAACACTACACTTCGTGGAGAAGCCTGTCGAAATCATGGATCGCCAAACCAAGCAGCTCAGACGCTCGCGCATTCCTATTGTTAAAGTCCGATGGGAAGGCAAACGAGGCGCGGAGTTCACTTGGGAACTCGAAAGCGACATGAAGGAGAAGTACCCGCAGTTATTTGTTACGGCTTCGGCCTAATTTCGGGACGAAATTCCCTAAACAAGGGGAGGCTGTAACACCCCGTGTTTTCGAAAGTCAAAGTCAAGGTCAAAGTCAACGACCGATTTCGCGCGACTTGACTTGTAGTAAATTCCTTTATATGTTTATTTTAGTTGTATTATGTGGAGTAAGTGTCAATAATTACAATAATCGACGTATGTGTTCGCTATTTAATCGACTTACGACTGTGAACTAGAGGAAGTAACAATACGATCAAGTTGACTAATCAATAATCAAACTATGCTAATCAAATCGACATCCAATCGCACTCGCAACTCGAAATATGTAATTTGGGTATTGTTATACGTGTGTGTGTGCCTTATGTGTTACTTGTGCATGTTTAATTTATATATATTTGGGAATCAATCGAAACGCAATCGAAACTCGAATCGCAATCGAACTCAATCGAAATCGAACTACGATAATTAGTGGAGAAGAGATAGTGCAAGATATGAATGGTCGGGATTAAAAGTAATTTGAATAGGAAACTCTACCGCATCGAATCGCTCGTAATCGAAATAGAAACCTCAAAAATCGTCACGCCGAACACCCGAACCAAGTGCCATCCGGCCGGATAAGCCATCCAACCGGGCTGCCACTTGATCATGGTGCCTGGATGCCATCCGACCGAGACGACATCTGACTGGACAAGTCATCCGGGCGAGATGCCATCCGACCGGCCAACACTTTCCTCTTTGGGTAACTCTATAAATACCCGTGTCACTCTCAAACTTTCTACTTTTAGAAACTCTCTGACCGGCCAGCCCGTGTTCCTCACCTTTTCTTCGATTTCTCTCAATTCCGGTAAGATCTCACCCTAAATCTTGTACTTTCTTGATCTACACGCACTCCTACACCTTTCTATCTTTTGAATCTTAACTTTTAACCGTGAAATCACTAGATTTGAGGTGTTCTAGGACGACGTCATCATGGTGTTCTTATGAACTTCATGTTTTGGCTTCAATCCACCAAGAACAACTTAGATCTAATTGATTCCCACACAAATAAACAAAGATCTGGCATAGATCTAAACACTTTCATGGTGAAAAAGGATTGAAAGATAGTTTCTAACTTTCTTTCAACTCTTTTACACTCAATGCACTCAAAAACCGATAGAATCGGACCTTGTTCTAGTCTTCTACTTATTCTTAGTGTTGTGCTAGCTCAAGATCTGGATTCTACTCATGAGACCACCGATTTCGGGTTAACCAAGAACAACCGTCTTGAACCGGTTAACTGGTCGAACTAGGGTGATTCCTGTTTGATCGGGTCACTTGGGTCAAGATGCGGTTCTGTTGGTTAACACGTTGTCAAAACGTCTCGATAAAAGCAACAAACAATCAAAACGGCCAAGTGAAAGACGAACGGAACGACCAACACGGAGTGCTATCCGACCGGACTATCGTCCGAACGGATAAGCCATCCGAGCGACTAGGTTATCCGAGCGACTGCATCTTGGGTCCCACACTTAACCAACTTTATCTGAAGTTTGAGTATTGAACGAATTGCTATCTGATCGGACTATCATCCGACCGAATTACTCTTCGGATCATGAGATACTTGAACTTTAACACTCGAACAATTTTCAACATGTTCAATGCACTAAGGATGCCACCCGACCGGACTGCTATCCGATCGAGTGACAACCTGCTGTGGATTTGTTCTCACTAAGTAACCTCGCCACTTGAGTCGCCGTCCGACCGGATAAATCATCCGAGCGGATTGTCGTCCACACGACTGACCGTCCGATCGACTGACTTGAAAGGTAGAGATACTTCAATGTTTTCAAAATGCTACAATGAAAACTTCAAAGGACAAACCATCATACACAAACACATCAAAGGAAGAAACAATCCACTCGAACAGTCATCCGACCGGACAACCTGTCCGACCGGATGACCATCCGAACGGATTGTCATCCACACGACTGGACCATCCGGTCAGATTACCAATCTGACCGAACTACTATCCGAGCCACTTACACCTTGCATCGTTTTACGCGTCACTTATCGTTATGCTATCGTTTTGATCAAGCTAACCCTACTCCCTAGTGCTCCCTTCAATCCATCATCGCTGTGAGTATACTTGATCCCTTTTTGCTTTATGCACTTTTGGGTGTTACATACGTTACGAATATTCAAATCACAACAAACACACTACTCAATACTATTTGAACGCTAACCGTTATTGCATGTTATACGTGGCTTATGAATGCTTGTTTGTTATGTTTACACATGGAATGATGTCTGCCTGCCTTAGCAATGATAGTACTATAGTTTGGACTTAGCACCTGTTCGCAGGGGTTGTTAAGGACAATTAATTGCATGGATTACGGTGGTAATCATGTATTGCGAACTGTCTCAGGCAGTCAACCCGCAGTCATTGGTATCGATGGATCTATGTCGATAACTAACGTGCTTCATTTCACTATGTGTACGTGCTGGTTATGCGTAAACGAATTTCGAACTCTATGTGATATTATCAACCTTGTATACTCACCTTTACATTATATGTATTGACTTTATTTTAACGTATGTGACAGGTGCTTAGGATGCACATCTGCTAGGAAATCGAGGCTAGAATAAGGCTCTAGAGGCCAACAAATAGTTGTCTGTACAAATTAAATCAAGGGTCTCTAGAAGCAGATAAACAATTGCTCTATTTGAAAATCTGAGTTGTCGGAATAGAACTATTTGCCTAGATTTTGTCTGTAATAATTTGTTTACCTTTTGAGACATGGTATGGGACATGTTATTTTAAATTGATTGGTAATGATAATTGTTATGGAAACTTCTGGACAATCTGTTTCGCTCAGTGCCATTCCCTGATGTTTCCGCCATCGGTTGGGGTGTGACAGGTGCCTTCGTACGAAGGTGGGTCTTCATACACGTGCTACTTCCGTTCTCCAAAATCGAGTGTCATCACGTCGTCTTCGGAAAATCGAGTCTTCATCCCTCCAACCTTAAGCTATTGATTGAGCTTAGAGTCAGAGAGGTCTTTAATTGTGTCATGGATGGAAATTGGGTTGTATTGTGTAAAGCCAGGGACTTCGTACGAAGGCAGTGCCTTCATACAAGGCCATGTGCCTTCGTACGAAGGTAGTGCCTTCGGACGAAGTTGGCTTCACACAGAACAGTGCAATTCACAAACGTGGTTGTTTTTGGCATTCGGTGTTGTGTTTTCGCCTGGATCGGATGTGTTCCCGAGTCTAATTCGAGACGGTTTCGATATTACCTCGTTCCACTATTCAGTGAGCGAAATACATGTCGTTTTTTGGTCCAGTTTGGTGTAAAAATCAAGTTTAAAAGGTTCTAAAGAGTTTTCACCTGCATCCAACACTTGGTGAGTGTGAAATCAATTGATTTCTAACTTGGGAAGCCGTAGCTAGTCCCAATACACCAGGTTAAGTGTAGATTAGAGGTGAAATAAGGAGATTTTGATGAAAAAGATGAAGGGTTTTTGTGAAAAGCAGGAAATTATGAAGAAAAGAAAGAGTTTTGTGAAAAGATAAATGTTTTTAAGTGAGAACATAAGAATTTGATGAAAATGTAGTGATTCTTGTGAAAATCGAAGTGGAAAACGTTGTATAATTGAAGAAAACTGTTAATCTTACTTGAAAATGGTCGGAAAGCAATTCGGCAGAGTTTCGGCTCAAAATTAGCAAGTGAGAATGAATAAGAAGGGGCTTGGGTATTCATAGAGTTGGTGGGTTCGCACAAAAGCCCCTTGTTCGAACTGGCTGCCTACGAACAAAGGTGTTGTTTTGTGCAACCTTCTCCTCGTTTCGCGTGTAAGATGCTCGTTTAATGTGTTTTGTTGCGTTAGATAGTATTGGTACATTAAGTATTTTAGTGTAGTACTGGGTTTCGAGTTGCATTGCGTTTAGAGTGATAAATCGAGTTGTGCGAGTAGCGGTGAGTTTGCGTTGCGATAGCGTTTGCGAGTAGCAATTCACATAAGTAAGACACATAAGAACACACGTTATCACATTACTACTACTAATAACTACGTTTGCGATTATCATGTTAGTTGTGATAGGAGAATGCGGAGGCGTATGGTGTTAGACCCTAATTTATATTTGACAAAAAGTCGCAGCGGAAATTCATACCATAAAATTTCTTTCATTACAATTATCTTGACTTACTTAAAATTGCATTTTTAAATAATTGTTTCACATAAATCATTAAGTCAATCTGTTTACTAACTAAAAACATAACCATTATCTACTACGATACATTAATTATCGTTCCCGTACAATCTATCTTGTGACTCGGTCTTCGGTCTCCACTCCTCGGTGATCCTCCGTGACTCGTACAACCTACACTCACCATATAAGTTCAAAGCGTTAGTACACATTATGAACGTAACAGATTCATACTCATTTACTTTCCATTCCGTTATTCCTTTGCATTCAGGCATTCCTATTTGGGTATCCACTCTCTGGTGAGACTCTAACATTGTTCCTGCATTACACTTCATTCTCAAGATGCACTGTTAATAGCATCAATACTCAATCGTGTTGAAAACATACGAGCGCACCTACATTCCTACTAGCATACATTTATGCATACATACTTGCATTTACATATAATACGTTTATACCTACTCGCAAGCGCCCTTCATACTTAATTACATAATGCTTACGTCCATACATATCTACTCGCGTACGTACATTCACTGATACTTCCACATATACCTACCTACATACATAACTACATACTTACTCGCATACATAATACAATCATAACTATACACTTGCATACCTTCACTCACATGTTCATATACTTACATACGTTCAAACATACCTACGATTCTTGTTTAACTCATTTATATACACATATCATACTCTTGCATTAGTTTCATGAGCTTAAACTGGGATTTAAAGCCTTTAAACTTCCATCGGATCTCGTAAACATTCTACAATGAGTTTAGAATACATTTTTGGGACCCCTTATAGGTTACGGGGCTGATTCGGATGAATTCTGCACATTCAGTTGAATTTGCAGCTGTCGCATGGTCGTGCGTCCTAACCGCACGGCCGTGCAGTGCCTACGACGTCGAGGGTGCTGGCAATGCACGAGCCAGTGCATTGGTTTACTCGGAAACGCACGGCCATGCGTCCAACCGCACGACCGTGCGATACCTCGCGTCGGTCAGCTTCGCGTAAACAGCAATTTAAGGCGTCGGGCAAAGTTGGAAATTGCACGGGGCGTCGGCGACGGCCATAGGGGCGTCGGCGACGGCCCCTAGAATCACCATTTTGCTGCAGATCCGTTTCGTCGTCCGAAAACGCTAAAACTTGCGTAACTTTTAAACCGTTTACCCGTTTAACCTCCCGTTTCTTCCCACATGACCGTAAATTGATATTCTATCATGTGAACTTGAAATCCCATGTCCGGATTAAGAAAATTCTTAACTTATGCACTATCGACTTATTACCTTTTTACAAGTTTTGACCCGTTCCTGCATTTATCTCAAATAATCAGATTATTTGACCCCGACTCCTCATATACCTTATACTTTCAACGTTATTTATCATAAAGGACAGAATTCTTGGATGTCTTGCCTCCTCTTAACATATTTTCGCTCAAAAGCTTATTTTGACCCGTCATGGATATTTACGCATTAAGTGGTCTATGACATACAAAACTATGCTCCCCACTTTCATACTCGACCAAAACATTATACTAATCGAATAGCTTGTTTCCGATAGACATTTAGGGTCATTTGCCCGTTATACCTATCAAGGGCGTTTTTGTCAACATTGCTCCATCCTTTACAACCAAGGACTTCATTGCGTATTTAACCAACCTTACCACTTGACGACAATTCTAACGCACATACCTTACTCGGATCAAAGCTGAGATCCGTTTAATACTTCATCGATTTCATACAACTCATTCCTATTTGACCTCAATTATCATACCTAATAAGTCGCATATAATTTTACATAAACAACTAAGAAGTGATTACGGAAATCACTTACCTCATGCATTCGTGTTCATATTCGTTTCCTCGCCACTTCTTGACCCGTTAGCCTTCCGTGCTTGATTCCGTCTCGACATGATTCCTATACTTCCATGTCATCGAAATCACATTCTCATTAGCATACACAATTGTACATGTTAACGATCATATCGATCGCATAATTCACATTTGACGTTTATAGTCACTTCTAACAAGCATAATACATGTAACCAAGTTCATATCATTTCCAACTCGTGTAATCCGTCATGTCATCACATTAAACACACATACGTCTAACACGCACCGTATAACTTACTTTAATCTTACAATTATGACAACACGTGTAACCATTCTTCTTATACACAGTTGACTTTTAGAAGTCAGGGGTTCATTTAATTTAACTTTCAAATTATCATTATATACCCGTAACATCATAATAGCCTATACGGACAACACTATATACATTTCATCATACACTTGGCGTGTATACTACCTCCTAAGCATAGTGTACAACCAATTCATGCGTATTCTTTTAAACTCATACATAAATCATCAAATTATCCTTCTAAATCAACATGGATCATTCATGCATAACATCAATCATACTAGTATCACATTTCTTTCAATTTATCTAACAAGAATTCATCATACACATCATGATACATCAACATTCAACAAGAATTAGACATAGATGATGATTCAAGTCACTATTCTTACCATAACTAATGGGTTTCACCTCTACACATCAAATTAACATAAACCATACATAATCCATGTTCTATATGATGATTCTAACACATACTCATACTCAATTTCATACGAATTCGCGATTTGCAACATAACCCACTTCCCACATGATCACCAATCTAACTTTTAAGACATACTACCTTTAACGCATGTGTCGACGACCACTCTATTTTGATCCATTTAATAATAACCTAAATAAATAATTCATTTAGTTTTTAGTTAGTTAATGATTTTAATTCAAACTCACTAATTTGTCAAAATATGCATCAAATTAGGCGTTTACAGTACTTGTATTTTTTTATTTTTTTTTTGAATATGTCACAGAATAGTAACCAAGTTTTAAAAGTGTTCTAATTAGGTCACTCGTATCGTTTTTGTCTCAATTAGATAACTTAACATTCAAATCGAGTCATGTCCTTTTTTCTATGTGTCAAGAAAAAATGAAGAATAAGATGTTGGGGTCGGATTATTTTAATATATGAAATTATATTTATTAAAAATAAAATCACTTTAATTACATTAAAAATTAAAAAAACAAGTTACAATCCACGTTATCACTCGAAGTTAGCATCAAATAAAAGGGAAAAAATAAACAAAAATCCACATCACCATGGTTACTTATGAAATGGATGAAAAAACCCCTAATTTTAATGAAAAATGAATGTTGAGTGACCTGATTAGAACACTTTTAAAACTTGAGTGACCTAATTGAAACACTTTTAAAACTTGGTTACTATTCTACAAAGTTGCCCTTCTATCAACACAAAAGTTTAACAATAATAGATAGAGTTGCACCAATAATTGAAGCAATGAATTACTTTGTTTAAATTATTATGTTTTTTTTTCATGTCCAAGAAAGCCTACACTAGAAAATCTAGTCGACCACATTTTGTTCCTAACATGTCAAGCTACGAGAACCAAACTACTTTTGCAATGTTTTAATGACCTAGAAACAAGTGAGTTTCATAAAGAAGTAATCAAAGGGGAGTGAGGGAGTTGTTCAGTAATGTTCACACCTAAGACCAGTGGCGGATCTAGAAAATCCGCCAAGCCGTAACGTTTTATAAATAAGCGGTAACGAAATCGAAAAAACGTCAAATTTTTCCAAAATTTACACTAATTTTACACTACCTCCGGAGCACCAAGCCGTAGCGGAGGTTGCCCCTACTTACACTGTATGTCCGCCATTGCCTAAGACCATGGGGTATGGTGGGGCTTGGGTTGGGGGGCTTGAGTTGACAAGTGGAAAACAAACTCAAACCCACGCCCGTGGGGTATGGTGGGGTTTGAGTTGGGGGCATGAGTTGACACATGGGGGCATGTGAAATGGCTAGTTTGGTTTGACCATTGAGAGTCTGCCACGTCACCTTGCTAGCCCGCCCCACACCCGGCTTCAAACCCACGCCCCAACTCAAGCCCCATACCCCATAGTCTAACGTTTGAACCCACTCACGTTGAATTCAGCTGACGATGGTATGGTCATACCATGATAATTCAAAAGTAAAAAAAAATGACTTTCGTAGTTAATATTTGATGAATTACCACACGCCACGTTCTACAATCTCCATAATTATTTATCTTTTCCTTTTTTAACTTTTCTTACCTTCTATCAATAGACTAATTATATTTAGGGTTGAGCAATTCAAGGTTCCAAACCGCTATAACGAAGAACCGAAACCAAATCGTATTCTTGTATTAGGGTATGGTTTCGATTCTTAAATTTGGGTGAAAACGGTTCTTGGTTCGGTTTCGAAACCGCCAGGTCTGTTTAAAGAACCGCTAAAACTGAGTTTTGTTTAAACTTTAAATATTTTATGTTTTTCTGCACTAGAAATTTGTGATCTCAGTACCATCATTTACGTTTAGCCATAAGCAAAGAATTCGAGATGTAGATTGAACAAAATATATTTATAGTATAATTAAATTGTGTCGTCACTCATAAAGACAAATTGCAAAGAATTCGAGATGTAGATTGAACAAAATATATTTATAGTATAATTAAATTGTGTCGTCACTCATAAAGACAAATTAATTAATGTGCTATCTCATATAATACCAAAGCTATAAATATATACTTTGATGTACTTTTGAACATCTAATTTAACTTAGCAAAAATCAAATTAAACTTAAAACATGTACTATCAATTAAATAACGTGACAACCAAAAAAAAGAAAGCTCAAAGGTAAGTTGTTAACCCTTGATTTAATTGTTAATTTTGAAATTTAATCGACAACCGGTTTTTCGTAAGAACCATTTATACGAGAATCATTTAATCCAGTTCTGAATCGAACCGAACCGGTTTTTAAACGGTCTGGTTACAATTCTTATGTTCAGCGTGTAATAGTTTCCGGTTCGATTCGATTCGGTTAGATTCTACCAGGTTTTGAACCGTTGCACAACACTAATTATATTTGTTATGAAAGTAGAGAATAACAACTAACAGGAAGAATACTTTAATTATGAAATTTATTTTCCTGTTCGAAAAAATGAAAACTTGAGAAAATGGTTTTTCTACTTACACTCTAGTGACTGGTCTAAATTTTAACTACAGTCTAAACTACTATATTAATTACACGGATGATCTTAGTTAAATTCTTTATTCTTATCTCCTTCAGTTAGCCTTCCTAAAACAATTTAATCTTTATTATTGTGACATTCAACAATAATCTTACCACCTAACAGACTAATATATGTAAGAAATTGTATAAAAGGACATCAAGTGAATAACCATAACATATAATTATTTTCACTATCATACTCTTTAAATCCTACTCTTAAATTTACATATTTGTAAACTCTTTAAATCCTTCTCTTAAATTTACATATTTGTACATCATAAGACTAAAACCACCAATTTACGTATTTGTACATCCTGAAACTAAAACCACCAACTTCATTGACATACAGTCATACACACATTTACAATACAACTTGATACCATTAGGTTATGATCATTTGGACTAGTGATTAAGGGAGAGTTGAGAAGCTTTGCTTCTCTTGGAAGTCTTGGGTTCAAAACCAAGCAAGGGGGGATTTTAATACTAACTTGATAATACTAAGACCAAACGGTGTGGTATACCGCCCCCCGCCAGATCACCCCTAATGGCGCCGCATAGCTGCCCCC
The DNA here is from genome assembly GCA_030545235.1 of Helianthus tuberosus. Lineage (NCBI taxonomy): Eukaryota > Viridiplantae > Streptophyta > Magnoliopsida > Asterales > Asteraceae > Helianthus > Helianthus tuberosus. The sequence goes on from CM060375.1 coordinate 62,999,532, forward strand.
AATCCATTTCCCAGGCGCCAAAGAGGGGCGCATCATACTCTTCGCCATGCCTATAACAGGCGTTTTGCATTGAATTTGAGGTGGTGGTCAACATGACCATTTGTAAACGGTCGATTTGAATTAAAAAAAAAACTTAAACTCTATTATATATATACGATAATTTACACACGCCAATCACAAACTAATTCACTAAAACATATAAACTCTCCCCCAATCATTTTTATGTAAAATGTCATCCCACTCTTCATCTGATTCGTCTAGCTCTTCGTACAACGGAACGATCGATGATATGCTTATCACAGTGACTCAGGAAGCGATTCAGTATTTGCGAGAAGAAGTCGAATCGTTTACAACTCGTACCAGACAAGCGCATCTTGAAAGAGATCAATTAGGAGCTCATGAATGTTTAATGCACGATTATTTTTGTGGAGATCCGTTGATGCACAATTTAGGTGTCGGTTTCGTATGAGTTATTCTCTGTTTTTAAGAATATCTATTGATCTTGCGGGCCAAAATCCTTTTTGTCACACAAAGAGAAAGTGCTAGTCGCAAAATTGGATTCTCTAAAATACAAATGTGTACAGCCGCAATCCGGCAACCTTCTTACGGCATGGCGAGTGATGTGTGAGACAAATATTTAAGGATGTCGGATAAAACTTATTGTGACAGTCTTGATAATTTATGTGAAGGTATTTGTTAATTATTAATTGTTATATTTATTTTTATTATTTTTATTATTGTTGTTGTTTTAATTTATAGTTTATTAATGTATTATGTTAGGTGTTATTTTTCTTCACGATATGCGATATTTGATGATGCCGAATGCTATCAACGTTTCACTTTTATACGAGTCCCATCAGCGGATACACGGTTTTTCCGAGATGTTGGGTAGTCTTGATTGCATGCACTGGGAGTGGGCGGTATGTCCAACCGCTTGGAAAAGGGCAACACCATCGTGGTGACCACGAGGGTCCGACCCTAATGATACAAGCGGTCGCGTCTCAAGATTTATAGATTTGGCATGCGTACTTTGGCATGGCCGGTGCAAACCATGATATCAATGTTTTACAATCTTCGGGTCTTTTCGACGATGTCATAGATGGTGTTGCACCAAATACTTCATTCGATACAAATGATATGGAGTATAATTATGGGTATTATCTTCTCGACGATATTTATCCGGAGTAGGCTACGTTGGTGAGAACTCTTTCGTGTCCAGATGACGAGAAACGATTATTACAAGAAAAAAATGAGTCGGCAAGAAAATATGTCGAGCGGGCTTTCGGTGTATTAAAAAAGAGATGGTTTATCATTGCCCAATTGTCGAGGATACTTGAATAGAGTAAAATGAGAAACGTCATGTGTACATGCATCATCTTACATAACGTGATATTGGAGGACTCGGGTAGAGCCGTTTGTGCAAAGAGTTATGATGAAGGTAACCAACTGGCGAACCCACTACTCACCTACGCTTAGAAGGAAGTTATCCGAGTAAGGTTACGTGACAGGGCCACACACCTTAACCTTCGAGCTGATTTGACCGAGCACCTATGGTTTGATCGTGAACAAGGAGAAGATGACAAGTGAAGATTTAGTTCCTAGTTCAACCTTTTAAGTATTTTTAGGTTTGTAATTTTTTAAGTGACATTATATTTTTTATTTCAATTATGTTTTTTTTATATTTTATTCATGTTATTTAATTTTAAATTTAAATTAATATATCAAAATTAAATAATGATTAAATTTAAATAAAAAAGATAATTAGGTAATGATGATGGGGGCTTTAAACTACTGCAAGGATGTTAAAGGAAGAGGCTTTAAACCCCCCCTCCCGATATGAGGTGGCGCCTAGGTGACACTGACTTGGCATAATAAAGCCCACACCATGTAGCCTAACTACTAATCCGGTTAGCGACATTCTAACCATACACCATTAAAAATAAGTAATAACAAATAATTAATAAAAATCATTTTGGATGTTTTGATTTATGACATGTTATCAATATAATGGTTCAAAACTGATATTTATTTGTCCAACTCTGTTTATAAAATGTCCAACTCTGTTTATAAAAGTTTGATGATGATGTATATAATTTGTATTTTGAATATGTTATTGACCAAATGTGTTTGTTAATTAATAGACTTAGTGAATTGTTTAAGTATTTTTTTTAACGGCTAATGTTACCATGACCCTACTCTTAAATTACATCAAATAATCTCTAATCTATCCTATGTCAAGAATTGAAGTTTGCTCTTCTCCCGAAGAGGTAAGACCCTCTACAACCCAGCTAAAGCTGGAATGGCAATTATCGAAGTATTTTTTTTTTTTTTTTTGAAAATAAAACTTCATTAAAACACACCTTCGACCCAAACGGGCAAAAGACCAAACAAAACAACACCCCCGACCCAAACGGGCAAATTTACAACATATACATAGGGTACTTACACCATTCCTTCCAGCTAATATATTTACATGAAAATCTATTTTTGACCCACCCGAAAATTCTATACTTGATCTCTATCATATTGTCTTGAGGACTTCTCCTGACCTGATTGAAAACCAACTCGTTTCTACTTCTCCAAATGCTCCAACACGAGATAATAATCACTCCAAGGATAATCTTTTTCTTTTTCTTCCCTACCTGAATGGAATTATGTAAATCCAATAAATCTTTGAATTCGAAGGCGAAGATCGATGGAATGTTGCAACAAGCGCTGATTGTCGCCCAAACCCTAATAGTCACCAAACACGCAGTGAAATAAATGATCCGCTGTTTCCTCATATTCTTCGCAGAAGGGACACATCACTGAATTTAAATCCACGTTTCTTCTTCTCAAATTAACTCTGGTTGCCAACCTATCCAAATTACCCATCCACACCATAATATTGCATTTTAGGGGGACCCATTTGCACAATTTGAATTTAGGAAGGTTGCTATTTCCCCTGTCCGAAATTATCTCCATTTTCACAGATTTAATCGAGAATCCTTCCTGATTGTTAACGTTCCATATCCATGCATCTTTTTTATTGGACAATCTCACCATGTTTATGACATCTTGACATTCCTACCATTCCTTTAGCTCTATATCAGACTCCGGTTGTCTTGCCCAATTCCACAAGAAATCACCACTTCCATGTCTCATATCAATTCTATCCACGATCCTACAATTTTTACACAATTCCAAACCGAACAGATGTAGCCATCTTTCCACGAGTGGAATATCGCCCACCCATGTGTCAATCCAAAAACGTATATCTTCTCCATTCCCCACCTTACCCTTAATCAAATGAATTAAACCCTTACCATTTAATTTAATTTTGTAGATCAGATTTACTATGTTCTTCCAACAACCCGCATATTTACCATTAAGAGGAAGAAAACTTTTTTGATTGATTTTACTATGGCATGCTTCCACCACTTTCCTCCAAAGATTTTGATTTTCAACCATGTATCTCCATCCCCATTTAACAAGAAGAGCTTATTTACATCTTTAAGTCTGTTAATACCCAAACCCCTTTTTTTCCTAGGCCTAGTGATCCAATCCCAAACCACCCAATTCATTTTGTTATTTTCACCTGTACCCGCCCAAAGAAACTTTCTCATTTTAGTTTCGAGAGTCTTAATAATACCTACCGGAGCTTTATATAAAGAGAAGTAATAAATTGGGAGACTCTCTAAAACCGACTTAATCAAAATAAGGCTCCCCCCTATAGACATGGTTTTAGCTTTCCAAACCGATAGCCTTTTGTCGAAAATCTCTACAATAGGGTCCCAGTTACTAATTCTATTCATATTGGCTCCCACCTTTATACCCAAATATGAAAGCGGTATGTTATCCGTGTTGCAACCAATAACCTTAGCCATCTCCCTGATATCACAATTTTCCACCCCAACCCGTATAAATTTGATTTGTGCAGATTAATCTTTAAACTAGACACTAAGTAAAAAAATTATAAGACATCTAGCCACATTCGTTATGTTACCCCTATCCCACTCTCCCAAAATCAGAGCATCATCATCATAAAAAAGGTGAGATATGATCGGACCATTATTAGGCGTTTGAATACCTTTTAAAAACCCTTCGATCCCTAGTTTGCAAAAAATGCAAGACAGGGCTTCCATAACCAAAAGAAAAAGAAACAAAGATAACGGATCTCCCTGTCTGATCCCTTTGGAACAATTAAATTCGTAGGTGGGAGATCCATTCACTAAAACCGTTGATCTAGCCGAAGCTAAGACCCCTTTCAACCCATTTACGCCAGATATCAGGAAAACCCATCTGCCCCATGATGTCTAGGAGAAAACTCCAACAAACATTATCGTAAGCCTTCTCAAAATCAATTTTTAAAAGAAAATCCTTTTTCTTATCCTTTTTAATCCAGGTGATGATCTCATTTAATATTAACGGACCATCAAGAATATACATGCCTTTAAGGAAAGTCGTTTGATTCTCCGAGATAATTGAGCCAATAACCTTTTTGAGACGATTAGCAAGAACCATAGAAATAGTTTTGCTGATCACCCCAATCAAGTTTATCGGACGATAGTCTCTCATCCCCATCAGATCCTTGTTTTTAGGAATAAGAGTTATGAAAGAAGAGCTGCAGCCCTTTGCGATAGATCCTTTGGTGTAAAAAGCAGACATCATGTTAAAAAACTCATTTTCAAATAAATTCTAGTACCTTTTGATAAAATTAAAGTTAAAACCGTCTGGCCCCGGAGCTTTGTCAGCACCACAATCGAAAACTACTTTTTTGGTCTCATCAATCCTAAAAGGAACCGTCAAGGATGTCGCGTCCTCTTCCACAAGTCTCCTGATGTTGTTACAAATAAGTTTCGGTCTGTTGTAAGATTTTTCCTTGAAAGACATTTTGAAGAATCCCATTATCTCTTTTTTGACTAAGGAAGGTTTAGTCGTCCAAACACCATCTATCATAAGCCCGGGAATGTTGTTGGATGCCCGTCTACTATTTATGTAACCGTGAAAAAACGCCGAATTTTCATCTCCCTCCAGGTCCCACTTAATTCTAGCTCTTTGTTTGAGATATTTATTTTTATATTCTTCCAACTCCTTTAAATCTTTCATACATTCCGCTTTTATCCACTCCTCCTCTTCTGTTAATTCCCTAACTCCCGACCATTCGTCCAGGTTATCAAGCTCCTCCTTTAGAATCCTTTCTTTTTCCCCGTCCTTGGATAAGACCTCCTTTTTCCACTTTAAAATTTCTTCCCTAATCTTTTTAAGTTTATTCATTAAAATAACGTCTGGTTCTCCCTCCCCGATAAAAAATTCACTCGCCTTTAGAACCACCCCATCAAAATCCTTTCGTTCCAACCAAGAGTTAAAAAATCTAAACGGCTTAGGACCAAAGTTTTTATATGAGCATGTTAGAACTAGAGGATGATGGTCCGAATGAAGCCTTGGAAGAGTTCTCAAACATGCCACAGGCCATTCAGAAAAAAAATCTTGACTAACCAGAACTCTGACTATCTTGCTTTGCTTGTTGCCACTATCCATATGATAAGTGAATTTCCTACCTTTCATTTCGTACTCTCTCAAACCATAATCATTGATGAAATTATTAAAATTGGAAGCACAAACTTTATTAAATTTGGAATTCCTCTTTTCTTCCATAAAGCGCACCGCATTAAAATCTCCCAACCCCCAATCTCACCCCAAAGCGTTTTCTTTTGGTGAACCTTTGGCGGCGCGTAAACATTGATGATGTTGATAGGTTTATTGCTCCCCTTCAAAACCCCCAAAGTTAAAAGAAAATTAGAGTGTTTGATAGAATCATGTACCTTTAAAACATTAGGGTCCGATAAGCTAACAATCCCTCCCGATCTTCATGATGATGGCACGTGATCCATCTCGAACTTGCCTGCTCCCCAGAAATTCTCGTAAACGATACCTGAAATGTCATTAAACTGAGTTTCTTGAAGAGCTATGAAATCAATCCCGTTCTCTTTTTTAAATCTTTAACCCAACCCGCTTTATTTTCCCCCCATCCCCTAACCCTCTAATGTTCAAAGAAAGAAAATTCATCTAAAAACATTTTGGATTCCTTCTTCCCTAATCACATCTTTGATCATTTGTTCATGCTGCTGAAGATCAACACCAAACGCTCCTCCCAAAGTGCTCGTAACGTGTGTCTCTATGTTTAAGCTGTCGTCCTCTTCATTCGGTAGTATATTTAAATCTTTTGTCCTTAATTCGTTTATGTCTCCCTCCATGTGCTCCTCTCTATCAACATTTGTTCCTTTCTGACCATTCTCAAAAATTCCTTCCTTCCCCGTTTTTGCAATTTCTATGAAATCATGTTCTTCGGTCAATACACTGCCCTCCTGAATTCCAATCATTTCATTGAGGTCGAAAGGGTCATTTTGTCTCATCCTCTTCCTGGGCCTTATAAGTCCACTGGTTTCCTCAATTGTGTTTGTCTTATTTCTAACTTTTCTGTTACCCTTGTACACTTTCTTAGATCCAAAAGGATTTAAATCCACCTGAAAGCCCACATTTACTGGCCAACTAAAAAATTCATCTGCCCTTGAAAAAATATCCATTAATGGTTCCTTATCTCCTTCCCCAAAAATCCTATCATTATTAACCTTCTCCTTGCTCGAACCTTTAGAAAATAAATTCCCCACCTCCACCGATTTCTATTGTCCAATAAATTCATTACAACCGTTGTTCGCATCGAAGTTCTCCCCCACATTAAAGTCTCCTGTCTTTTCGAATTCACCGTAGACAAACATCCCTCCATTACCGGCATCTCCGACCGGCCGATTGCCGGCTTCCGGCGAAGAGTCATCCCGGAAACATTATCATTAACCGAACCTTCAGATGTTGACGACGATATTTCCCTCGTCTCTTTCGTGTCCCACAAAGAGTTGCCGTTTTTGACAAATTACAGTTTATCTCCAAATTTTCTCCAGGCATGTTTAAGTCCGATACAGAAACAGCCTCTTCTACAGACTCGTCTCCCTGATTCTCAATCGAATCCAGAATCCAGTCTCCTCTTTCTTCTTCGACTAGAATCTTGAACATTTTACCTTTCTCTATGATATTAACCACCTCTTCTATCCTCTCTACTGAATTTGTCAAAACACAAACACTGTCCGAGGTTAACAGGTTATCCTCCGGTTGTCGTTGCGAAGCGTGCAAAATTTTTCAGAAGCATCTTCCCACCGAGTTAAAGGTCTCGTTCCCGGATAAATGAAGCGGCGCTCCATGTATGTTCAGCCAAGCGATCCTCTCGAACGCAACTGTTTGACCATTCCAAATTTCCACATCAGAGAACCACCCGAAGCCTGGTGACTCAGATCTGAACCTGTCGGCCTCGACAAAAGTCTTAAAGACGATTAAAATTGACAAACCTCCAAGGTATTTGATTATCGCTTCACCGAAATTAGCTTCCTTAAGAAGAATGTCTAATTTTCTTATATTCCAAAGGTCCTTCGTCTTAGCAATAATTGTCTTCCTGTGTAAATCCGTATACGCATAAGCATATTCTGAAATCGACACCTCTTTCGACGTTGAATTTGATTGTTTTTTGCCAATCAAAGAATTGGCATAAGATTTTCCTCCGGTTACGAAAGAATAGAATCTCCCTCCCTGTTCCTTGTCGCCATTGGTTTTGATGCTGAATTGATCCTGAGATTTACCCTTCATGTCCCTGTTATCTTTTCCTACTTCATTTTCCTTGGCAAATTTTGTTGTGTTGATAAACAATTTATAACTACCCATCCACATGTTCTGCATATTCTTTTCCATATCGGCCCCGTTCTTCACCCCTTTGAAACTGACAAATCCAACACGAAGTCCCTGCTTGTTTCTTTTCCTTGCCACATACACACCTTCAATTGTCCCAAAGACACCTAGGACTTCTTCTAAATTTTTTGAGCTGCATCTTTCCAGTAGTCTTGCCATGTAAAATTTTGTAATTCCCGTTCTCCGGCCGTCCATGATCGTCGGTTACCTCCTTGCCGTTTTAATTATCGAAGTATTTAAAAACCGAATAGGTATTAGTTATATTAGTCAAGTTTCTCTTAGTCAGCTTTGGGAACCATGAGCGTAGACACTTAGTGAAGCTTCCAACTTTGTAGAAGTTGAATAGTTGATCATGTGTCAACTAAGTTAGCCAGACACTTAACCCATGTTCATGTGATTAAATATGATGTAATCAATAACAAATTGTATTTTGGCCTCTTAAATTAATCGTGAAGAAGCGGTAATACTAAATACATTTTCATAATTGACTATCAAAAGTTGATAGCACTTTGTCCAAGACGAAGACCAAAACTGAATCTATACATTATTGCAAACGGAACGTAAACATTGAGAGAGTGCTCTCGATAAATAGGTATTGGTATATTCTAGATTTATCCATTTGTAAGACTAAACATGTCTTTTTGTCAAACAATGTTAGTCTTGTGTTGGTCCATAAATGTCTATAGTCGTGTAGGTGTCGTGTTTTGAATGTATAGGTGTACGGAAAGTCTCTAGAAATATTGTATTAGGTTGAATTTTACACACACCTGGTTAGCGAATGTATCCATTCGCTAAGTGTTATCTAGCGAATGGGGTGGACGAATGGAGCCATTCGCTAGAGAACTCCTAAAGAATGGCAACTGGTCTATATAAACCGGCTCATTCGTTCATTTTCACTTAGGACTTTCACAGATCCAATTCTTAGAGCCTAGGTGTGTGTGTGTGTGTGAATTGTAATCGTGTTTTGTGAAGATAATAGAACCGAAAAGATTTATTTACCTTTTGATATTCATGTCGAGTATACATATCTAGAGGATCAAGATCAAGGGAAAACCACTCCGATTTGTGAGAACTTACAGAACTCATCCTTCTCGTGGGAGTTTTGCCCCCATTTTTTTCACACCCATAGATTAAAATGTTTAGAAAGACTGCCATAAAAAAAAATATATATATATATATATATATATATAACTTTGAAATGGTGTTTTTCGGCCCCTTAGGGCAGCTGTAAAAAGGTGATGACATAAGCATGACATCACTTTTTACAGCATTTACAGCTGCCGTAAATGAAAAAAAAAAACTAGTTTTTGAAAAAGTTGATTTTTTTTAGGATTTTTGATAAAAAAAAATTTGGAAAAACCTTTCGTAAGGCCGAGTTCTCTAAGCTCCCACAACTCGTATAAATTTTCATTTTACCCTAACTCCATATATATATTCCGCATATATATGTGTATAGACACACGTAGAATCATTATAATTGATTCGTGTTAAAGGATTTTTAATTGGTATCTGATCTTAAAGCTCAATTATATATCGACAAAATTTAATACGTTTACGGTGGAATTTGAGCTTAAACTGATAAAAAAAAAGAGAATGGACTGTGTAATGTCTTCTAAATCTCTATCTAATTTTCAATTCAATTTTTGTTTAAAAGTGTTTGGATGCTAAAATTGATCGAATAGGATTGATTGAAATGAGTTTCTGAATCAATTGATGTAAAATTCATAGGTTAATTCAAGGTATCAAGCGTTTTATCGATTTTCCGGTGAGATACACATCAGAAAAACTCAATGGATTCTCAACTGTCATAGGTTGTCTGTTGAGTGTCATTCGCTACGTGTTCCTTAGCGAATAGGTCTCATTCGTTTAGTTTCATTAGCGCATATCTCACACCCCGACTCGTAGTAGATATGGTACGGGGCATGAGGATTGTTCATAGCTTATGACACTATTATAAAGTTTAAATATTTAAAGCATCCAAATTAAATTGTCACGCATAATCATAGAAATATCCAACAAAAATTCAAACAATATCCAAATGATAAAGACCATAAACAATTGTCCATATTATTACTAAGGCACATCCTAAGTGTCTTCACTTCAATCCTTTCAACCTTGTGTACATGTATCATGCGTAAAAAGATTTTTTTGGGTCAACGTAATGTTGGTGAATAGATCTAAGTTTAAAATAAAGTATTTTTTCCTTATTGTTTTTATTTATAAAATAAATTAATATGAATCCTCAAGTGTGAATGTTGTAACCATAGAACTTATAATAATCATAATCACCACAACTCCACAACCCTAACATATAATGCGAAACAAAGATAATAAAAACAATAGACACAATGAGATTCAAGCCCCGAAGAGCGAATCTAAATGGTGGTGATACCAAGTTCAACCCATGGCCGTGGGGAACTGGTCAGCCGTGGATCCACAATAGAAACCTGAGACACAAAGTGAGTAAACACATAGATACACGTATATGCAACAATAGATACTAGAAACAATAGAAACATAAGTGCGAAACACATAACAACACATTGATTTTGCATGTATTTGCTTTAGATAGAAAACCATATAAATGAGACACATCATACACCCCAAAATGTTTAAGTGATAAAAAGGGGAAAAAGATAGATCATAGTTTGCGTTCCGTTAAATCCTTAGCAAAAAAACACACGAATATACGAGGAAAGATCCAAAACACAAAAATCACCATAAAGAAAGAAACACGACACCAAAATAATAAATAACCAACACCAAAACTATATAAAATGAAATAAACACATACTATACCTAGGGCATTTGACTATAGTTGACCCACACTCAGCTGCTAAGGTTGGTTCATAAATAACAAAGGTTAGATAAACTATTAGAGTGTATATTACATGAGTAGTTAGTTATCTAGTTTGTAGTTAGTTATCCAGTTTGTTTAGACAGTTATAGTTGGATTCCATTCTCCTCTATATATATATATATATATATATTGAGAGAGGATTGTATTGTATTGACTTTTGATGATGATATGAGATGAGATTGTTGAGCTTAATACTTTCTTACATGGTATCATAGCAACCTTTGCTCTTGTGACCTGTGATCTTTATTTTCTCCAACGAAGCTTCATCTTCTCCGGCGAAGCTTCATCTTCTCCGGCGAATCTTCTTCTTCACCGAAAAATCTTCTACCTATGATCTTTTATTCTAATTCTGTATTTTCTTAAGATCTGAATCATTCTTTGGATTCTCATATCTAATTATGTCTCATACTCTGTTATATTTCTTCAATGGCTAAACAAATTCTACCATTCAATCTGCCGCAACATCAACTTTGAGTGATCTTTATCTAATTTGAACTACAATCTTCCAATTAAACTTGACAACAAGAACTTCTTGAATTGGAAACATCAAACTCTCACTATTTTGAAGACATTAGATCTTCTAAAGTTTCTGGACAAAAAGATTACACCGCCAATTGATGTTGATTCAAGAGATATCTGGAACCGATCCGATGCGATTGTGTTTGCTTTTATCATAGCTAACCTCTCACCTTCATTGATTCATCTTACGCGTGATATTGAATCGACCTCAGAGCTATGGCAGAAACTTGATGAATTCTTTCACCAACAAATGTTTGTGACAAACATAGAGCCTAGTGATAAATAGAATTTACAATGGTAGAATGATGCTTATGATGGTCAACAAAACTTCTCTACTAATTTGGAAGGATCTAGGGTTTCCTCATTTGGGGTTTATTCTCCAGCTGCATTTCATGTTTCAATGAATCAGAATAGTATTTTGGGCTCAGGCCCAAACTTATTTATGTCTTCTCAGAGCTTTATTGGGCCTTACTCAGTTGGGCCATCTGATGCTTCGGGATTTGGGCCTACACATTTTCCTTATTGGCCTGGCCAGACGGGTACACCACATTTTGGTTTAACTGCTGATTTATCTAGCATATGCGAGCACGTGGATTCTTGGATACCCGATTCTGGTGCCACTGCGCATATGACTGCTGATTCTTTTATTGTATTTGACGTTGCTCCCTACACTGGTTCTGAGCAAGTTGTTGTAGGCAATGGTATGGCTCTTACTATTTCTCACATTGGTACCGCTTTTCTTCATTTATCCGATTGTACTCTTACTCTTAGACGTGTTCTTGTGGTTCCTGGCTTAGCCAAGAACCTGTTATCTATCACACAGTTAGTCATTGATCATCCTATAGCTGTTATTTTCTCATACATTGGACTATCCATTCAGACTCTTAATGGACAACTCCTTCATCACATGTGTGGTAGTCCGCGTTAGATATATTCACTTAATGTTTTCACTTCTATTTCTCGTGAGTCTTGGCATTCTCGATTGGGTTATTCGTCTGATGATGTTTTGTCTAGATGTTCGTTTTTACATCTGACAAACAAAACCACACACACACATTGTACTGCTTGTAGTGTTGCAAAATTGACTAGATTGCCTTTTACATCAGTTGTATCCCATTCTACTTTACCTTTACATATTGTAGATTGTGATATTTGGGGTGCTTCGCCAGTGATGTCTAGAGATGGATACCGATATTTCATTACTTTCATTGATGATTTTAGTCGATTTACATGGATGTATCCTTTGACTTGTCGTTCTTAAGTGGTCGATTGCTTTCGGCATTTCAAACCGCTTGTTGAGAACCTGTTCTCCTATACCATCAAACACCTTATGTGTGATGGTGCTCCTGAGCTCATTCGTGGTTCTATGGCTCGTTTTCTTTCAGATTCTGGCATTGCTTATCGCATTTCATGTCCCTACACTTCCCAACATAATGGGGTTGCTGAGCAAAAAAGCCGCCATCTTTCTGTGGTAGCTCGAGCTTTATTGTTTCATGCTCGGTTAGCAAAGAAATTCTGGTATGATGCATATGCCACTGCTACTTTCCTCATTAACTGGTTACCATCACCGGTTCTTCATCACTCATCTCCTTACGAGGTACTATTTGGATCTCGTTCCAATTATTCTCTTCTTCGTACTTTTGGGTGTTTGTGTTATCCGTTTATAGGTGATACTCGAGCGGATAAAATTTCACCCAAGTCTACTCCTTGTATTGTTGGCTATGCTCCATCTCATCTCGGTTATCTCTTTTATGATCCTCATACGTCTCGTACGTATACTTCTCGACATGTTCGATTCCATGAGCCGATTTTTGATATTCCAAGGAGTTCTACTACTCCCATAGCTTCTTCAGATTCTATTCCTTTCTTCATTACTCCTCCTTCGCTTCCGACTTCTGTTTCTTCTTCTTTCTCTCCATCTCCTCCTATTATTCCTTCTTCATCTTCTCCGGATATTTCCACTCCTGGTATTCCTTCATCTTCTCCCCTCCTCCTCCTTATCATCCTCCTGTTCTGACTCACCCGATGGTTACACGATCTCAGGATTATGCACGGTAGCCGTGTCATTTTCCTGATCTTGTTCTTTTTCATGTCTCTACGACTCCCACCACTGAGCCTTCCACATTTCGACAGGCTCCGCAATATTCTGTTTGGTGGGTTGTGATGCGTGCTAAGATTGATACTCTTTATCCCAACCAAACTTGGCTTCAGGCTCCTACTGACGCCAACATTGTTGGTTGTAAGTGGGTTTACAGGATTAAACATAATCCTGATGGATTGGTGAGTCGCTATAAAGCTCGGCTTGTTGCCAAGGGTTTTCATCAGACTGAGGGTATTGACTACACTGAGACTTTTAGTCATGTAGTCAAACCTACTACTATTCGTCTAGTTCTTCCAGTCGCTTTCTCTCAAGGATGGTCTATTCGTCAGGTTGATGTCAACAATGCATTCTTACATGGGGATCTTTCTGAGACTGTGTACATGACCCAGCCCCCAGGCTTTGCTGACTCATCTAGACCACAATATGTTTTCCGTCTGCAGAAGGCTCTTTATGGCCTAAAGCAGGCTCCTAGAGCTTTGTTTTCCAAGCTATCCACCGCTCTGCTTGCTGATGGTTTTACGCAGTGTCTATCAGATGTCTCTCTTTTTGTTTACAGTCGGGATTCGATACTCTGTTATGTCTTGATTTATGTTGATGACATAATTATCACTGGGAGCTCTTCTGATTTTGTTACTGGCTTGATTGGGCGCTTACATTCTCGGTTTGCGCCCAAAGATTTGGGACAGTATACGCGAGACGTGGACCAACTGGAAATGTACATAAAATAAGCACGAAAACGTATTATATCTGAGCGGACTCATTTCAAAAAAAAAAAGTTAATGCCTAAACGTAAGCCAACTCAAATTTATAACGACGTGTACATAAAATTACGCACGTAAAAACTTAGTTTTTTTTTAGTAAAGGAACGAAAGGGGTAAACTCGAAACTTTAGAAACTCAAGGAGGTCAATGACAAATTAGTTTTTTAAAAAGAAATCAGCAAATGAAAATTATTGAAAAAAATAATAGGTTAAAAATGTATATTATAAATGGTATAGGGGTAAAGTTGAAACATTAGAAACTTAAATGATTAATTTGTAAAACTTTTAATATGAAGTAGTAGTCTAAGGACTAAAATTGTTATTTTATGAAACTTTGAGGGTAGAAAAAGCAATGAACTTAAATTGTAATATGGTGAAATGTTAGAGGTGGTCTATTGGAAAATGCACCAATGTTGCAAATTAAGATAGATAGAATAGAGTATAATTGGTACCCAATCAAACAATATATATAAGACAAAAAGGACATAAACGAAGAATATAAGACAAAAAGGACAAAAACGGAGAAAGTGGTCGGTGGCAAAAAGCCACCGACTTTCTCTTTTAAGATCTTATAATAAGTCGTGTTATTAGTAAAAGCCATCACTGGGTAGAATCACGTCTTCAGTAGAAACAAGTAATCCTTTGTAGCAACTTTTTGTATAACGAGTCTTCAATAGTAACAAGTTGACATTGTAACAAGTGTTTTCTATCGGTATCATCAACATTCCTCGGTAGAAACTTCTCTACTTTATCATCCTCGATGCCAACTCTTAAGATCATCAACATTTTTCGATAGCAACTTCCAAAAGTCAACATTGTTAGTCTTAACTCTTAGATCAGTATTATTGTCATCAAAAGCAATTACTTGGAGTTTTGCATCAACATTTCTAGTGATCAGAGAATTAGACTATACGGAGTGGGAGGGCATGAAGAAGGACATTAAGCGTTACATGGTAGCCACGTCAGCAAGGGGACGTGGTAAAAAAAAGCACGGCGTGTGAGGGCGTGAAAATGGTGTGTTTATAAAAAGAATTAAACAAGAACCAAACAAAACAACCCAAACAACACCCACCAATCAAGAGCCGCCACGTCACCACTGTAACAACTCGTATCAAAAGTCATATTTATTTAATTAATTTGTCCAATAGGAAACCCTAATTGAGACACCTAAGTGATTCTGCACAAACCCTAAAATTTTCAGAACAATCGGAATCAGGATCAGGGCCCCTAAAACTCAGGGGGGGGGGGGTAAACCCTAGTTACGATTATCTTAAAATCTCGTTGTCAAAAATCGAATTTACAAAACTGTCAATTCAGCAAGGCTAGGCAAGGACGTGGCTAACCTAGGGTGATTTCGTGTCCCTTACGGACCGTAAGGGATGAGTCTTACGGTCCGTAAGCTAGTCAAAATTCGTGTATAAATAATGGACATTGGGACTTGATTTCTTGAATTAAAACGACGAACAAACTCGAAATACACACTGAATTACGTTCTGTTTACTACAAAAACACACACGAATCATGAAGTGCTGCCGCAATCAGGGTAATAACTCGATCGCTGATACGATTCAATGTCCGATAGATTAAACTATCCAATGGATGTTTAAGTGCTGCCCACATTAGGGTTTGTGCTTTGTCATTCGTTGTTAATTCAATGGATGTTTAAGTATCGCACTTTGTCATTCGATGTGAAGGTTTAATCTCGTGAGTTATCATAAATGCTGTATTAAGTTACTAACCGAATTGTGTGCATGTTATTAAATTTAGGTTAAAAGGCTAATCAGTAGGCTAGGCTCTGCTCAAATTAAATCTGCAATGTGAGTCATTCTCTTTTTATTAAATTACTTTCAAAAGCATGTTTATTTTCAAAGTTATAATTACAGGGATTAAGTCTTTGTAGTCACCAAATTACAGCCGGTATGTGGGGTATTGTATACATTACTTTTTCCCGCCACCATTGGACAACGAGTTAGCCAATGGGTGGTCTGACCACAGTCACAGAAATAAGTCGAGTGACAAATACTGTGGGTAGTTGGTTGATATAGAAACAATGTAATCACCCTTAATACTGTAAATTATAACAAACAGGTCGTTTTATTAAATAGAATGATTCACCAGTATTTTCCGCTGACAAAACCTTTTTCAAACATGTTTCAGGTGATCTGTTGTGATTCAGGAAAGGTGCTGTGGAGCACTGCAAGCTTAAGAAAGTGGCTCATTATAAAATAAAGAAATATGTTTTGTAAAATAAAGATTTCTCCGTGAAATCATAGTATTGTAAATTACCGGGGTTTTATCCCAAGTTGTGAAATAAAATAATCGGGAAATATTTCAGTTTTAAAAAGATCCTGATGATAAACTTCCGCTGTTAAACTCAATTAAATAAATACCACGGGATTTCTGTCCCGCGGCTCCTGAAACGGGTCAAACCGGGTCGGGGGCCGTGACAGAAAAAGGTGGTATCAGAGCCACTGATTTAAGCCAATTAAGTATTTAGAAATACTTAATTTTTTTCTGATTGCCAATTATATGATTATGTGTTTTATTAATTGAATATTTGTGTACAGTATGGGTAAGCAAAAGTTGTCAAACATCTATCTTAAATTAGATAGGTCGTCCAACGAGAAGGGAAGTTCATCCCAAACCAAATCCTCAAATCAGTCTGTAATTCCTGAAGAAGGAATATTTGTGCGAAAGGCACAATATGAGGAACCACTATCTCCTAGTAAAAGAAATCTGATTATTAAGAAAAGCCAGGAGAAAATAAAGAAACTCCGAGAAAAGAAGGTTAAACAGGAAACCCAGGAATTTACCAGTAAAACACCTTGGGATGACAAGTTAGATGAGAAATGGGCAGATATTTATATGCTAGCTACTGTAGCGGTTAATGCAAATCTTTAAATAATTTTTACCCAAGTATTAGCACCTTTATCAACTACAGTCCAGAAACTTTATTTCAGTAAATATATAAGTTACAATAAACCTTAGTATGTTTTTTTTTGTTTTGTAGTACCCAGTATGAAATAATATTTAAAAGTTTTTCTATAAAATTTTGTTATAATTTTTAATTATGTGTATTTTGCTAAACAGCATGAGTGACTTGTCTGACGCCCTTCAGAACTTAAATCTCTATCCGGTAAAAATAGAGGTTTCCAGAGATTTCAATAGGTATATACCAGACATAGAAGAACCTATTGAATTTAATGCTTCACCACCTCTAGAGAAACCCAAGCCCAAGAAAAGAAGGAGATTTGTAGGATGGAGGCGTGTGCGTAGGAGGAAGCCCGTCACTAGAAAGATGCCTAAAATAGAAAATCCTTTAGAAAAAGGGAAGGGAATTGAAGTCGGGGAAGAGTCTAGGCAGATGGGATTACAGTTTGATGAATATTCTAAGCAAATAGAAATGGAGGTTGGAGGAAGTTCTCAGGTAGAAGTTGGAGAAAGTTCTAAACAAACTCAGGAAATGACATTGTAGGAAGAGCTAGATTTTATATTGGCAAGCTGTGATACTATTCAGCCTGTTAATACAAATGTTTTTACTCGTCCTATTGAAACTCAACTCCCTATAAACTTAGAACCAGCAATCCCAGAACCTATAATCCATCCTCAACCTCTGGGAATGGACGAATGGTGGACAAATGACTGGCAATTCCAAAACATTATCAACAGTCCTTATTCCTTTCTTCCCCAATTTGATCCAGAACCTCTACCAAATCCACCGATGAGTAACGAGAATATGGCTGAACTTCGCCATTTTGGTGAAGAGTTGATGGATGCTGGAAATAGGATCCGAGAGATAGGAGGAAAAATTGCCTGGAAATATGATGAAAGGGAGCTTCGTTTTTAGGAAAACAAGTGACGAGAGAGAAGTGGGTAGTAAGTCTGTGTTTGTATAATAGTAATATTAATGAAAATCAGTATGTGTAAAATAAATAATAAAACGGTTGTATATAGAAGCATGATATAATCTATAAAACAAATGAAATTTTAGAAAATTTACAATTTTGTTTGTATATTCGTTTTCGTGATTATGTGCAATTAATTGTGACTTTGGATTATTTCTTTTATAATAATTATTTATCTATAAATTAATTATCAGATGGCAAACATTGGTAATTAACCAGTAAATGAAGTAAATCAATCTGAGCAAATTCAGGAAGAACAATTGTTAAATAGACAAGATATAGAGGATATCGTTGCACAAGGAATAGCCAATGCTATTCCAGCAATCGTTGCTGCTGTTCAAAAACCTGTTAAACCTCAATCAATCATTCCTAGTAAACGTACTCAAGGCAACAACTTTAGTAATAGTATAAACGGAGGCGGAAATCATGTTAATAACAATAATGATCTGCAAGCCCCAATTTTCAAGAAAATGAAAGCTGCAACACCCGGTTGCAGTTACAAATAATTCCTTGCCTGTAAACCAACTGAGTTTGCAGGTAATGAAGGGGCTATTGCAGCATTACGTTGGTTAGAGAAAATTGAGGCAGTAATCACTATAAGTAAATGTGCTGAGGAAGATCAAGTTATGTATGCGTCAAATCTTTTTAAAGAAGGGGCGTTAGAATTGTGGAACACAGTATTACAAGCTAAAAGAAGGATTGTGGCCTATGCCATGAACTGGGAAGAATTTAAGAGTCTTGTAGAAAGAAAATTCTGTCCCGAGTATGAAAAAGATCAAATGGCAAATAAGTTCCTAAACCATCGGATGGTTAATGTGGACTGTCAAGGATATACTTCGACATTCTTCGAATATGCTAGAGTGGTACCAACGCTGGCTTCGCCAGAACCAGTACTCATTTCTCGCTATATTTGGGGGTTAATTAGTGAAATCCGTAATATCGTTAGAGCTGCGAGACCTCGCACTATTGACGATGCGGTAGAACTAGCTAACACCCTAACTGACGAACTGGTACGCACAAGAGATGAAAACAGGAAAAAGGAACTGGCTCAGAAAATTACCCAAGGATTTCGGGTGGGTAATAATAGCAACTTCAAAAGAAGAGGAACAGGGCAATCTTCAACTTTGCCATTTTGCAGAAATTGCAAAAAGAAACATTATGGAAGATGTAATCTGCAACTTTTGTAAAGCCATAGGACATCGTGAAGAAGACTGCAGGAAGAAAACCAGAATCTGCTATAACTGTGGAGAAACAGGACATTTTAAGCCAGAATGTCCTAAATTGGTCAAACCTGCAGACAACAAAACCAAGGCGACCGACGGAGCTACTAAGAAGAATGTCAAAGCATTCCAGCTAACCACTCAAGAAGCAGAACTCATTCCAGATGTGATAGCTGGTACGTTCCTAGTTCACAACGTATATGCAAAAGTATTATTTGACTCTGGTGCAAACCAAAGTTTTATAAATACTTTATTCTGTCAAGCTCTTAAGTTACCTTTAACCAACATTAGGCAGATTTTTACAGTCGAAACCGCAGATGGGAATTCAGTTAAAATAGATCAGGTTTTACAAAAAGTAGAAATAGAACTTTCAGGTTATAAATTTTCTGCAAATCTGTTACCTATGAAATTAGCTGAATTCGATGTTGTGTTAGGAATGGATTGGTTAATAACCAACCATGCTCGAATCCTAAAACTCAGGGGGGGGGGGTAAACCCTAGTTACGATTATCTTAAAATCTTGTTGTCAAAAATCGAATTTACAAAACTGTCAATTCAACAAGGCTAGGCAAGGACGTGGCTAACCTAGGGTGATTTCGTGTCCCTTACGGACCGTAAGGGATGAGTCTTATGGTCCGTAAGCTAGTCAAAATTCATGTATAAATAGTGGACATTGGGACTTGATTTCTGGAATTAAAACGACGAACAAACTCGAAATACACACTGAATTACGTTCTGTTTACTACAAAAACACACACGAATCATGAAGTGTTGTCGCAATCAGGGTAATAACTCGATCGCTGATACGATTCAATGTCCGATCGATGAAACTATCCAATGGATGTTTAAGTGCTGCCCACATTAGGGTTTGTGCTTTGTCATTCGTTGTTAATTCAATGGATGTTTAAGTATCGCACTTTGTCATTCGATGTGAAGGTTTAATCTCGTGAGTTATCATAAATGCTGTATTAAGTTACTAACCGAATTGTGTGCATGTTATTAAATTTAGGTTAAAAGGCTAATCAGTAGGCTAGGCTCTGCTCAAATTAAATCTGCAATGTGAGTCATTCTCTTTTTATTAAATTACTTTCAAAAGCATGTTTATTTTCAAAGTTATAATTACAGGGATTAAGTCTTTGTAGTCACCAAATTACAGCCGGTATGTGGGGTATTGTATACATTACTTTTTCCCGCCACCATTGGACAACGAGTTAGCCAATGGGTGGTCTGACCACAGTCACAGAAATAAGTCGAGTGACAAATACTGTGGGTAGTTGGTTGATATAGAAACAATGTAATCACCCTTAATACTGTAAATTATAACAAACAGGTTGTTTTATTAAATAGAATGATTCACCAGTATTTTCCGCTGACAAAACCTTTTTCAAACATGTTTCAGGTGATCTGTTGTGATTCAGGAAAGGTGTTGTGGAGCACTGCAAGCTTACGAAAGTGGCTCATTATAAAATAAAGAAATATGTTTTGTAAAATAAAGATTTCTCCGTGAAATCATAGTATTGTAAATTACCGGGGTTTTATCCCAAGTTGTGAAATAAAATAATCGGGAAATATTTCAGTTTTAAAAAGATCCTGATGATAAACTTCCGCTGTTAAACTCAATTAAATAAATACCACGGGATTTCTGTCCCGCGGCTCCTGAAACGGGTCAAACCGGGTCGGGGGCCGTGACAACCACCCAATAGCCCTCTACGCCGGTGAAGAATCCCCTGCCTTCACAACCATCGGCGAAGCTTCCTGTAACAACCCTCGGTAAAACCAACACCTTTATAATATTTCCAACACCCTAGTATATTTTAAAATGTCCCATTATGTCTTATAAAACACCCCGTATGTGAAAACCGAGCCCGAAATATGTTATAACATATAAAATAAATGAAAAACAAGAAAATAGTAGTTGAGGCGGGCCGCGTAGACCCACCCCAATCACTTACGCGGGCGGTATCGGGGTTTGAAACCTGATATTGTTGATTTCCTTAGTTCAAACGGGCCGCGTAAGACCCCATTTAAGTTAACGCGGGCCGCGTGAGATCGAAATGGTGGCGCAGCCCTGAGCTGACACGTGTCGACATCGTGGCGGGTCTACTTGGTGAGCCGGATAAGCTACCCTGTTGACCAGGGTTGACGCGGGCCGCATAGCCCTAAGGCTACGCTTACGCGGGCCGTGTGGAGATCAGAATTCAGCCCTATATAAGAAGGCCATCGGGTTTCACTTTCCGTCGCTCACATCTTTCTTTCTAAACGAATTTATGAAGTTATAAGCATTATAGTCAGGTATTATACCCCTAATTAGCGAGGTTCTGCTCCATTGTAAGTATTATAACCCCAGTTTCATAATAGTTACGCTGCCCGATTGATTTAGGGTTCCGTAACAACTGTCGTGGTTCTGCCCGACGTAGTTGTTGGAATGCCGTCTCGGGGAGGGTATCATTAATATTTTCAAAGGGTTATGGTACTAATCAATGTACATTTGTATAAATTATAGATTATATCCAGGAAACCCTTACGCGAAGTCTAAGATAGCAAAGTGAGTAATCCTTCTTTTTGTGTAAACCTTTTTGTGAGTTTATCCTCTTTTTGTTAATCTTTTTGGTAATGTTTTACCAAACCTTAAATATTTTACTATGAAATTTAGCAGTGATTGAGTCTTTGTAGTTCTTCAATTACTGCCGGTATGTTGGGGTTTTGTATACAAAATTTACTACACTGTGAGTAGTAAGTCGGGATGACAATACGTTACCATTGGACAATGAGTTAGCCAATGGGTAATATGACCCACAAGTCAGGATTGACAGTACTAATTGAGTAATTGTGTAGATATAAACAATGTGATCGCTCTCAATACTGTTCACTGTGACTTTTTATTTAAACTTGATTAAACTGGGATTCACTCACCAGTATTTCCCACTGACAAATGTTTTTAAAACGCGTTTCAGGTAATCAAATGTGACAGCCAATTAGTAGAAAGCCAGCTGGAGAGCACTAAAGGCTTGGGGATAATGTGGCTATAAAAGTTACCTAATAAACGATGTTTTAATTTCAATAAAATAGGGTTTGTCCCTATAAATGTATTGTAATAAGAAACTTGGGTTTTGCCCACGTAATTATTAATATCAAATATGGTGGTTTTACTCTGATAAACATTTCCTAACTACGGTCCTGATGTAAATTCCGCTGCAAGATTTAAATAAGCTGATTCCACCAAAACTCTGAGCTCGCGTCCACCCGTTCCCGGGACAGATAAGGGATCGGGGGTTGCGACAGAAGGTGGTATCAGAGCCTAGCCACTGGTCTGAGCCAAAGAAGTGTTCTGCTGACACTTAAATTCTGAATTTTGTGTTAGGAAATAAATTACGGAAATACATGCATAACTGTATTTATTTGTTATGTGTTATTTGACTATTTGTTAGTTTACAGTATGAGTGATCAAGGACCCTCAGACATGAGTCGTCAGTTGTCTGATTCCCCTAGGAGTGAAGGTACCTCATCACAGCCTGCCCTTTCTGGGTATTCTGCTGATCAGGAAGAATGAGTGTTTGCTTTTAAAGCTCAGTTAGAAGAGCCATTCCCTCATAAGAAACGAGGATGGTTCAGTAAGGAAGCCTTTGCTCGTAAGAAGAGAATACGAAAGTTGCAACAGCAAAGAGTTTTAGCAGCCGCTAAGCGAGAGACAGATGCCCATACACAGGATATGCTTAATAGAAGCCTAGCTAATTTCCATATCCTAGCTACAACTGCTGCTGACCCGAGTCTGGAACAACTAGTAGCCCCACAACCACAAAACCCAGAACAACCCATGGAGATAGAAAATCTTGAAAATCAAGTGGAGATGCATGACTTTAACCTAGAAGAAATCCCTAGGGTACCTGCACCAAAACCCCTAGACCCAAATTACGACCCATGGTGGGACGATAATAGGGACTTTGTGCAACGTTACCCTATCCATGAATACACACCCATACAGAACATAGGAGCCTATCCAGGTATGGACCCTCTAGATCCCTATTACCATGATAACTACATTAGGGAGATCTTAGAAGATCCTTACCAATTTCAGGAACTTTCACCCCCATATCAGGAACCCGTACCCCAGATTCCAAACCCAGTCCGAGAACCTGCACCCCCAATGAGTGCAGAAAACGTGCAAGAACTTAGGACTTTCGGGGAGGAAATTTTAGAAAGCAGTGAGAGAATGCGTCAGGTTGGAGAGCGTCTCGTATGGAAATACGATGAGCGCATTATGGATTTTTGGATAAATCCATACCCGTGAATGAGATGGTAGAAACGATAATAGTAATAATAATAATAAAATAAAAATTTTGTGTATACGGATGCATATAAATATTAGTGTAATTTTCTTTCTGTTGGTATTGTAATCTTTATTTCAGTACTAGTGTGTAATAGACGCATAGTATATGAAAATAGAGTACAAGTCGCAATGATTGACGTTTTTGGCTAGATTGTGTGTTATGTGAATTACGATATTATCTATTATCTTGTGATATTAATATGGAAAAATGTTTAAAATTCAGATGGCCGACGAAGGAAATCTGAATAACGATAACCAGAGTAACATTAACGTGGTTAATGAGAATCCAAGCATTAATAACAATGAAAATCAAGTGGATAATAGTGCTATCCAACACATAGTAGCACAAGGAATTATAGATGCAATGCCATTTATTCTTCAAACTGTTAAGGATGCTGATAATAAAAGTAAACATAGTAGTAAGCGACCAATCGAACCAGAAAACAGCGTGAACAATGGACCTATACTTCAAGTGCCCATTCCCAAAAGAAGAAGAACCATGCCCTATGGTTGTTCTTATAAAGAATTCTGGTCTTGTAAACCAATGGAATTCTCGGGCAACGAAGGGGCCATTGCAGCTTTACGCTGGATAGAGAAGACTGAGGCAGTCTTAAGAATAAGCAAGTGTGCTGAAGAAGATAAAATATTGTTTGCTTCTAATTTATTTAAGAATTCAGCGCTAGAATGGTGGAACACTATCCTCCAATCAAGAGGAAGTGATAGAACTTACAATATGGAATGAGAAGAATTCAAGAACAAGGTAGAAAGGAAATTCTGCCCACCTAATGAGAAGGAACAGATAGCAAACAAATTCCTAAACCTTAGGATGACTGGTGTGGATTGTAAGGGATACACTAAAATATTCTTTGAATATGCCAGAATAGTGCCAACTCTTGCTTCACCAGAACCAGTGTTAATCTCCCGTTATATTTGGGGATTAATTAGGGAGATAAGACATGTAGTCAAGGAAGCTAGACCTCAAACTATAGAAGAAGCTGTAGAACTAGCAAATACCTTAACAGATGAATTAGTTCGTACCCAAGAAGAGAATCAAAGAAGGAACCTAACCCAAAAGCTCACACAAGAATTTCGTTCTGGAAATTCTAACCGTGGGAAAAATATAGGTTCTACTTCTGCACCCTACTGTAGGTATTGCAAAAGAAAGCATTCCGGAAGATGCTCCATATATTGTAACTTTTGAAAAATGGACACAAGGAAGAAAATTGCAGGAAGAAAGCTAACAGCCGGGTATGTTACAATTGCGGAGAACAAGGTCATATCAAGCTAAATTGTCCAAAATTAGCTCCAGCTCCAGACAACAAGAATACTAAAAATGCTAGAGCATTTGTTCTGACTGCAGATGAAGCCAAAATGATTCCAGATGTCATAGCTGGTACGTTTTTAGTTAATGATATTTTTGCTAAAGTATTATTTGACTCTGGTGAAAACCAAAGTTTTATTAATACATCATTTTGCAAATTTCTAAATCAGTCATTAACTAAACTACCACAAGAATGCCTAGTAGAGACAGCCAATGGAGAAACCGTTAGGATTTCTGAAATCTTGCAGGGAGCAAGAATAGAAATTTTAAATCAGAAATTTATTGCAAACCTTTATCCCATGAATCTGACAGGATTTGATGTTGTTTTAGGAATGGATTGGTTAATAGCCAATAAAGCCAGTATTTTATGTGATCAAAAGTCAATTCAAGTAAATTCACCAAAAGGTAAAATGATCACAATTAAAGGAGATAAACCCTCTAGGTCCACTAAATTCATCTTTGTAATGAAAACTGCAAGTTATATAAGAAAAGGTTATATAGTGTATTTGATTTCCATAATCACTAACACTAAAGGAAAAGAACTAAAAGACATTCCAGTAGTATCACAGTTTGCAGATGTCTTTCCAGAAGAATTACCAGGACTACCTCCAGACAGAGAAGTTGAATTCAGAATTCACCTGCTACAAGGAACGGCACCAATTGCCAAAGCACCTTACCGGTTGGCACCTGCAGAAATGCAGGAATTGCAGAAACAATTAGACGAATTGTTAGAGAAAGGATTTATACAACCAAGTTCGTCGCCATGGGGAGCGCCGATACTATTTGTTAAAAAGAAAGACGGATCAATGCGTATGTGCATTGATTACCGTGAATTAAACAAGGTCACGATTAAGAATCGGTACCCATTACCAAGAATCGATGATCTGTTTGATCAACTACAAGGAGCTCGATTTTTCTCTAAAATCGATTTAAGGTCAGGATATCATCAATTAAAGGTACAGGAAGAGGACATTCCTAAGACCGCATTCAGAACGAGGTATGGCCATTATGAATTTACTGTCATGCCATTTGGTTTAACCAATGCCCCAGCTGCATTTATGGACATGATGAACCGAATATGTAAGCCATATTTGGATAAATTCATAATTGTCTTTATAAATGATATTCTAATTTACTCTAAGAATAAAGAGGATCATGCAAAACATTTGCACGCACTTTTAAGTTTATTAAGAAAGGAAAAGCTTTATGCTAAATTTTCTAAGTGCGAATTTTGGTTAGAACAGGTACAATTTCTTGGACACCTAGTCAATCATGAAGGAATTCATGTAGATCCAACAAAGATTGAGGCAATCATTAAATGGAAAAACCCTGAGTCACCAACCGAGGTTAGAAGTTTCTTAGGATTGGCCGGTTATTATAGAAGATTTATTCAAGATTTTTCTAGAATAGCCATTCCCTTAACTAAGCTAACCTGTAAATCTGTTAAGTTTGAATGGGGATTAAAACAAGAAGAAGCTTTTAGAATCCTTAAGCAAAGATTAACCCATACACCCATATTAGCATTACCAGAAGGAAGTGAAGACTTTGTAGTCTATTGCGATGCTTCTAAATTAGGTTATGGATGTGTGTTGATGCAACGCCAAAAGGTTATAGCTTACGCATCTAGACAACTTAAGAATCATGAAGAGAATTATTCAACTTATGATCTAGAATTAGGAGCTATAATTTTTGCTCTTAAGATTTGGAGATATTACCTTTATGGTAGTAAGTTTACCATATTCACTGATCATAAGAGTTTAAGGTATATCTTCAAGCAAAAAGAGTTGAATATGAGACAAAGACGCTGGATGGAGATGCTTATTGATTATGATTGTGATATCCAGTATCATGAAGGAAAAGCAAATGTGGTGGCAGATGCTTTAAGTCGAAAGTATCACGAAAATCCAAAAAGGGTACGTTTTCTTAAATTAAATCTGCAAGTAGATTTAAATGATCAAATAAGAGAAGCATAAGAATCAGTAATCAAGGATGATTCTGAAAAATTAAAAGGTATGTTAAAAGAATTAGAACAAGGAACAGATGGAATTTGGAGATTTCATAAAAAGAGAATGTGGATACCTAAATTAGGAAACCTGCGTAATCGTATATTAGAAGAAGCCCATAAGTCTAAATATACGATGCATCCAGGAAGTGATAAAATGTACCAGGATTTAAGGAAAAATTTCTGGTGGATAGGAATGAAAAGGGACATAGCAGCCTATGTTTCTAAATGTTTAACCTGTTCACAAGTTAAGGCTGAACACCAGAAGCCCTCAGGTTTATTGCAACAATTAGAAATGCCAGTATGGAAATGGGAATTGATAACAATGGATTTTGTTACTAAATTACCCAAAACTAAGAAAGGAAATGATACAATCTGGGTGATTGTAGACAGGCTAACCAAGTCAGCTCATTTCCTACCAATGAAAGAAACTTTCAGTATGGAACAGTTAGCTAAACTATATGTAAATGAAATTGTTTCTTTACATGGTATTCCTTTATTAATTGTTTCTGATAGGGATAGTCGATTTACCTCTCATTTTTGGATAAGTTTCCAAAAGGCAATGGAAACTAAGTTAAAGTTAAGCACATCTTATCATCCTCAAACGGATGGACAAAGCGAAAGAACAATTCAGACAATGGAAGATATGCTTAGAGCTTGTGTAATCGATTTCGGAGGTAATTGGGACGATCACTTACCTTTAATAGAATTTTCTTATAATAATAGTTATCATACAAGTATCAATGCTGCACCATTCGAAGCACTTTATGGACGAAAGTGCTGAACCCCAGTCTGTTGGGCAGAAATTGGGGATAAGCAACTATCTAGACCTGAGATAGTACAAGAAACAACTGACAAGATTATTCTAGTCAAGGAACGACTAAAAGCAGCACGTGATCGACAGAAGAGTTATGCTGATAACCGACGTAAACCCTTGGAGTTTCAAGTAGGAGATAAAGTATTATTGAAAGTCTCTCCTTGGAAAGGAATAGTAAGATTCATCAAACAGGGAAAGTTAAGTCCCAGGTATATTGGACCTTTTGAGATTATTAGAAGAATAGGACCTGTAGCCTTTCAGCTACAATTGCCAGAAGAAATGGCAGGAATACATGATGTGTTTCATGTATCTAATCTCAAAAAGTGTTTAGCTGATGAATCCCTGATAGTACCTCTTAAGGATATAGAGGTAAATGAACAACTCAAATTTATAGAAAGACCTCTACAAATTGAAGATAGGAAAGTCAAGAATCTCAAACACAAGAGACTAGTTCTAGTCAAAGTGAAGCGGGACTCCAAAAGAGGACCTGAGTACACATGGGAACTTGAATCTGAAATGCAAAGGAAATATCCGCATTTGTTTCAGTAGATCTCGAGGACGAGCTCTAAAACAAGGTGGGGAGAATGTAACAACCCTCGGTAAAACCAACACCCTTATAATATTTCCAACACCCTAGTATATTTTAAAATGTCCCATTATGTCTTATAATACACCCCGTATGTGAAAAACCGAGCCCGAAATATGTTATAACATATAAAATAAATGAAAAACAAGAAAATAGTAGTTGAGGCGGGCCGCGTAGACCCACCCCAATCACATACGCGGGCGGTATCAGGGTTTGAAACCTGATATCATTGATTTCCTTAGTTCAAACGGGCCGCGTAAGACCCCGTTTAAGTTAACGCGGGCCGCGTGAGATCGAAATGGTGGCGCAGCCCTGAGCTGACACGTGTCGACATCGTGGCGGGTCTACTTGGGGAGCCGGATAAGCTACCCTGTTGACCAGGGTTGACGCGGGCCGCGTAGCCCTAAGGCTACGCTTACGCGGGCCGCGTGGAGATCAGAATTCAGCCCTATATAAGAAGGCCATCGGGTTTCACTTTCCGTCGCTCACATCTTTCTTTCTAAACGAATTTCTGAAGTTATAAGCATTATAGTCGGGTATTATACCCCTAATTAGCGAGGTTCTGCTCTGTTGTAAGTATTATAACCCCAGTTTCATAATAGTTATGCTGCCCGATTGATTTAGGGTTCCGTAACAACTGTCGTGGTTCTGCCCGACGTAGTTGTTGGAATGCCGTCTTGGGGAGGGTATCATTAATATTTTCAAAGGGTTATGGTACTAATCAATGTACATTTGTATAAATTATAGATTATATCCAGGAAATCCTTACGCGAAGTCTAAGATAGCAAAGTGAGTAATCCTTCTTTTTGTGTAAACCTTTTTGTGAGTTTATCCTCTTTTTGTTAATCTTTTTGGTAATGTTTTACCAAACCTTAAATATTTTACTATGAAATTTAGCAGTGATTGAGTCTTTGTAGTTCTTCAATTACGTATGTTGGGGTTTTGTATACAAAATTTACTACACTGTGAGTAGTAAGTCGGGATGACAATACGTTACCCTTGGACAAATGGTTAGCCAATGGGTAATATGACTCACAAGTCAGGATTGATAGTACTAATGGAGTAATTGTGTAGATATAAACAATGTGATCGCTCTCAATACTGTTCACTGTGACTTTTTATTTAAACTTGATTAAACTGGGATTCACTCACCAGTATTTCCCACTGACAAATGTTTTTAAAACGCGTTTCAGGTAACCAAATGTGACAGCCAATTAGTAGAAAGCCAGCTGGAGAGCACTAAAGGCTTGGGGATAATGTGGCTATAAAAGTTACCTAATAAACGATGTTTTAATTTCAATAAAATAGGGTTTGTCCCTATAAATGTATTGTAATAAGAAACTTGGGTTTTGTCCACGTAATTATTAATATCAAATATGGTGGTTTTACTCTGATAAACATTTCCTAACTACGGTCCTGATATAAATTCCGCTGCAAGATTTAAATAAGCTGATACCACCAAAACTCTGAGCTCGCGTCCGCCCGTTCCCGGGACAGATAAGGGATCGGGGGTTGCAACACTTCCCCCCCCCCCAAATTTTCCGAAACCGGGGGGGGGGGGGGGCGGAAACGTATATACCTAAAAAATTTCTATACGAAAGTACTATTCATAACACTACGCATCGAAAAGTTCGGGGGGTCGGGCGCCCCCTCGGGCAATGCCTAAGCTGCGCCCCTGTTCACCACCACGCCACCCTCGGGCCGGTGTGCCGGCGTGGTTGGGGCTTTCACGGCAAAAACCACGTCCCACTCCGTATGGTTTACTGTGAATTTAGACGTGTATAGATATTTATAATATATGAATAAATATAAAATTATTTGCAAACATACACATATTTCCGTTTAAGTTTTTTTAGCGGCAACATAAATCTATAATTCTTTACCATTTGTCCACAATAGGATTTAAATCCTCACCACTTTAAAAGGGAACCATTTCAACACCTTGATACCAATGGGCTAGATGCTCTTTGCTAATCCATTTAACTACATTCACATGACATGTTAGAGTATTAGAGTAATATACAAATAAATAAATGTTTCCGCTTGGTACTCACATTATTTCTAGTTATGTATTCAACCCCCACACACATATGTGCGTGCTTGTTAGTTTGATAACAAACATAATGTTACGAGCACCCACAATAAGTGTGTTCTTAGATGTTTTTAGGTGGCAAACATGATAGAGAAGATTGACATGGAGGAGAGACAGATATTTTGTTTTTGCATAATTGTGAATGTGACTAGAAGAGACGAGTAAGGAAAGAGGAGAGAGAAGCAACTATTTTTATGTGTTTTGTATCTTTATATCAAGTTGTGGGAGGCTTGTATTTCTATTGAAAAATACAGGTTCAACTCCCACTTGGTGCAGAGTGAGACACTGGTGGGCAGTGATAGAAGACCCAGGGAAACCTAGGTTCGATCCTTGAGCCAAACAGGTTTTACCGGTAATTTCACCGTCGTGCCTACCGTCAGGTGGGTTGTCGGAGTTTCTCTGGAATTGGTGGTGGACTCGAGTTACTCTCGGAGTACTCCGTTTGGTCCAGTAGATGCCCCAAGAATGCTCGTAATTGATTCTGTTGGCCGTTAAAAAAATAGAAAAATAACTTGATTGATAGAGAAGTGTCATATCATATACACAAAAAAAAAAAAAAAAAAACCTCCAAAAAAACGTCGTTAATATAGATGCTCTAAATAATGCGTAATAAGTTTATACTTATTATTTTGAATGTGATAGAAAATATTTATATAACCACCCCTATGTTTCCTTCTCATATGAGTTTTGATTACTCCGTTTTATCACCTATTATACAACTCTTAGTGGCATTTATGAAATTGAATATGTAAATTTAGAACTTAGTGTTGAAAAAGCCAACTATAGTAAAACAAAATATATAACATAGAATATAATATACAAAATACGGCCGTTGAAGCAGCCACTACGAGAATTAGTTAACTACCAGAATATGTCAGATGATAAGATATTTGGGATTTAGGTCAATAAACAATAATTATGTGTAATATTTAAGTTGTTAGTGGTTTGGTATTACCGTGTTACGCTTAAAAAACCAATGACTTGACTCTCAACATAAATATAAGAAATCTGCACTTTTATTGTAATAATATTTATTTAGCATACGAGTTAAATAAATTCCAAGTTGCGATTTCAAGTTGCACGTTTTATTCCTTATAAATGCAGATTTAGTGCCTTTTAATTATCTTTTGTACGTTTTATTCCTTATAATTTATAAATGCAGATTTAGTGCCTTTTTAATTATCTTTTGTGATATGTTCCGATCTAAATGTGGATAACCACGTTTCTTAATCAGTTTTTAATAAAACATATACCACTAATCCATGCATAAATATACTTATTTAAAACAATTCGTGGTTCGATTTTTGTTTTAGGAAAACTCACATACAGGTCTTTTAAGCACCCTTGCTAATATTACCAAACATTATTGATATTATGCTTTTTAATAATATGAAAAGGAAAAGAACACCTAATAAACAATACTTTTTGAAAATAACTAGATGTAGACAGGGTTTGTTACCGGATGTGTTAATTTGTTAGTATAGCGTAAAAGGTACAATCGTAGATATTATATTATATCATTGATTGTTAATATAGAGTATTACAAAATTTACAATCAATTATTACAAAAGAAAACACTAATATATTTAAACATATTAACTTTAATTAACATTTTAGACTAAGCATAACATGCATAACGCATGTTTATTTCAAGTTGTAGCACAACTTGTTCTTTGCCTATCTTCACCATTAGCATTAGTCCTTAATTTTAAGTTAAAAAAAAAAAACTAAAATTACTAAAGACCTAAAGTTCATGTCAAATGACAAGTTCATGTTATCCCCCTACTTGTGGCCTAGTAGTAGGAGATTTGGGTTTTCCGACGGATACTCAAGTTCAATTCCCACTTTTGTCATATTGGGGTGAATATTGGGCAATGATGGTGACAAACCCATCGAGGGGGGTTCGATCCTGAGCCGCGCCCCGGTTTTCATCCGGCTGCTACTTCAGCGAGGCATCTCGTGTGGTGGCCCCTACATGAGTGACCAAATGTCACACCGCCTAAACGGCGGCCCTAGCCAAGATCTGCCCAGACTACGTTGTTTTAACCGGGCCCGCGCTGGGTTGGTCAGACTTAGTTACCACAAGTAACCAGTATATATCAAATTCCATCGTATAGTATATTAAGTTAAACAAAGATAAAAGAAATTAGCTAAAATATCACCTACTTTGCTGCTCATAATCGTCAAGTAAATGTGACTAAATCATGTAGCTAATCTCACCATTAATATGAATCTGAGTCAAACTTTAGTTTACAAGTAGATGCAGATAAAAAAATATTGTCTAATTGAGAGTAAACTAATTGAAATGATGATTCAAAGTTTCATATTTAAAAAATCAAACTAAGATTGTAAAACAATGAATCAAAAATCAAACTGATATTAGTTTAAGTATCAAAAAATAAACAACTCGTATCCAAATCATAGCTTACTGTTTTATAAATTACACGTTAATCACCAGTTAAAACAAGTATAAAGTTTGGGTTTTTTACTTAACATCCAACTTAAAAATTGAAGCTGTTCAAAACTAACTTGTACTATAGGATTTGGTTACTGATCAGCATCTTCATATACTTAGGCTCCGTACTTAAAAAACAAATTATCATCTTTATTCTATCATCTTTTCACCATATTATAAAAAGTTTCATATATAATGATTCACCTATCTTCAACTAAGGCAGCAAATAGATAAATCAGGAGAAGAGAATCTAGAATCGACCACTGGAACACGACAATTCGTTTTGTAATGGGTTCACCCATTTATGGGTTCCTGCTATATTTTATGTATACGCTTTACTAAAAATTTCAAACCGAATGGGTTCTAAGAATTCGGTCTTTGATAGTAGATCCGCCCCTGGTTCCAAGATAACATTTGATTCTGATGGTAAGGACATATATTGTTTAATAAGACTAGGGTTGTCCAAACTGCTCGACGATCGAGGATCGCTCGACGATCGCTCGAAAAATGCTCGTTCGATTCCCGCTCAGTTTTAAATGAGCCGCTCGGATCGGTTCGATTCAAATTCAATCCAAGCATGAGCAAAGGTTCGCTCGCTCGTCGATCACTTGGTTTCGCTCGAATTATTTTTATTAATAATTATATATATATATATATATATATATATATAACATTTTAAAGGCCCAGTTGAAGGACATTTTTATATTTTGTATTAACTTCGACATTGGCCATGGTCATAGAGCAGGTTGTTATATACTAGAACGGACTTGAAACCCCAAAACTCGAACCATATCAAATTTGAATTTGTATTCTGTTTCGAAATATACTAGAACGGACTCGAAACCCCAAAACTCGAACCATATCAAATTTGAATTTGTATTCTGTTTCGAATCGAACCAGCATTCGATTAGGAATAGAATTATGATATTGAATTCGAATTTATTAAATTCGAATCATGCATATACTCTTCCAATTATATATAATATTTTTATTTAGTATTTTAAAATTTTCAATGTATATTTTTTCTTACTAATTTGAAACAAATTTGAATTAAACCGATCCCGAGTTTCGAGTTCACTTTGGTTTTTTTTTTTTTTTTTTTTTTTTTGAATCTATGTTGAATTCACTTTGAACAATAAAAAATTCGATAACTTGATGACTCTAGAATTTGATTGGTGGAATATTTCCGTCACAATGTACCAGTTCTATCTTCAATAAAAAATCATGCACAGGAACACACAAAAAAAACACATACACGTACGTGTGTGTATATAAATACTAGAAAGTGTTTGAGCGATGCGATGGAAAACACGGGCACTGTTAGGATGTGCATGGTTCGATCAGTTCGGTTTATTCGGTTAGTTTGATGGTTTTTGGTTCGGTTTCAATAATTCCAGTTAATAGTCACAACCAAACTTGAGATAAAACTTTTGTTTAAAAACAAGAGTTAATTGTCATTTTAGTCCATGTGGTTTGGGCCATTTTGTCAGTTTAGTCCAAAGGTTTCATTTTTAACTTCTGGATCCAAAAAGGTTTCATCGTTGTCATTTTGGTCCAACTGATTTAACTCCATTCATATCTGTTAAGTCTGCCAAGGGCATTTTTGTCATTTCATTTTCCTTTTTATTATCCTTTTTTTCTTAATTGCTTTTTCTTTTAATTAAAGCTTTATTGTTTTATTATAAGCGCTATAAATAACAGAACTCGTTCGTTACATCGATCACAGCACACACACTTCCCCAATATTAAAACCCTAACAACGAAGACGATCGATCAAAGGCGACTGAGCTGTGAACGAGCATTGTGCGGTGGTTTCTAAACGATGAATGAGCCTTGGTGTGTTCGTGATCCTGATGAAGTATTCAATCCAGAAGAGGCATATGGTAAGTTCTGTTTAATACTCAACATTTTGTTTAAATTTTGCCTTTTTAAAGTGGATTGATCACTTATTTGAAGTTTATATGTTCATTGATGCAGTAAACTACCCTGAAAACTTTTCAATCGAAATACACCATGGGGGTGAATTTACAGAATATACTGGAATGACATATGCGAAGGGTAAGGTTTCTTATTGTCACACCCTGATATTTCCACGTATTACCGGTGGGCCCGGTGGAGAGTATCGTGACGTAGTTGGTAACATTACAGTCAAACAACACAATATTTAAATGCACAGCGGAAGCAAAGATAGATATATTTCAACCGAATAATATTGTAATATCAAGTATCACAAACAGTTGAGAATAATCCACAGGTGGATCAAAAATAAATAGGAAACATAGTTCAACAGTTTTGACATCCAAGCTCGCGAGACTTATTGTGGACGCTAGGAGAAAGCCAGCCTAGTTCGCATAGTACATGCACTTAACCTTTTTGGGAAAATACGTCAGTTTACACTGGTAAATACTATCAACCGACTCATTTTGAAAAGTTTAATAAAATTAATTTGAATGCTCGTGGCACAAACTTTTTATAACTTGAGATAATTATTTGAATATAATACTTGTAAAAACTTACATGTTCCTTATGCGTTCAGTAGCCCGTTCCGTAGACCGGGTTAAAGATCAATAGACACGCCACATTATTTATTTATGCACTGACGGGTGTACGCCTACACCCCGTGCTCAGGTCGTGGCCATCTCGTAAGATGATGCCAAGGATATCCGGGACATGGTCATTAACCCCCCAAAGGCTTTAAGCAAACAAAACATTTCAAAACAGGCATATCAATGATTTAACCTCTATTCGATTAAAGATTCAATGCCAGACCAAACGGTATTTTATATACCGTACCCCAAGCCCGTATAAGGGAAATTAAGTTAAAAGTATTTACCTTTGCAAGTATCAATCACAAATAGCAAGTGCGTGTAGCTTTTACCGGGTCTCCTATTCTAGAACGAAGGTTTATAATAACCTATTAGAATCCTAACGGTCTTTAGTTAAGCTTAAGCTTAGACCGGTTAGTTTTAAGGAACGATACGGTTCGAACGCGTGATTAAGCGAAGATCGGAATAGAATGTGATTTAGACCCGAAAAATTTGAAGACTTGTATAATATGGGTAATCTAAACACATTCTGGATTTTGAGGTAAAAACGATAAGGTTTGACCCGTCTCGGCTAATTTATGCAAACTAGTTACATAACCGAACCGAACGCGCCATAAGCGTAACGGGTAACCATGAGAGTCATAAACAGGTTTTCTAAGTTAATATGCCTTAAATATGTTGTGATATCAGTAGGATATCTTCCATTATGCCCAAAACGAGTTTAATCTCAATTTAAGCCCCGTAGGGGTATTTTGGTCATTTTAAAGATTCTAAAAGAGGTTATTTTATAATTCTGAGATTCGGGTCTGAATACATCAGTAAAATAACTTATTTTAATAGGTCATATCAGTTGTGATAAGTCTTGTATGACAAAAAAATGGTTTTAAACATAAACTATGAGTTTAATACGCTTAAAAAGCCATTTTAAGCGATTTCCGGGTTATACCGGAAATCTGAGTTTTCTGGATAGGTTATAAAGTCCAAAATACTTCATTTATTAAATAAAATCAGTAGCAACTGGATTGGCGTCAAAATACTTTGTAGAACTCATTTTATAACCAAAAAAGGTATATTCGCTATTTACCGAATTAATGCCATAACCTTATGTTATGAGCAGGTTAACAATAATTAAAAATCTTTAAAAATCCCAAAATATTATATTACATCAGTGGGTAAAAGGTTTGGTGTCAAAAATTGGGTTTAGATAGGCTTTATGCTAATGACGCCGTTTAATTACAAAAAGGCGTCCTAATTACGCTAATGAGCATAACTCCTAATCTATACCTCCAACTGATGTGAAATTTTAGGGACATGTTTATAAATCAGTAATAAAGGTTATTGTCCTTTCACATATCCAAAATTCTCGTTTTATGGTCAAAAGGGCATATTGGTCAACATTTAAGCAATTAAGGGAATCATGCATATTAATTGGATAGCTAATGAACCAGGGTGTATAATCACAGAGGGTTATACTATCATGTAGCCTGGTCCTAAGAAAGCTCTAAGGTATTTCCAAATCATACTAAATCGGGTCAGAACTGAAGTCAAAGCAAAAGTCAAAGTTTTGCGACTTTCGGTTCCGAACCGGGTCTAAACAGAAAATTGTCGGATCAAACAAGCTTAGACCAGTTCTTATACTTATTACCAAGTTATATGAGTGATAAAATAGGTTACATGCCTCCTACATTGTTAATTATGCGTAAATTCGAAGATTAGCATTCTGTTGACTTTTTCTAATCAACTTTGACCCGACAAATGGTCTAGTTAGAGTGGGAATCAGAGGGTGCCCTCTTAAGGGTTTAATGCCCACATAATTACCAACTTATAACTACCTTCAATTCGACTAATCACCGGACCATTAATGATTAATCGCTAAGTCAAACGTTAATTACGACGGTTTGACTTTTAAGCTAATAACTAAGTAAAACTTGATTAAGGAAGGTCAAGGGTACTTACCAAAGTCCTATGCACGACTAGGAATGACTTGGGTCTGCTTTGGAGCTCCAGAAGTCTTCAAGAATGCAGATGGGAGGTGTGATCATAATGTTGCAACATAAGGGCCTTTATATAGTGCTTAAAACTCACTAGATCATTGACAACCAAGTCTACCATTGGTCATGGATCATCCACAGATGTCCCCTAGGTCTAAAAAGCATGTAGGGGTCGCCCATGGAAGAGGAAAATCGTTTTTAAGTCGGTTATTGCGCTTAAACAGGCTGCTGTCCCAACTTTCTGTATCTGGGGATCGGACGCGGCCCGCGTAAGCTTCTGTTAAGGCTTACGCGGCCCGCCTGAGTCATGCTGTCAGGTTAAGAACTTTTCTAGTTGTTGCATCTTGGCTCTTGGTCCTTCGAAAGGGCATTCTACTTTATTTCTTGCATTATGAGCCCTCCAAATTGACATATAAGGGCTCCAAGACTTATACCCACTTTGTTAAGTCCTTGGTTTGCTTTGTGTTTACCCGAAAAGTCATAATTTTCAACGTTGACGCTTTAACCCCTCGCATACGAATTTGATCATAACTTTCTCATATAATAACGAAACTTTATGAAATTTTTATCGTGCATTCTAGTGAGCATAATTAATCGTTACAAAGCTTCGGGTTTGCTAAAAGGTCACTCAGAGGTATACTTTAAACATGTTGACACATTTAACCCCTGTAGTTTGTAATCTCTCACTTTCATTCATATTTAGCTTCGTATGATCCATGATTTATTCGTTTGAAGGTATAAACATCATGTAGGGTTATTTAAAAATATATTTATCCATTGTTGACATTTTGAACCCCTATATTCACATGCTTTCCATGTTTGTCAACTTTAGTCCCTCTAGAGTATTCTTTCACACGTTCAAGCTTATGACACGTGTCAATACATTATAGGACGTGAATTTTCGAGGTGTTACATCCTCACCCCCTTAAAAGAAATCTCGACCTCGAGATTTACTAAAACAAATGATGGTACTTTTCTTTCATTGTGGACTCCACCTCCCACGTGTACTCGGGACCTCTACAGGCATCCCATTTTACCTTTACAATAGGCACATGCTTCCTTCGAAGCTTCTTAACCTGTCGATCCTCGATCGACACAGGTTTTTCAACAAACTTTAAGCTCTCTTCTATGTGCACATCTGTATGTGGTATGACCAGTGATTCATCAGCGAAACACTTCTTCAGATTGCAGATGTGGAATACATTGTGAATTCCACTGAGCTCTTCAGGCAAATTTAACTTATAAGCAACTGATCCGACACGTTCGATGACCTCGAATGGTCCTATGTATCTCGGGCTTAATTTGCCTTTCTTACCAAATCGCATCACTCCCTTCCAGGGTGATACTTTAAGCAACACCTTGTCACCTACCTCGAAGTTAAAAGGTTTACGCTTTAAATCTGCGTAGCTTTTCTGCCTATCCCTGGCAGCTTTCAGGCGGTCACGAATCTGGACAATCTTGTCCGTCGTTTCAAAGACTATTTCAGGTCCTGACAATTGGACATCTCCAACTTCCGCCCAACAAACGGGCGTTCTGCACTTTCTACCGTATAGGGCCTCGAAGGGCGCAGCCTTAATGCTGGTATGGTAGCTGTTGTTGTAGGAGAATTCGATTAATGGCAGGTGGTTATCCCAACTACCACCTAAGTCGATCACGCATGCACGAAGCATGTCTTCCAACGTTTGGATAGTACGCTCACTCTGTCCGTCCGTCTGAGGATGGTAAGCCGTACTGAAATTTAAGCGCGTGCCCAAAGATTGTTGGAAACTTTTCCAAAAATGTGATGTGTATCTAGTATCTCTGTCAGAGATAATAGACACCGGTACGCCATGTAAAGCTACAATCTTATCCACGTACAATTGGGCTAACATGTCGGAGCTATAGGTCTCCTTAATGGGTAGGAAATGTGCTGACTTAGTCAGTCTGTCTACTATCACCAATATCATATCATTTCCTTTCCTTGTCTTGGGCAACTAGGTGATGAAATCCATCGTCACCATTTCCCACTTCCACGTGGGAAGTTCAAGCTGTTGTAGTAAACCTGACGGCTTTTGTGTTCAGCTTTGACTTGAGTACACGTCAGACATTTAGCCACATAGGTAGCTATAGACTTCTTCAAGCCTATCCACCAAAAATTTTCCTTCAGATCCTGGTACATCTTATCAGCTACAGGATGAACGAAATATTTAGAACTATGGGCTTCCTGGAGGATAACATCCTGAAGTCCTCCATACACTGGAACCCATATTCGTCCG
The DNA here is from genome assembly GCA_030545235.1 of Helianthus tuberosus. NCBI lineage: Eukaryota > Viridiplantae > Streptophyta > Magnoliopsida > Asterales > Asteraceae > Helianthus > Helianthus tuberosus. The sequence goes on from CM060375.1 coordinate 63,039,061, forward strand.
TTTAGCCTCAGGATTCCTTCCTTGCCATAGGATAACTGCTCCTCAGTTACTCCTAGCTTTTCATTAGGATAGTTAGCTTCCAACAAGCTTCCTTCTGTGCAGCTAACAACCTTTCATTCAAACCGTTCTTTATCTCAATGCTCTTGGCATTGATCCTTATGGGTTTCACTCTTTCCTTCCTGCTTAAGGCATCAGCAACCACATTTGCCTTGCCTGGATGGTATCGGATTTCACAATCATAATCATTCAACGTCTCCATCCATCGTCGTTGCCTCATGTTCAAATCCTTTTGGTTAAACAGATGCTGGAGGCTCTTGTGATCAGAATAGATCACACACTTGATACCATATAAATAGTGCCTCCATAGCTTTAGTGCAAATACAACGGCACCCAACTCCAAGTCATGGGTGGTGTAATTCTTTTCATGCACCTTTAATTGTCGTGAAGCATAGGCAATAACTTTGCCTTTCTGCATAAGCACACATCCCATGCCAGTGTGTGATGCGTCGCAGTAAACCACGAATTCTTCGGTACCTTCAGGCAATGTAAGTACAGGAGCGTTGCTCAACTTCTGTTTAAGGATATCAAAGGATTCTTGCTGCTTAGGGCCCCAATCGAACTTTATTTTCTTTCTAGTCAAAGAAGTTAGGGGTGCAGCAATCCTTGAAAATTTTCAATGAAACGCCTATAATATCCTGCCAATCCCAAGAAACTGCGAATTTCTGTGGGCGTCTTCTACTCCTGCCAATTCATGACAGCTTCAACCTTAGCGGGATCCACTTGGATACCACGCTCACTAACCACATGTCCAAGGAATTGGACTTCTCGAAGCCAGAATTCACACTTCAAAAATTTGGCGTAAAGCTTCTCCTGTTGAAGTAGTGAAAGAAGACATCGAAGATGCTTCTCATGATCAGCTTGGTTCTTCGAGTAGATGAGGATGTCGTCAATGAAGACGATGACAAATTTGTCCAAGTATGGTTTGCAGACGCGATTCATGAGATCCATGAATGCGGCAGGTGCATTAGTGAGCCCAAAAGGCATCACTAGGAACTCGTAATGACCATAACGAGTCCTAAATGCAGTCTTGTGTACATCTTCATCTTTAACCTTCAATTGATGATAGCCTGACCTCAGATCGATCTTGGAGAAGTAACTTGCCCCTTGAAGCTGATCGAACAGATCGTCGATTCTGGGCAATGGGTACCTATTCTTGATAGTGACTTTATTAAGCTCACGGTAATCGATGCACAGACGCATCGATCCATCCTTCTTCTTGACAAATAAGATCGGTGCTCCCCAAGGAGACGAACTAGGTCTAATGAAACCCTTGGCTAGCAATTCATCTAGTTGCGTTCTCAACTCCTTCATTTCTGTTGGTGCTAACCTATAAGGCGCCCTTGCTACTGGTGCTGCTTCAGGGATGATGTCAATTCTGAATTCCACTTTCCTATCTGGTGGTAACCCAGGTAGTTCTTCAGGAAAAACTTCAGGGTATTCAGAAATAACAGGAATATCCTCAATCTTAGGCTTCGGTTCATCGATAGTCACTTGTGCCATGTAGATGACACAACCCTTCTTTAAACACTTAGAGGCCTTGAGCATAGTCACTTGCTCAGGCAGTCCATACTGGGTATCTCCCTGAATGGTAAGTGATTCACCAGACGGAGTATTGATCACCACCTGCTTCTTATTGCAGACAATCTGGGCCTGGTTATGAGATAACCAGTCCATACCCAAAACTATGTCAAAACCGGCTAACTTCAAAGGAAGTAGGGACAAAGGAAAAGAGTGGTTCCTAATGGATATAACACATCCATCTAACACAGTTGAGACGGTTTCTATGGTTCCATCAGCTAATTCCACCTCATACTTCACACTTAAGGTTTTTATTGGCAATTTCAACAACTCACAAAACTTATTATCTACAAATGATTTATCAGCTCCTGAATCAAATAACACTCTCGCATAAACATCATTTATGAGGAAGGTACCTGTGATCACATTGTCGTCCTGCACAGCTTCCTTTGCATCCATCCTGAAGACCCTAGCATTGGTCTTCTTCCCTTCATCAGCTTTCTTTGCATATTTTGGGCAATTTGTCTTAATGTGCCCTTTTTCGTTGCAACTGTAGCACGTTGCGTCCTTCAGTTTCTTGCACTCTAGGGTCTTATGTTCCGAAGATTTGCAAATCCCACATGGCCTCGACTGAGACGGGGATTTTGATTCAAGTCTGCACCTCCCAAAGTGGTGCTTCTGACAAATCTTACACTTGGGCTTATCTCCAGATTGATGCCCATCCTTCTTAGAACCAGACCCCCTCTTGTGGTCATTGTTTCCCCGGTGCTTCTTGTCTGACCTACGTGAATTGTCATCTTCACGCTTCCTCTTCTCGGCATCCGTGTTCCTCAGCGATCTCTGCCTGACCGCGTCCAGTGTGAGGGACAAAGATATATCAGCTACAGATCTGAAAGTAGCTGGCCGAGAGGCTTTTACACTTGCCTTTATCTCTGGGGCTAAACCCCTAATGAAACGAGCTATTCTTTTGGGTTCCGGGGTCACCAGGTAAGGAACCAACCTTGACATTGTATTAAAGCTCGTAAGGTAAGCTTGGCAATCCAGATTCTTCATCACCAACGATAGGAAATCAGACTCAATCTTTTCAACCTCATGCTGGGGACAGTAGTTGTCCCTGATGAGGGTAACAAATTGTTCCCATGTCATATTGTACAACGGAATCTTTCCAGTAGCTTGAATCAACGGTCTCCACCAGGCTAAGGCCTCACCTTTGAACGATTGAGACACAAACTTTACCACATCTCTATCAGCGCACCCGCTGATATCAACCACTGTGTCCATCTCATCCAACCATGTCATGCAATCTATATCCCCTTTTTCCCCAGTGAAATCCCTGGGTTTGCATGAAACAAAGTATTTGTAGGAGCAACCCTTATCACGAGGTCCTTGATTCAGCATGATCCTTTGAGATGGGACACTTTGCTGGTTTGAAGAGTGACGATCGTCATCGTCTTTCTTGGGTTCTTCCTTCTTGGATGGTGGCTTGTTGTGAGCATCAGATTGAGTCTTAGGCTTTGAATGGGGTACTGATTGGGTTCTGCTTCGAGTACCACTTGTTTCACTATACTGCCTATCCAAGGCTTTTGTGACAGCATTGTCGATTAATTCCTGGAGTTCAGCACCAGACACATTGAACCTGGTGGCGTCATTATTTTCCTTTGGCCGACTATTGATTTCATCAGAGTCCGCCATGTATCTTGAACTGCTACATAAAATATTGACAATAATTTATTTGGGAGTTTATTAAGGAATTGTCTTTTAGGGCAATTCATTAACCATGGTAATCATAGACCACATTTGGTTAATTTGTTACTCACATTTATTTAGGATTTTATTATAACCTATCCTAATTATAAAACAATAACAGTATTATTAGCACAAAAGGCCTAGTCACAGGGAAATTTTTAAATCATAAGCCATGATTTCGGAGAATCAAGGCATTAAGGCTTGAACATAGTTCATTACCTTTCTCTGACAGGGAGTCGTAGACTACTACTGTCGTTTGTCTTTTATGACAATGAGTATGGCCCGTAGGCACTATATTACCAATGTATGGTCAAAATATGATCATCTTAATTGATGATTTAAACCCATGATTTATAGATCATTAAGTTAGGTTAGGAATCTTTGGAAGAATCCTTATATAAGAATGACGTGTGTGATTTTAAAGAATCACGTCTGCCAGGAGCGTTAGCATGTTTTCAGATGTTAACAGAGATCCGAATCTTTTAAACAGGTCTTACCATCTTGGCCAAGTCTTATAATGACATGTAAGTTAGGTTATACCTTTGAGATTCTTATTCAATATATAATAGGCAGATTATTTTAAAAGGAATGATTTTTATTTATTTATTTCATGTAATATATTTATGCATATTATGGCAAAAATGAAATTTATAAACTTAACATCCCATTAACATTTTAAAAGAGTACACTTTGCCCTAAACGGGACTTTTTAATAGACAAGTTACCCACGCAGGGGTTTAACTGAAATTACAAGTCCACGCAGGGACCAAATACTAGAATAGATGTCCATGCAGGGGCTAAAAAGACAAGTCCGCGCAGGGACTAAATACACAGATAAATGTCCACGCAGGGACTTGATTGAAATAGATAATACAACAACACATGTAGGGATTTAATGATCCCTTTTCTTCTTCCCCTTTAGCAAGCCTGCTAAGCCCTTGAGGAAACCTTGTCGTTCCCTGCGATCTCTGTGAAAATCTCGCTCGACTTGGTCCAATCTTTGAAGAATTTCTTCCCGTTTTGGCGGGGAAAACCGTGGCGGCTGCGATTGTTGCCGAATCGGTGGTCGAGCTGGTACTTGATATCCATGAGTTGGATATTCTACTCCCCAAGGAGCTCCATACGGTCCTTCAGGGTGAAGGGCGAGGTAGTTTGATGCCACTTGGTAAGGGTCTTCAGCAAAGTTATAATGGGTGTGAGCCGGCTGCTCAAACGGGTTGTACGCCATTGAACTGGCGTATGCAGGAATCGGGTTATCAAAACCCATCGGTGGTGGCTGTGGTGCAACTGGTGCAGAACTTACCTCAGGAATTGGGTTTGAGGGCCCACCCATTTGTGGGTCCTCATGCAGTGGCGGATAGTGACTGCCACTGGAGTGTCGAGGGGTGCTAAAGTGGAAATCCTCTGCTCGCGCAGACATACGTGCACCCGTTCTCCTACGCCTTGGTGGTTCCGGAGGTGCTTGATGAACTGGTGGCGGTGGAGGCGGTGGCGTGACTGCCACGAATCGTGAATCCCCAGAGGGATCCTGCTGCTGCTGGTGAGGTGATGAATGGTGAAAAGGTGTGAAGTACCATTCATGTTGGTTAAACCTTGCTTGGTAACTATCTGGACCACCGTAGGGTGATCCGTGGAAAGAAGATCCATCAGAGATCTCGATGGGATGGTTGGGGGTACCGCTTGCAGGTTCGACGGGATCCGTGTCCTCGTCCATGTCCATCGCATTATCTTCTGAGAAGTGGTCATCCGGTCCCAATGGGTTAAAACCCATTGGTTCTTGAATATAATTTGCCGGGTTGAACCGGCCCTGAAAGACAGGAGTGGGGTTACCAAAGGAATTGTGCGAAAGGGATCGCTGAAGAGGTATATATGAAGGTTGTGGGTTATCGGGCTGGTTTTCTGACTGTGGCCCATAGGAGTTACGATAGGGAGGCGTTGAACTGTGCGAAACAGACCATCTAGCGGGCTCAAAAAAAGTTCCTCCTGTTTCCTTGCGGATCGGCACTCATTGTAGTGGAAGGAGTTCGCCGGTGAGAAGGTCCGGCCTCGTGATCGTTAGGGGCGGTGATTGGCCCCTTGCCTCGTCCTCCTCATCTAAATCTTGGCGGCATTGTTAAACCTGTCAATATAAACAAAGATAACAACAAGAATAAATAAAGGGCAAAGTTAAAATAAAAAAAAAACAAATTTGGATTGTTCCTATGTTCTTTGTCTAGAATCGAAAATTTAGGAATGTGCAATTGTGTCATTGAGATTAAACACAAAAGGCTAGTGTTTAATTCCCTCAATGTTGGCTCTGATACCAACCTGTCACACCCCGATATTTCCACGTATTACCGGTGGGCCCGGTGGGGAGTATCGTGACGTAGTTGGTAACATTACAGTCAAACAACACAATATTTAAATGCACAGCGGAAGCAAAGATAGATATATTTCAACCGAATAATATTGTAATATCAAGTATCACAAACAGTTGAGAATAATCCACAGGTGGATCAAAAATAAATAGGAAACATAGTTCAACAGTTTTGACATCCAAGCTCGCGAGACTTATTGTGGACGCTAGGAGAAAGCCAGCCTAGTTCGCATAGTACCTACACTTAACCTTTTTGGGAAAATACGTCAGTTTACACTGGTAAATACTATCAACCGACTCATTTTGAAAAGTTTAATAAAATTAATTTGAATGCTCGTGGCACAAACTTTTTATAACTTGGGATAATTATTTGAATATAATACTTGTAAAAGAATTACATGTTCCTTATGCGTTAAGTAGCCCGTTCCGTAGACCGGGTTAAAGATCAATAGACACACCACATTATTTATTTATGCACTGACGGGTGTACGCCTACACCCCGTGCTCAGGTCGTGACCATCTCGTAAGATGATGCCAAGGATATCCGGGACATGGTCATTAACCCCCCAAAGGCTTTAAGCAAACAAAACATTTCAAAACAGGCATATCAATGATTTAACCTCTATTCGATTAAATATTCAATGCCGGACCAAGCGGTATTCTATATACCGTACCCCAAGCCCGTATAAGGGAAATTAAGTTAAAAGTATTTACCTTTGCAAGTATCAATCACAAATAGCAAGTGTGTGTAGCTTTTACCGGGTCTCCTATTCTAGAACGAAGGTTTATAATAACCTATTAGAATCCTAACGGTCTTTAGTTAAGCTTAAGCTTAGACCGGTTAGTTTTAAGGAACGATACGGTTCGAACGCGTGATTAAGCGAAGACCGGAATAGAATGTGATTTAGACCCGACAAGTTTGAAGACTTGTATAATATGGGTAATCTAAACACATTCTTGATTTTGAGGTAAAAACGATAAGGTTTGACCCGTCTCGGCTAATTTATGCAAACTAGTTACATAAACCGAACCGAACGCGCCATAAGCGTAACGGGTAACCATGAGAGTCATAAACAGGTTTTCTAAGTTAATATGCCTTAAATATGTTGTGATATCAGTAGGATATCTTCCATTATGCCCAAAACGAGTTTAATCTCAATTTAAGCCCCGTAGGGGTATATTGGTCATTTTAAAGATTATAAAAGAGGTTATTTTATAATTCTGAGATTCGGGTCTGAATACATTAGTAAAATAACTTATTTTAATAGGTCATATCAGTTGTGATAAGTCTTGTATGACAAAAAATGGTTTTAAACATAAACTATGTGTTTAATACGCTTAAAAAGCCATTTTAAGCGATTTCCGGGTTATACCGGAAATCTGAGTTTTCTGGACAGGTTATAAAGTCCAAAATACTTCATTTATTAAATAAAATCAGTAGCAACTGGATTGGCGTCAAAATACTTTGTAGAACTCATTTTATAACCAAAAAGGGTATATTCGGTATTTACCGTATTAATGCCATAACCTTAGGTTATGAGCAGGTTAACAATAATTAAAAATCTTTAAAAATCCAAAAATATTATATTACATCAGTGGGTAAAAGGTTTGGTGTCAAAAATTGGGTTTAGATAGGCTTTATGCTAATGACGCCGTTTAATTACAAAAAGGCGTCCTAATTACGCTAATGAGCATAACTCCTAACCTAGACCTCCAACTGATGTGAAATTTTAGGGACATGTTTATAAATCAGTAATAAAGGTTATTGTCCTTTCACATATCCAAAATTCTCGTTTTATGGTCAAAAGGGCATATTGGTCAACATTTAAGCAATTAACGGAATCATGCATATTAATTGGATAGCTAATGAACCAGGGTGTATAATCACAGAGGGTTATACTATCATGTAGCCTGGTCCTAAGGAAGCTCTAAGGTATTTCCAAATCATACTAAATCGGGTCAGAACTGAAGTCAAAGCAAAAGTCAAAGTTTTGCGACTTTCGGTTCCGAACCGGGTCTAAACAGAAAATTGTCGGATCAAACAAGCTTAGACCAGTTCTTATACTTATTACCAAGTTATATGAGTGATAAAATAGGTTACATGCCTCCTACATTGTTAATTATGCGTAAATTCGAAGATTAGCATTCTGTTGACTTTTTCTAATCAACTTTGACCCGACAAATGGTCTAGTTAGAGTCGGAATCAGAGGGTGCCCTCTTAAGGGTTTAATGCCCACATAATTACCAACTTATAACTACCTTCAATTCGACTAATCACTGGACCATTAATGATTAATCGCTAAGTCAAACGTTAATTACGACGGTTTAACTTTTAAGCTAATAACTAAGTAAAACTTGATTAAGGAAGGTCAAGGGTACTTACCAAAGTCCTATGCACGACTAGGAATGACTTGGGTCTGCTTTGGAGCTCCAGAAGTCTTCAAGAATGCAGATGGGAGGTGTGATCATAATGTTGCAACATAAGGGCCTTTATATAGTGCTTAAAACTCACTAGATCATTGACAACCAAGTCTACCATTGGTCATGGATCATCCACAGATGTCCCCTAGGTCTAAAAAGCATGTAGGGGTCGCCCATGGAAGAGGAAAATCGTTTTTAAGTCGGTTATTGCGCTTAAACAGGCTGATGTCCCAACTTTTTGCATCTGGGGATCGGACGCGGCCCGCGTAAGCTTCTGTTAAGGCTTACGCGGCCCGCCTGAGTCATGATGTCAGGTTAAGAACTTTTCTAGTTGTTGCATCTTGGCTCTTGGTCCTTCGAAAGGGCGTTCTACTTTATTTCTTGCATTATGAGCCCTCCAAATTGACATATAAGGGCTCTAAGACTTATACCCACTTTGTTAAGTCCTTGGTTTGCTTTGTGTTTACCCGAAAAGTCATAATTTTCAACGTTGGCGCTTTAACCCCTCGCATACGAATTTAATCATAACTTTCTCATATAATAACGAAACTTTATGAAATTTTTATCGCGCATTCTAATGAGCATAATTAATCGTTACAAAGCTTCGGGTTTGCTAAAAGGTCACTCAGAGGTATACTTTAAACATGTTGACACATTTAACCCCTGTAGTTTGTAATCTCTCACTTTCTTTCATATTTAGCTTCGTATGATCCATGATTTATTCGTTTGAAGGTATAAACATCATGTAGGGTTATTTAAAAATATATTTATCCGTTGTTGACATTTTGAACCCCTATATTCACATGCTTTCCATGTTTGTCAACTTTAGTCCCTCTAGAGTATTCTTTCACACGTTCAAGCTTATGACACGTGTCAATACATTATAGGACGTGAATTTTCGAGGTGTTACACTTATATTGACAAGGTTAACTCATACTACTTTTCAGTTATTGTACCGAAGGATATGATGGTGGATATTGGGTATAGAGAGGAGGATGATATAAGATTTATGTATAGATTGCCAGGAGAGGATCTGGATTTAGGGCTAAGACCACTGTTAAATGATGGCTATATTCCTGATCTTTTAAAGCTGTCTAGAACTACTAAACTGATAGATGTGTTTGTAGAACATATTAGACCTGATTATGAAGGTTTGCAGTTAAGAAACAATGCAGAGCATGATATCAATGAAAATGTAGATGATGTTGATGGCAGTAGTGCAGCTGATGGGGAGCACATTGTTGAAGGGATTGTAAGTAGTGATGGATCTGAAAATAGTGGTAGTGATGGATCAGAGTGGTAGTGATGGATCAGATGATAGCAATTTTGAACCTAAGGCAGGTGATTATGAGCAGGATGATAGTAGTGATATAGGTGAGGTTTCCAAAGGAAAGGCCAAAGTAGATGAGGTTTCTAAAGGAAAGGCCAAAGTAGATGAGGGTTATAATGTAAGAAAGGGAAAAGCAGCTGAGGGTAATTATGTATCTGATGAAGACTCAGACTATATTATGGATGTTGATAACATTGTTGAGGAGTATGATGTTGATATGGATGATTTTATGGCTGCAGTAGAATTTGATTTAAGTGATGATGGGGCAGACTTAGATATTGGAGATGATGTCAACATGGTTGTTGAGATTGACTTAGAAGAATTTGATAGTTTGAGTGATGATGAGAATGACACAAAGATGCAAAAGAGCATGAGGGCTCATAGGAGGAAGCATAAAAAAACCAAAAAAAACTGATGGTTGTCCTTTTTATCTTGGCCAAACCTTTAGTAATAAGGAACAAATCAAAAGGTTACTTAAAAAACATGCAGTGGAAAGTAGGAGGCAACTGATGATAGTAAGAAATGATACATCTAGGTTTCGTGTAGTGTGTAAGGGGTTCAATCCTAAACTGGTCAGGGGTGAAACAGAGGCAAAAGATAGGGCTGTTGTTGAAGATGTAACAAACATTAGGGGTAAAACAAAAGGGCTGGAAGTTGAAGATGTGACAGTTGGGGGTATATCTGGAAGTTCATTAAATGCTGGGGGCACATCTGTAAATTCAGCAAAAAGTGCAAGTGGGCCTAAAGTTAAACCTAAACCTAAAAAAAAGGATATAAACCCTACATGTCCTTGGCTGTTGCACATATCAAAGAGCAAGAGTGTCGGCTCTTGGGTAGTTAAAACCTTCTTGAAATAGCACATATGTTTAAACACATGGGATGTTAGGCTCTGCACAATCGGTTGGTTGGCTAGGGAGATAGAAGGTACTATTCGGGATTAATCCTACTATTCCACTCAAATCCTTACAAGATATGATACAAAAGAAGTTCCAGGTAGAAGTTACTGTAATGCAGATGTTTAAGGCTAGGTCTCAGGCAACAAAGAGAGTTCAATGTGATAATAATGTTCAATATACAATGCTTAGAGACTATTGTGAAGAATTGCTTTGGGCTAATCCTGGTACAACAATAAAAATAGTGGTTGAGAAGGAGCCTAACCCACATTTTCCAACAAGGCAGTTTAAAAGGATATACATTTGTTTAGCTGGTTTAAAAAGGGGATTTCAGATAGCTGGTAGAAATTTGTTGGGTCTAGATGGATGTTTCATGAAGGGGCCTTATCCAAGGCAGGTCTTAACTGCAGTTGGTATAGATGCAAACAATGGCATCTACCCGGTAGCCTATGCATTGGGTAAGTCGGAATCTAAAGCTTCATGGACATGGTTTTTGATGTGCTTGGGAGATGATCTAGGGCTGGATCCCAACTCATATTTCACCTTTATAAGTGATATGCAGAAGGTATGTATCATAAACTGTTTGCTTATGTACACATTAATAACATAAAGTTATGCATGTACAGGTTGGGAAAAGTGTGATGTATTCCTGAACAATCTGTGTGAAGTCTTCAATAGGCAACTGGTGTATGATAGGGACAAACCTATCATCACTTGTCTTGAATTCATTAGGGAATACCTAATGAAAAAGATTGTGGTTGTCAAAAAACTAATTGCCAAGTGTAATTGTCCTTTAACACCTGCTGCTACTAGGATTTTTGATGCAATCAACTCTGAAGCCTCACAGTACACTTGCATTTGGACTGGAGGAACAAAGTATCAGGTCAGTCATGGCTTAGATCAAAGGGTTGTTAATCTTGGTGAAAGGACATGCTCATGCAGGAAATAGGACTTTACAGGTATGCCTTGCAAGCACGCAGTGGATGCAATCTGGAATCAGGGTCTACATGGAGGTGGGGAACCCATACCAGAAAGGTGGGTTGATCAAGCATACTGTTATGAAACATGGAAGCTGGTTTATGAGTGTACCATTGAACCAATCAATGGTATGGATGAATGGACAAAGTCGAGATGCCCCACCACTTTGTTACCTCCTAAACATCATAACCAGATAGGCAGACCAAAGAAAAAGAGGAAGAAGTCAACAGAGGAATTAAGTCAAACACAGACCCAAACATAGAACACTGAAACATCCATTCTAGATGCGGGAAAGTTGACCAGAAAGGGAAACACTGTAACCTGTGAGATTTGCAAGGCAAGAGGCCACAACAAGAGGACATGCAAGAAAAGACAGAAAAAACAAGATGTAGATGCAAGTCAAGATGGTGTAAGTTAGGTTGGTGCAAGTCAAAGTGGTGCAGGTCCCAGTGAAAATGTTGGTGCAAGTCAAAGTGGTGCAGGTCCAAGTGAAAATGTTGCTTAGGTCTTATGTCCTTTGATATGTATTTTGGTAAAACAATTAATGATTATGTATTTTGGTACTTGTCATTGGTTATGGTTATGTACTTTGGTAAAACAGTTTCGGGTTAGGTCTTTTGGTATGTAATCTGTTATGGTAATGGGTCAGTTACGTATTTTGGTATGTAATCGTCAACTGCAGTTTAGTTCAGTAATGGGTCAGTTTGTATTTTGGCATTTTAGTTCAGGTTTGTAATGGCTGCAGTTTAGTTCAATATAATGCAGGTTTGTAATGGGTCAGTTTATATTTTGCCCCATTTCTTATAATGGCCAGTTTCTTTTAATGGCCGCTTTGTACGATACAATCTATCGGCAAATTTACAATCGCTTTGGCTGCAACTACACTTAGTACAGAATTATAATAACACCATAAATCATAAATCAACCAATTTACAATCATTTTGTACATCCTTCAAATAACACCATCAAGAATCTTACATCATTCATACCATCAAGAATCATTCATATAACACCATTAACATAGTTCCATTAACTAAACCAAAAATCTTACATCATTCATACCATATTCATGAACTACAAACACTCGAAATAACCTAAATAAGCATCATTTAACTACACACATAGTACAACATCAATAAACCCCAAGTAACACACAATAGCCACTTCAGTCTCCTGTTCTCTTCTCCAAGCCTGCGGATGGAGTTCAACTGCCCTCGTATGATTCCTGCACATCTTTGACACAACTCAGCCTCAGCCCAAGCAATGAATCCACAGCCCCTCCCCCTGTTAACAAAAAATGACAAAAACATGAACAAATCGCATGTGATTATGAAGATGATGAAAGAAACCCAAATACCTGTCTATTGCAACAATAAAAGCGTCTGCCGGGGTTCAAAGAGGTCCACAAAGTTCGAATTACAATATGGGCACCACATGGACATTGCACCATTGTTGAAGATTGAAGGTAGGTGGGAGAGATGGTTTGCTTTGCTCGAAGTTAATTAGGATTTTAGGGTTTCAAGAGATCTGGTTATATACAGGGTGAAAAGGGCGCCAAAATGAGAGGGAAAACAATTAAGAAAAAATGGTTAATAAAAGGAAAAATGAAATGACAAAAATGCCCTTGGCAACTTTAACAAATATGGATGGAGTTAAGTCAGTTGGACCAAAATGGCAACGATGAAACCTTTTTGGATCCAGATGTTAAAAATGAAACCTTTGGACTAAACTGGCAAAATGGCCCAAACCACAAGGACTAAAATGGCAATTTACTCTAAAAACAAACATGAAATTCAGGTGTAAAATACATGAAACAAGTGTATAAAAACATGAAATAGAGGTATAAAATATGAAATAATTGAATTAGAGGTATAAAAGCTTGAAATATATGGAAATATAAATGGTTCTATGCGGTTCTTTTACGCTATACTATCTTATAATGCATTTGTGAAGGGCATTTATGCTCCTCAAAAGTTAAGAATTTTTTATAGTTTAATGTATAAGCCGATTATCATTTTTTACCCTCGTGTTTATGGTGTAATTTAAAAAAAAACTAAATTAACTTACAAAAAAGATATGGATATTTATAAATTGTGGGGGTAGTTAGTTTTTTTTTATAAGCGGATAATGTCTAAGTATCAGGTAATTATCCATAATTTGGTTAAAGACGGGGAATTAAAGTGTAATTAAGATGTCGAGAATGAAGTGGTATTAGTGTTAGAAAGACTAATTTACCTAACATCATTTTTATATGCTTATGTTTCTTTGTCTCGCTACATGTTTTGATTTTCCAAACATTTATTATAAGTGATTATTTGATCTATTCTCACTTCTTAAAATTAATTTAGAGTAAATTACCAAAATCATTCCTGAGGTTTGGGCCTATTTGCCAGTTTCATCCAAAACAAGTTTTTTTGTACCATATTGCCCTTCACGTTTGGCATCTTTTGTCATTTTCATCCAAACCTCTAACTGGGTTTGTTTTTTCTGTTAACTTTTAAATAAAAACATAAAAAAAATTGATTGAGTGGTCACCTAGTACTAAAATTTGATTTAGATAAAAAAAAAAAAAAAGCAGAAAGATGGTTAAAAATGAGAAGCAATTAAGAATTTTAGATGATTGTATTAACAATGAAAAGGAATACAAACTTGTACGTGTCGTATAGGGTTTCATTGGTTCTCACACTAGACAACCTGTACAAATTTCATATCAGTCATATATACACCATGTATAGGACTATACATGGTGTATATACTAACACGTACAACCCATGTATAGGGCTATACGGTCCCTGTACGTGCCAATATATATGTCATGTATAGGCACATACGGGGCGTATATATGTCACATGAATAAAGTTGTACGATGCGTATAGGTCTATACACGTCGTAGAGCTTTCAAAATTCACTTTACAAATAATGGCACGTAAAGGTTTCATCTTTGATCTTCAAGGCTTGCTCATTCGTTATCTTCAAAGATTTCATTCTTAAAACTATTCGAGAGTTATGTCGTATTGGGACGCCAACTATTTCTTTGGGAAATATTATAACGAGTCATGGGTGCCTGAAACCCATCTTGTAGACATTTATTAACTTAACTTAACTTACTTGTTGTTGTCATTATTATATTTTTATCATACCGTTGTTTAGGAGGAGCCTAGCGTTTCGAATTCTAATGATGAGGACGAGGTTGGATCTAGCGTTCATTGTGAGCAAAACAGATTGTTGCTAGATTTGAACGAGCCTCCCCCTGTTGATGAACCATTTTATCCGCACAACAAGCGTATCCGGATTACGGACACATGCGTCAATCTTTTTACTGGCAACATGACTATCCAGATGGTGGAGGATACGGTGGTGAACCTCCGTACACACCACCAAATCATGATGAGCAACCCCTTAACCCAGGAAATCCTTATGAAACTAACTAAGTGATATGCACCAAATGCAACACACAAATTATATCAAATAAGGTGTAAAATCAACCCTTTTTAGTACTAATTTTGGAAAAAAAATGAGTTTCTTTGTATACTTTTGATTTTCTTTGTATCTTACCATCACTATACTACGACAACGATGGGTGCACTTGCCACAACGTGTTGTAGAGAGTGATAGTGTCATATCGTGTTTTATAAATATAAAGCTTGAATAACGAGTGAAAGTACTAAGAAAAATATAACAAAGATATACACACCCTCGCTCATGTCACTAGGTATCACATTCATTTAGTATGTGAGACAATGATATACGTATGTTTTTAGTTAAATGTTATAAATTAGAATTAATAAATATAATAAAAAAATTATATAAGATTAATAATATAAATGTATATTAACGGTATCGATGTTTAGCTTTTCATGTATATAAAAGAACGTAGGATTGGGCATAACAAAGGAAAATGAAAATGGTACATCGTTGTGACCCGACGATCGAAGAAAGTACTTACCAAAACGGTCGTGATGGTATGGCCTGAATGTGACCGTGGTGGTAAGCACCTTAATAAAGTCATGATGAAAAAATTCGGGAGCAAAAAAATCGTTCCTTGTTTCTACAGATAGCGTTTCGGGGCGCCACACGGGACATTTGGAGGTTAGATGTGAAAGAACTAAAACATAACCACGAACCTGCTGAGCATCTGGAGGGTTTGTGTAGAGACATTCTCCTAGAGAATATAAGTTGTTGGAGCAGCTAACAACTCTAAACATGGAGCTATGCAATAATTACCAGACATTAAGGAACTAGGACCCCGATAGCATCCATATTCTGAAAGACGTACAAAATGCGATGTAGAATATTAGAACCTCACATAAAGTCGGTAAGGCTCCCATACAGATACAAGATACTGGAAAGCCTACTGTTGTCTAACTATTTCATTTACTACACTTGGGAGGAAGCCAAAACATATTATTAAGGATTTTCTTAGTTCATCCCTACTCATATGATATGTGGTGTGCATTCCCACATGTGTTGTTGAGCGACGCGATGTACAAAACAAACATTTACAACATGCCATTTCTCCAAGTTGTGGGTATGACGTCGACCAGCTTGTTGTTTTCAATTGTTCATGTGTTCCTTTGTAAAGAACGGCAATATAACTTTGCATTGGTGCTTAATAGGATCAAGTCTATGTTGGATGAGTGCGTGGAGCCGCATGTGATTGTAACAAATAGAGACCATACCCTAATGAAAGCGTGTGCTAAAGTATTCCCGAATGTTTCTAAGTATATCTACAGGTTTCACATACATTAGAATATTTTAAAACACTGCAAGAAAGCCTTTACCAACAAAGACCGGGAGAAATTTACTTCTTTGTGATCGATATTGTGTAAGTATCCTATAGAAGACATATACTGATACAACTTCAACAAGTTTATGGGCGACTTGTGCCTTGAAAGCGTAAAAGTAATTTTTTACAACATATTAGTCTCATCGACATACACACACAATTCATCCATGTTAAGTTAAAAGGGGACTATCCTATGCATACACACTCGTACTTCCGGCACCCGTTGCCGGGACGACGCAGTAGCAGCCTGCTAATCATGATATTCCACCGCATCCACAACCGCAACCACCACTCGGGCCACCTCAGTTTCAATGACAAGTTGTTCCAGGTGCTGGCCCTGGCTGGACAAACTTTCAGGTGTTATCTCAATAGGTCGGCACGCTTACCCGATAAGATGCAGTGGGTGATTGAGGAGTTACAGTTACGTCGAGAGCGTGAGGGGTCTACTTACCCGACCACTCTCACCGCCTCGAGAGCATGCAGACCTGTTATGGCACATCATCATTAGCAGCATGCACATCAGGATCCACATGCATATCATGATCCGCAGCTAGATCAGCATCTGTCTGCAGAGACATGACAACTATTCTTATTTTTGTATTTCGTATTCAGTTGTAGTTTATCTTTAGTTACTTATGTACCAAGTTATGTTATATTTCAGTTGTTTGGTTACGTGATGTTTGTTATAGTTGTATTCTTACCATTTCCTAATAGTTTGCTTAATATAGTTAAATATTGAAAACAATAAATATTGAGACGGTATAGTATTGAAATGATGAATATTAAAACGGTAAACATTGAAATAGAGATGAGCATTTGGAACCGGGTATCGGTAACGAATCGTACTGGTTCTCATTTTTCCCGTTTTTCGGTACCGGTATTTATGGGTAAAACACCGATAACCACCGGTACCAGTGTATTCGGTACCGGTACTTTCGGTACCAATACATGTTCGGTACCGAACGAGTACCAAGTTCACCCCTACATTCAATATACAACGTTATATTGTTTCAAGTTCAATATAAAGTGTATTTTTGAGTGTTAAACATTGTGGTTTAGATGACATATACGACACGTATAGATAGATCTGTACATGTCGTATAGAAGTTAATTTTTTTAATATAAGGTTCGGTCCGGTTCTTTCTTATACGTGCAGAAATGTGTATTTAGTTTGGATTTGGGTGAGTGCATAGATCCACCTAGGGGCGGAACCATAATATAATGAGCTGTAGCACGGGCTACGACTCAACTCCGTATTAGTAGTGTTTTTTTTTGTTTTATACAAAGGGTACCCAAAAAAAATACGAGGGTACCCTGAACCAAAAAATAAGATACTTGATATTACTAAAATCCCATTTTTTTACAATCCCAAACATTTTACAACCCGAAAACTTATAGAATAATTAAGCTCGAATGATAAAATAAGCCCAAATTAATAATAATAAAATTTAAATGAGACTCTAAATATAATTGGTAAAGCTAGCCCAAGACCTAAAACAATATTATAATTGAATAAATGATCTTGCCCATCATATCATTGAAACTGGAACACATAGTTCTTGTCCTTTGGTTTATTGGGTAGTGAAGCTAGCTTTGATTTTACCGGTTGCAACCGCAACCGTTGAAAGACGTTTTTCTAAATTGAATGAGCCCGGAATATTTGAACAATGCTATGGTTTGTAAGATCGAAAAAGAAACTCTTGATGAAATAAAAGACGACGATGTGATGGAACTTAAGCTATGGAAAAAGAAGAGGGTAAATCTATTAGATATTTATTTTACTTTATTTATTATCTTTTTTTTTATTATTGTATGATTACACGATAAAAAAAATTTCAGGATACCTTTAAATTAATAGGCTAGCTCCGCCACTCCCTATATAAACCTGTGATTTCGTAATATTTACTTCTAGAACAAAAGGATAACGTTTCATCACTAGACCTAGAGGTAGGTACCGTACCATACGACATTACCTTTTTAGCTATATGATAGCATCGTGTAATTAGCATGTGTTTTTACAGGGAATATGGTTACTCAATTTGTTACTAAATTATATTATTGTACCTCTTCTTAATTTAAGTTTCACTTTGTAATATAATAATTCTCTAAAGCTCATAATTTTCTTTTAATACTTAAACCTAAATAATTCTCTAAATCTTATAATTTTCTTTTAAAATTTAATCTTAATATTATGAAAATTACTTGAGGAAGTATTTTTTTTCATAAATTTCTTACACAAGCCAATTCATTTTCACCAAACAAATGTTGTGAGCCGAAATTGAAAGGAGGGTCCTCACCCTTCATTTTTACATCTATAGGTGCATTATTCAAATCAACAAAAATGAAAATCTCTTCATGGTCAATTATTTGGCCATGTTAGTATGTTACCTAAAGGTGGTATGTTGTGGGTGCATTCATGGTCCAAGTGTCTCTAAATAACCCTAAACACTCAATTTTGAGTTGAAAAAGTAAACATCTACTCATTTTCAAACTTCACATCCATGAATTTAGGAGGGTATGACCTACATGTTTGAATCATTTTCACACATGCCTCTACATCTTGTATCATTACGACATATTAAAACATATATAAATAGTTTTAGACACAATGTTAGATAAAACAGATCAAAATATAAGATATTGGCTATCACGAAGCTTAAGATGGATTAGCATTATCACATACATCCTTTTGTGAATTTTATTTGATAAAGTATGTGTACCCAGTCTCCTCTAAAATATATTTTTCTAGTAGATATATAGCTTTAATGCTAATGTATTAAGTTTTTCCTCTGTAGTTGTTAGATGAAGTATTCTTTTTTTTTGTTGAAAAATTACAAGTTTTGTCCTTTATCTTTATATCATTTTTCAGGCGGTGCCCTTTTTAACGAATGTTGACAGGCGGTGTCTTTTACTAGGTATTTTGTTGCAAGTTTAATCCTTTGCATCCAACTCAGTTAAAAAACACTGTTAATTGTTGGGTGTAAAGGACTAAACTTGCAACAAAATACCTAGGTAAATGACTAAACTTGCAACAAAATACCTAGTAAAGAACACCGCATGTCAACAATTAACAGGGTTTTTTAACTGGGTTGGGTGTAAAGGACTAAACTTGCAACAAAATACCTAGTAAAGGACACCGTCTGTCAACATTCATTAAAAAGGACACCGTCTGAAAAGTGGTATAAAGATAAAGAACAAAACTTGTAAATTTTTTTTTTTAACTTAGAAAACTTTTTCTTTTACCAAATTGAAAGTGACATGAGTAGTAAAAAAATTTTGATTTGCAATAACTGCATTTAAAAGCAAATTAAATATATTAAGCAGTTATATATTAACATGTTAAATCTTATCGTTATTTAAGAAGTTTACAACTAAGTTTTAACGTAATATAAGTCATTTTCATTAACATCATGTTTTTTTAATCATTTCATAGTGAAATTTCGACGCCCATGGGCCATGACATGCAACTTTGGATTCATATTAACCCAAATCAAGATAAGTTGTCAAACTTCAAGAAAAAAAAACACCTTAATATATTTCCATGCCCTTTATACTGTTTTGAACTTGTTTGATATACTTATCTTTTTATCAACAATACATAAGAAATTATTTATCCTAAATGATCCATCTACATATTACAAAACAACTTTTACCACTTTGTATAATATACAGTTTTATCAAAATCTCGTTTTCTTCAAAAAGCTTTATTTGTTTATAGTTATTCTAAGATAATATTTATATTTATAACAATTATATGCTTATCAATTATTAATGTGTGTAAAATGCAACATATAAATTACATCAAATGAGGCATAACACTAACCATTTTTAGTACTAATGTTGAAAAAAGTGTGTTTTTGTCTTCCTTTTGTATTTTCAGGACCAAATGAGCTTAAATGAACAAAAAGAACAAATATGCAGCAAAAACTAACATAAATACAAAGAAAATGAATAAACGTGACATGCCCGACCCCTCGACAACATCTTCCCAAGCAAAAACAAGAAACAGAGGGCTGACCACGGCCCGTGCCCAGCGGACACGGGGGTGTGGTCAGGTGTCTGCAGAAAATGACAAAGGTGTAGAAGCTTCTATTCCCAGCACGGGGGCGTGCCCAGCTCAACACGGGGCGTGGTCAACGCTAAGATTCGCAGAATCTTGCAAATCTTGATAGTACTGTCACACCCCAACCGATGGCGGAAACATCGGGATGAGACGAACAAATTGCTCAAAACTTCATAACGCTATGTGACAATATAGATTAAATTCAAATTTCATAAAATTGCTAAAAATGTCATACAAAAATCAAAGAAGACAACATTGTTTCAAAGATACATTGACAAAATAGATTAATCTAAATGTGTTTCTAAGTCCACCTAAATCTTGTTTCTTCACTTAGCATCATCTTGTCTATCGAACCTGCAACATGTATTAAAGCAAATGCGAGTATACAAGTTTGATACATAGTATAACATAGAATAAAATTGTTTAACGTGCTCGTATCCAACATGAACAACAATATGCAAGTTACTAGTACGCTGAGATTGTGTAACAATATGTTCAAACCCAAGAATCCAATGCGTTAAAATAGCCAATCCCAAAGTATCGCGGGAGGTAACATGTTTAACTTAACAATACCCCAAGACTCGTGGGCGGTGCATTACTCCTATAGTGCTATAATTGTTAAGGTGGGCTAGCAAAGTTAATGAGCATATATCAACGCAAATAGTTTACGTAGCATACGAGATTAACAAGCATCAAATTGTTCAAAGTTTTACTCCCAATAGTCTAGTGGGAGATTTACATGTCTCAATATGGATAGAGTGTGGTTCAAATAGTTTCAAGTGTTTTCGTGTTTTTACATAGAATACATGTTGCACCAAAAAGTGTTTAAAAGTAAAATGGGTTCGAGTATACTCACAAAATTGCATATGCTTTCCGATTATCCAATGTGACGAAGTTGTTGAGACTAGGAAGTTGAATGTGTTTGATTTGGAGTTTAAGAGGTGTTTACATATGGTTATAGGGATTTGGGGTTTAAATAACATGAAAATATACATATGAAAATAATTATCTAACACCTATGACACTTGTTCTTGACATATGAAACTCTAAAAGATTTTAAATGTTTTCATGGAACAAGGTTCCATTAGAATCGTGACAAGTTGTCAAGGCCTAAGATGATACAATCTACTAGCTTGACGAATGTCCATTAGTTCATCACCAAGAATTCGATTATTTGGTTGTTACATAAGTATTACATAGTGTATATTACATCATATATGTCAAGCATGAGGTAGAAGATTAAAGTCTTCATTTAGGCACCTCTAAGTGTCATGAAATTCATACCCGAGGTAGGAAGAACAAACTTCCATTTAGGTACCTCTATTGTTCACCACTTCACTTGTTGTGTCACACCCCAACCGATGGCGGAAACATCGAGATGAGACGAAGTGCGTAGATTGCAAGAGACTTCATAACACTATGTGACAATATTAATTTAATTCAAATTTCATTTCAAGACTAATTGTCATACAAGATTCAAATAAAAATAACAACATTGTTTCAAATTGTAACATAACAACAAAAGATAGATTAATCTAGGTGTGTATCTAGTCCACCCTAAATCTTGTTTCATCTTGTAACATCACTTCATCAATTAACCTGCAACATGTATTAAAATAGAGTTCAATGCAAAAGCAAAGGCGAGTATACAAGTTTTGTTACATAGCATAAATAGAATAAAAAGTGCTCATATCCAACATGATTCATAATATGTGAGTACTAGTATGCAAATATGGCGTACAATATGTTCAAACCCGAGTATACAACGCGTTAAAATAGCCTAATCCCAATAGAGTAGCGGGAGGTAATATGTTTAACTTAACAATACCCCAAGTCTAACGGGCGGTGCGTTAATCCTATAGCGCTATAATTGTTAAGGGAGGCTAGCAAAGTTAATGGGCATATAACGTCCAAGTAGTTTACATAGCATACGAGAATAACAAGTAATCACATATAGTTTCATGTAAGCATGGATAGAGTATGTTTAAATGAGTTTAAGAGTCATTTGTATAATATACATGTTGCATCCCAAAATGAAAAAGGGAAAAAAGGATCGAGTATACTCACAAAATTGCATATGCTTTCCGATTATCCAAAGTGACGAGGTTGTTGAGACTAGAAAGTTGAATGTGTTCGATTTGGAGTTTAAGAGGTGTTTACATATGATTCTAGGGATTTGGAGTTTAAATAACATGAAAATAAACATATGAAAATAATTATCTAACACATATGACACTTGTTTTTGACACTATGAAACTCTAAAAGAGTTTAAATGTTTTCATGGAACAAGGTTCCATTAGAATCGTGACAAGTTGTCAAGGCCTAAGATGATACAATCTACTAGCTTGACGGATGTCCATTAGTTCATCACCAAGGGTTCGATTTGTTCGAATATTACATAAGTATTATATAGAGTATAGTATATCATATAAGTCAAGCATGAGGTAGAAGATCGAAGTCTTCATTTAGGCACCTCTAAGTATCATAGAATTCATACATGAGGTAGGAAGAACAAGCTTCCATTTAGGCACCTCTATTGTTCACCACAACACTTGATGTAAAAACAACCAAGGAGGGTCATGAACTTACAAAGAATAATGAAATACAACCACTAATTTATGAGAAAACATCAAGAAGTGAGTGGATTTTTATGAAAGATAGCCCAAGCTAGTCTAACAATCACACATTCATCAAGCTTCAAGCTTGAACACTTCTTGTGGGTAAAACCCTAACCAAAACAGAATGTTTGTGAGGTTTTAACCTCTGATTTAACATTTCTCAGCCTTGTTTTTAAGCCCAACTAACCATTCGATTGATTATGAGCATTATGACATAGGTTTGAGATGAGATTAACTCAAGTTTACTAAGTTTAACAAAGTTTTAGATGAAAATAGAAAAGTCAGTCAACTTTGGAGCCTTTTAGCCGGAGTTCTAGGGACTTATTTACTGTGAAAAACCCATGGAATCGAAGTTAAGGAAAATCCAAGCACATAGGAAAAAGAATCGGTGAAAACGGACAAGAAATGAAGAAGTTATGCTTGTTTTAGTGAAGCAAGGTAATTCTGCTCGAACTTCTTCTTTCAGCTGCGATTTGGAGAGACTTTTGAGAGTGTTTTAGTGTTGTAAAAGTGGTAGGGAGGCTGATTATAAGTGGTATTTATAAGGGAAGGATTAGGGTTTAAGTGGGTGAGCATTTAAGATAGTTAGTTGGTTGTTTAGCAATAAAAAAAACAATTCAAGCTGCCATAAAGGCTGTTGGTCGAATGGCTGTAACAGCCTTAATGTTACTATTTTTTTTTATCATTAATTCAAGTGTTTGCAAAGTATGATAGGTATATTATATATTAAGGTTGAATCAATGTATAAAGGATGGAGATTTAATAATTGAAATAACAAACAAATTGCCACAAAGGCTTCTACGATTGGAATGCCAGCCATGTTTTATTCTTTTTTTTTTTCTAACTTAAGTTAGATATTAGCTTAAGATAGTGTATGATAGGTAATATTAATGTATTATTAGGTACTCTATTAAGCATCTAGTATATATATTAATATTTGATCCCTATAAAAACATGGAATTAGGTGATAAGTTTTAACAAAATAAAAGTATAGGTTGTATATCGCGAATGTATAATATCAAGTGTTTGCATATATAGGATGTCTAGGATCACGTATTGATCACAAGTTACGCATGAAATAAAATAAATAAATAAACGACGTATCATTCGTATGAGATAATTAATTCTTTTTTTTACGATCGAAGTCTCGGATTACAATGATACGAAACGAAATACGATTACAAGAAATACTAGTTTTCCGAAAATAGAAATATGTTACAAGCTTTCTAAATAAGGAAAGTTACGAAAAAGCGGGGCGTTACAGCCTCCCCTCCTTTAGGGAATTTCGTCCCGAAATTTATTCAAGAGGAAGACTTGAAAGAGTTTTGGCAAAAGGTGATTATTTAAAACTGAGACTCGGCAGTTTTGAAATGTTTTGAAAGGTACGAAATTTTTGGGAGAATAGCAAAGTAGGTTCGTAAAAGGATTTGTTTGGATAAAATGGTTTTTTGAGGCATAAGCATGGGTGAAACGTGTATAGGTAAAACGATTTTTGAATAGCTAAATTTGGAGTTGTTTTACAACTGTATTGTATTTACGAAGGAGGTTTTTATAAAACGGTTTGTAATCAATAAAAGTGAGGTAGTTTGCATTGAAAGTTTTTTATAGAGTCATATATTTGTAAAAAGTGTTTATTAAAGAGGAGCGAGGAGGTTTGGTACTTTAAATAAAGTGCTAACGATCTATTAAGTGTTTACACAAGGATAAAGAATAGGAGGATAGTCTTAAAGGTAGGAAGGTAAGTTAGGATTCGAACGTTCAAGCAGACTCGATTGTGAACGAGGTTCGTGTAAAGGAAAAGAATAATGGAGAATAAAGAACGATTGACTACTAATAAACGAAACATGAGTATAAGGATGGTATAGGTATTGACTAGACGAAAGTAGTATGCTAAGAATGAGGTCTCGTCGTGGATAATCGGATATAATGCGCTTGTGAGTTGTTTAAAGTTTGTATAAGATCCAAAAGGTCTACAAAATACTGAATTTCTCATGGCACGTTTTACGAAAGTTTGGTAACATGGTGAAAACACTTATATATAGGAAGTACCAGCGGCGTATCCACCATGTTTTGACCATGTTGCGTCCGTTTCGTTATTCAGTGTAATGTTACATTCCGTGTCTTACCATACACAGTAGTACACTTTAAGGTTCTCATGCGCTTATCACTATAATCCCGTGTGCACCCGCGATTATACTGATCATCGCATGATCCGCATAGCTTGTACTAGTTGCGTATGAATCAAGGTATACATAAATTTGAAAATAAGATTGCGTGCGTATAGAAGTGTAACATATAAGCATGTTTGCGTTCCAAGTAGTATAAGACCAATGTAAGCAAGTCCCTCGGGTTTCGCTTGCGTACAGTTGCGAAAGTATAAATTTTGAGTATGAGTAGAAGTATGCACATAGTATAAGTTTTAGATATGAATGCGCATGAGAGCATAACACAAACGTATGAATAAGAGTATGATTACAAGTATAAGTATAACGCTTATGGAAAATGAGTATAAATGTGAGTACAAATTTGAGCATAAACGAATGAACGTGAGTATAAACATAAATCGTATAAACGAGAGTATATATATGAGTACGAGTATAACATAAATCGTATAAATGTGAGTATAAATATGAGTACAAATATGAGTATAAAATGTATTGTAATAAGTACGAGTATAAATGTACGAGTATGAGCATGGATATATAAGTGTAAAACATGAATGTTTAAGTATGAATAAAATGTTTAAGTATGTATGTGAGTGTAAACACGAATATGATATTTAGTGTAAACGTAAATGGATAAACGTGAGTGTCAGTATAATTGTATTAATATGAATATAAACTTGGAAATAAGTATAATGTAAATGTAAAATTCGTGAGCATGAATATATAATGTAAAATGTATGAATATGAACATGGAAATAAACATCAATGTGTAAGTATAAATATAAGTGTAGACATAAGATGTATAAATATGAATATGAGTGTAATAAATTAAGGATTTTGTATATGGAATTAATCGAAATATACGAATTTAAGTAAGTAAAAGATCAAGAAATTTTGAGTATAAAAAGAAAACAAAAAAAATGAGTTGTATATGTGAAATTGTTGTGAGGTATAAGCTAAAACACATAAGATGGTATGCATGTATAGTTGTTTGAGCAAAACGTGAAGTTTAATTAATTCAAAATAGATCGAGTTGACATGAAATATAGAATCTAGTTTGTGGATGTAAAGAGAGTATAAAACATCTATTGATTATGTAAATTGTACTTTGTAAAAGAATGGAAATGCTACTATGGTTTTAAAAGAATTGATATAGTTGAAAATTTGTTGGTTCCTACGAAGTTTCCTTGCCCACGTGTTTAAAACTCAATTAACGTATTGAATAATGGTTGAAAAGGTTCTAGAAGTAACTAAGATTACCTTGTTTTAAATAATTTTCATTAATGAAGAAATTCGGAGTTTAGAGGTTCTTGTGAAAATGTTGCTCCTTAGAAAAGAAATTTGGTATTTAAGCTTAGTGATCGTGAAAGGTATTCTTAATAAAATATTTTGTTGATTTTGAAAAGAGTTTTGGTAAACGATCGAATAATATTTGTAATATTTTGTATGATAAGTTGGTTTGATTCTAAAAAAATGCAATCTTTAGTATAATGATGCGAGATGAGTGTGTTTTAGTAATTACGTGGAATACGAAATTTCGCGGGCAATGGATTTATTAGATCGGCTAGGTTGATAAGTAGCATTTCGTGAAATTTTTGAAAATCAAGGAATAAGCATTCATGGTAAAAGTTAAGAATTTTGTGTGTGTGAGCTATATGAAAATAGATTGTAGCGTAAGAAATTTGTTTATATAAACAATGCATTTTGAAATAAGTAGAGATTTGACTAATGACAAACGATTTAGATATAAACATGATCGTGTTTACATAATATAGTCTATTAAAGAAAGTTTAGGTAACGATCACCTAGGTAAGGGAATCACCCCAACACGTTGGTGAGGTCGTTGTAAGATGAGGAAAAGAATCGGAGTTAATCGTTAAGGTAAGGAAATCACTCCTATCTTGGTGACATGTCTCCATTTGTTGTTGCAAAAGTGTAAATAAAATTACGTGAGATTAATAATGTATAGTTATATGAAAAGTAATAGTATGATGTATGCGCAAAAGGCGAAATCTCAACAATAATTTGAATTTGAAAAGAGAGGATTGCATCAAATAAAGTTGAGAATGGTAAAATGTAAATTCGATTAAAACTTGGATTGTTCCAAAATGGAACTTTGACTAACCAAAGTGGTCGAATAGTTCTTTTGAATTTGGGAAGCATGCTTTGGCCTAATAGGTGGTGTACTCTCGCCGACACGTCGGTTAACGGTATTCACCCTTCCGGTTACTACATGTTCCAATTCAATCGAAAATTCGAGACTTGGCGGGATTTATGAAAATCAAGGAGTGGGACTAGTCGACGAGATGCGGGTTTCACCCCTAACTTGACGACTTTGTACCCTAAGTGTGGTTGGTACTCGTTGGGTCAAAATTTAATTTCGACACGTTGACGAGGGTCCACTAAAATTTGAAATTGAAATTTCCATTAAGATGTGGATTTTGCTCCTAACTTAATGGTATAATTTCGTGCAAATTAGAATTAAGCGGAATGAGAGTCATTTACCAAATTGCGGGTTTCACACCAAATTGCGGAACGATTGACTCCATGCAAAACCTCTGGAAACGTAGCTAAGGTCAATACAAAGAAGTAGGAAAAAGAATCGAGTGAATCGGATAAGAAATGAGTGAGTTATGTTCACTTTTGTGAAGGTTGATGCTTAAAATCGAACTTGAGAATTGCAGCTGATTATAGACTAATTTGGGAGAGTTTACAGTGATTTGAAAAGTGTAAATGGCTTGGAGAACACTTGGTATTTATAGGGAAAGTTTAGGTTAGTTTGTAGTTGGATAATTAATGCTAAATTGGAGTTTAAACTTAAATAAAACCAAAATAGCGCCAAAATTCGCGAGCTGGACAGCTGGTTGCGCTGATCAGGCTATCTGAGTGATATGTTAAATAAATTCTGGGCCGGGTTAATCACAATAATAGGCATAGCTTAGCTGGTTTGTATTCGCGCCTGATATGTGTGAGACCCTGGTTCGATCCCCGTCTCCAGCATATATTTTTTAAAAACAAAACTTTGATATATTATACATTCAGCCCCTATTATTATACTTTCAGTTAATTACTCAAACAGTCCCTGCAACTTTATACTTTCAGATATTGCATAAATCACCCCTGAACTATTAGATAACCAAGTTATAATGTTTTTAAGGAACTAATTTTATATTACAAACTAACTAGGTTAGTTTACTAAATTTAATATCTAACGAGACTAACTAGATATTATAAGATAAACTTTTTATATAATAATATTAATTAATTAAATTAATTAAATAAAATAGGATCGATAAATAACCGTATTTATGAACGATTTTAAATTAGGATAAAAACCTTTGAACGATAATTTATTTCACGAAGCTTCCGAATCTCATTATTTTAAGAGTTCTAACTAGTTTAACGAGTATTAAGTGTCGATAAATAAAGAATCCTTGAATAATATTTCGTTCAAACGAGAATTTCATTGTGATTCAAGTCTCGGATTCTACAAAGGTTACATCGAAACGACGATTACAAGAACGCAAAGTTTCCAAGAATAGGATTATAAACAAAGGTTTCCAAATATAGAAGGTACGAAATAGCAGGGTGTTACAGTCTCCCTTCCTTTAGGAAATTTCGTCCCGAAATTTATTCAAGAGGAAGAGTTGAAAGAGGTTTTTGAAAAGAAGGTGATTATTTAAAATTGAGACTTGAAAATTTTGAAACGTAAAAGGTATGAAATTTTGAAGTACGACAAGATGGGTTTGTAAAAGAAGTTGTTTGGCTCAAATGATTTGAGGTACCAACATAATTGAAAGCGTGTAGGTGCGTATGTAGGTAAAGCGATTTTAAACAAGTTTGAATAACTAAATTTGGAGGTGTTTCAAAATGTATCATATTTACGAAGGAGATGCTTGTATCAAAACGGTTTGTATTTGATGAAAGTGGTGTAGTTTGCGTAAAAGGTTTTAAGGTTAGTATAAAATTACACATTTGTAAAAATTGTTTATTGAGAGGAGCGAGAAGGTTTGGTACTTTAAATAAAGTGATAGCGGCCTACTGAATATGTTTACACAAAATGAAGAATAGGAAGACGGTTTTAAAGGTAAGACGATAAGTTAGGATTCGAACGTTTAAACAGGCTTGAGGTTCGTATAGAAGAAAAGAATAGTGGAGAATAATGAGAGTATAGAAGTGAACGAGTGACTCTTAATGAATGCAAGTATAAGAGTGGTATAAGCATTGGATAGACAAAAGTAGAGTGTTAAGAGTGAAGTCCCGTCGTGGATAATCGAATATAATGCGCTTGTGAGTTGTTTAAAGTTCATATAAGGTCCAAAAAGTCTGCAAAACACTGAATTTCTCATGACACGTCTTACGAACGTTTGGTAACATGGTGAAAACAATTATATTTAGGATGTATCAGCGGTGTATCCACCATGTTTTAACCACGTTACGCCTGTTTCGTTGTTCGGTGCGATGTTATGTTCCGTGTTTTACCATATGCAGTAGTACACTCTATGGTTCTCATACGCCCATCACTATAATCCCGTGTGCACCCCCGATTATACCAATCGTTGCATGATCCGCATAGCTTGTACTAGTTGCGTATAAATCAAGGTCTACATAAATTTGAAAATAAGATTGCGTGCGTATAGAAATGTAACATATAAGCATGTTTGCGTCTCAAATAGTATAAGACCAACGTAAGCGACTCCCTCGGGTTTCGCTTGCGTACAGGTGCGAAAGTATAAATTTTGAGTAAAAAGCGTGAACATAGTATAAGTTTGAATATGAACACGTATGTGAGCATAAACACAAAACTCATGTCAAGAGTATGAGTACAGGTATAAGCAAAACATATATGAAAAAGAAGTATAAATATGAGTACAAATTTGAGCATAAACGAATAAACATGAGCATAAACATAGATCGTATAAAAGAGAGTATATATATGCATACGAGTATAACATAAATCTTATAAATGCGAGTATGAATACGAGTATAAGTATGAGTATAAACATAAGATGCATGAGTATGGATGTAAGTGAGAAAATTAAGTGTAAAACATGAATGTTTAAGTACGAATGGAATGTATGAGCATAAACATGAACATGAATATTAGTATAAACGCAACTGTATAAATGTGAGCATAAGTATACTTGTATTAATATGAGTATAAACTTGGATATAAGTATAATGTAAATGTATAATTCGTGAACATGAGTATAGTATAAAATGTATGAACATGGATGTGATTATGAAAATAAACATAAATGTGTACGTATAAATATACACGTAGACTAAGATGTATAAATACGAATATGGGTATGAGTATAGGAAATAATGATTTCGTATATGGTATTAATTGTAATATACGAATTTAAGCATGTGAAAGGCCAAGAAGTTTTTGGTATGAAAAACAAAATGAGTGGTATATGTGAAATTGTCTTGAGATATAAACTAAATCACGTAAAATGATATGCATATATGGTTGTTTGAGCAAAACGTGAAGTTAAAATAGATTGAGTTGTCGTGGAATGTAGAATCTAATTTGTGAATATAAAGGGAGTATAAAACATCCTTTGATTATGTGAATCTTACTTTGTAAACGAATGGGAATGCTACTATGGTTTTTGAATAATTGATATAGTTGAAAATTATTGGTTCCTACGAAGTTTCCTTGCCCACATGTTTTAAATTTAATTGACGGATCGCGTGAGGTTTTGAAAAGTTCTAGGGTTTAATAAGTTTGCATCGTTTTAAATAACCTTGTATTAACGAAGAGATTCGAAGTTTAGAGGTCCTTGTGACAACGTGGATTATTAAGAAAAGAGGGTTTTGGTATACGAACTTAGTGATTGTTGAAAAAGCGCCTTTAATAAAACGTTTTATTGATTTTGAAAGAAGTTTTAGTAAATGGTTGAATAATTTTGGTAATATTTTATAGGTGTGTGCGAAAAAGTTGGTTTGATTTACAATTAAAAATAGAAAATCTCTAGTTTAGTGATATGAGATGAGCTTGTTTCGATAGTTATGTTGAATACAAAACTTCGTCGGCAATGGATTTGTTAGACTGATTAAGTTGATGAGTAGCATTTCGTGAAATTTTGAATATTGAGGAACTAGCGTCGACGGAAAAGCTAAGAATTTTGTGTATGTGAGCTATATGAAAATAGATTGTAGGGTAAGAAATTCGTTCATATAAGCAATGCATTTTGAAATAATTAGAGATTTGACTAATGATAAACGATTTAGATATGAATATGATCGTGTTTACGTAATATAGTCTATTAAAATAAAGTATCGGTAACGATCACCTAGGTAAGGGAATCACCCCTAACCCGTTGGCGAGGTCGTTGTAAGATGAGAAAAGAAACGGAGTTAGTCGTCAAGGTAAGGAAATCACTCCTATCTTGATGATATGCCTCCATTTATTGTTACAAGGGATATAAATAAAATTACGTGAAATCATGTATGTGAATAATGTATAAATGTATGAAAAGTATTAGTACGATATATGCGTAAAAGTGAAATCTCAAAAATAATTCGAACTCGAAAAGAGAGAATTGTATCATAAATGATCGAGAATAATAAAACATAAATTCGATTAAAACTTGGATGGTTCCAAAACGGAACATCGACTAACCAAAGTGGTCGAAAAGTCTTTTGAATTTGAGAAGCATGCTTTGGCCTAATAGGTGGTATACTCTCGCCGACACGTCGGTTAATGGTATTCACCCTTCCGGTTACTACATGTCTCAATTCACTCGAAAATTCGAGACTTGGCGGGACTCATGAAATCAAGGAGTGGGACTAATCGACAAGATGCGAGTTTCACCCATAACTTGACGATTTCGTACCCTATGTGTGGTTGGTATTCGTCGGGTCAAGTTTTAATTTCAACACGTCGACGAGGGTCCACTGGAATTTGAAATTGAAATTCTTCATCAAGGTGAGGACTTCACTCCTAACTTGATGACAAATTTCGTGTAAAAAAAGAATAGGTAGATTGAGAGTCGTTCACCAAAACCAAAACCAACGAACAAACTTTCAACAACCAAGAAATGAGTCACAAAATTTCTCGCAACAACAACAAGGGGGACGAGAAAGGCTTGAAGATACTATCTCACGCCTCATCTCCGACACCAAAAAGAAATACTCGGATCGATTCCAACAAATGGAATCAAGTTTTAGAAATCAACAAGCTAACATTCAAAACATTGAAAAACAACTAAATCAACTAGCTCAAAATTTCTCCGAGAGACCACAAGGTGCGTTACCTAGCAATACCGAGACCAACCCAAAGGCGCAAGTGCATCTCATAACATCGAGAAACCGTACCGTAGGTCCCAAGGAGGTTCCGCTACCTCCATTCGACAAAAATCCACCCATGCAACCCACGAACTCATCAACAACTCAAAAGGAAACAACTCCTCCGGTAAATCACGAACCTACTAAGACCCCCCCCCCCCCCGGTACCCTACCCCGGTCGGTTGCTTCGCCCAAAGACCAATGAGCAATTCACAAAATTCATAAACTTACTAAAACAATTGCACATCAATCTTCCCTTCGTGGAGGTCCTCACTCAAATGCCTAAATATTCAAAATTTATGAGAGAATTTCTCACTCACAAAAGGAAAATTGAAACATTGCAATTGGTTAATTTAAGTGAAGAGTGCTCCGCCGTACTACTCAATTGTCACACCCTGACTTTTGCGGAAGCGTATGATGTGTGACTTTCTCAATATCATTGCATTCAATTATAATAAACAACTATATGATCAAAACATGATGTTCATCCATTCATAAGTTTGAAATGTTACAAACAAAAGCCATTTAAGTTTCAACCAACATATCCTCAAGTTATGTTACAAAACAAAAGTGGATGACATCTAAACTTGAAATTTACATCTTGAAAACAAGACCAACGCCCAAGATCCATCTTGTTTCCTGAAATACATGTAATTTTGAAAACATCAACAAAAGTTGAGCGAGCTCATGTGTTTCTGTATGAGTTCGAACAATCTTGTAAAAATTTGTATGTATGCCTTTGTAATCCGGTTTGAAAGCGTCTATGAACAGATCAATTAATGTGTAGCTAATACATTAATATGTGTGCAATGGTGTAGGAAGGCTCAAACCTTTGTGTATTTCGTACCGGGCCACCCAGCTGGAACGACATAGTCACCATATGCGACCAACTCGCGGACCCATGGTGGGGCTCGCAACACCCAAATAGATATATCACTCATGCCCCTCGGTCCTTATACAAGGATTAATGGTCTTAAGTTAACGCCTACCCATTCACATGATCTAACAGTTCATTCCTTAGCTAACCATACCATTTGTAATCATTGAAATATTTGTAGCATGTATTTCACCCCCGAAGTTATAAAACTGAAAACAGTTAAAAGAAAAGGGGGACATGAACTCACAGATTTGCGTTCTTCTGTCTAGTAACTCAAAGCTCTTCCACCGGTCGTATCACTAGCTACACACGTGCCATGTTTTATTAGACAGCTAGGTCGTGTAACGACTCTTAGTCTTAGTTGTTCATTAAGACTTGTTTTGGAAATCTTGGTATACTTTGAGTTACATCTTTGATGTACATTATATAATTTCAAAGTATATAATTATTAGTTAAAATAATAATATTTTAACGTAAGTTATATTTATCCAATTATTTGGAATATTGTTAAAATAATATATTTTAACTTGGTTTATTATGTATTTCCACATATGTATTTTTCCAAGTATGGGTGTACTTGTACTTGTGTATTTTCATACTTGTGTATTTTACCAAGTATTGGTGGTGTATTCTGGTGTGTATTTATATGTATGAGGATACGTATTTTCTTGTATTTGTCAAGTATTTTATACTTAAATTTGCATTTAATATTCCGGAATATTATTTTTAGACAACTAAAAATCACTAATGTATATTCTTAAAATATTCATATTTTAGGAGAATTTTTATAGAAAGATGTCTATAACTTTACTTGACAAAAATAATATTCCTTCATATGTATCTCAAATATAATATATATTTTTAAGATTAACTTTAGAAAATATATATTTCTATTTTTCATCCAAAATAATATATTTTTAGCTTGTTTGAGAAAATATATATTTTTCTTTACTCAAAATAATATATTTTTTATTTGACAAAATATGATATATTTTGTAAATACTTGTAAAAATCCATATTTTCCGTTTCTTTTGTTTTCAAAATACCGTTTGTCATTCTCGCCGAGTTACGAATTTATTTCCAGAATATATATTTATAGTCCTTATGTCCGTTTGTCCGATTGTCCAATATTCGGGTATAATTTATATATTTATTTTCTTGGGATTTTGGTAATATTTTCATATTATAATTTTGGTATTTTGGTGAATTATATTATTTTCAAGTTCCTAAAATAATATAACTAATACACATAATATACAAGTAACACATAATTTGTGACATCTAAATATATATTTTCCTAAATATATACTTAGTCATTTTTATTTATCAAAAATCAACCCCCAATATTTGTAATTTTTTTAACAAAAATTATGGCAAATTTTTATATGAAAACCATGATAAAAATTTACTTGTAAACACTTGTTTAATAATATTTTTCTAAGTGTTTAATTTCTACAAAAATTTTGCCATAGTTTCCCCTTAAAAATGGAGGTTTCCATGCTTTAAAAACATATCATTTTCTTTTAAAATTCATCACCAATCATCAACGATTTAATCAATACTTACCATGAGCCAAAAATATGCAATTTACATTATGTCATGAACTTGAAAGTTTGTAAAAATTTGTAGTATTTTAACATGTTGTTTAGTAAGTTTAGTTACCCCTAAAAACATGGTTTATAGTTTATAAAACTCATTCTTGTAAATTTTAGTTCTTTACAACTTGTGTGAAGATTTTCTAAAAATGATTTTTCTTGCATTCTTCTTGTTACCAACACTTTTCTAACCTTGATTTAACACTTAAAACATGTCCAC
Source organism: Helianthus tuberosus (assembly GCA_030545235.1). NCBI lineage: Eukaryota > Viridiplantae > Streptophyta > Magnoliopsida > Asterales > Asteraceae > Helianthus > Helianthus tuberosus. Next base: position 63,073,983 of record CM060375.1, read on the forward strand.
TTTCTTTAAAACCATGATCATGTTAATCTTGTAATAAACTTTGTTCTCTTGAAAATATTATCTTTGAAGTCCTTTATTTTCAAGACTTATAACATGTATCTATAATCATCATTTACTAAAACAATCTTATTTTCAAGTTCATGATTAACATAAAGGATGATCATCACAACTTTCCCAAGATTCATCCTTATACTTGCTAGATCATGTGTTTAATCATCATCTAGCAAGTTTCTTATGATGATCAACATCATATTCAGAAGAAATCAACAAACTAGTATCATACATACACTAAAACCACTTAGATTTTCATGTTATTAAGCTTTATGTTAGTGATCATCTTCATGTTTTCTTGAGTTTCATAAGATTAACATATTACATAACACTTTAACCATTAAAATGAGAAGTAAAAACAGGTTGCGAGGAGAATACTACTAGCTCAATGGCTAGGGAAGAAACAAAGATGAAGATGATGATGAATGAGGTGGATAAAAGCTCCAGGAGAAGGTCCTTCAACTTTCAATGCTTCCCACCTCCCTAGATATGCTTCTTACACCTTAGAGAACCCTTAGAAAGCTTGAGATTGAATTGAAAATTGATGTGTGTGGGTATGATGTTGGAGCGGTGAATGGGAGAAGAAGAGAAGTGTGGTGTTGAAGTATTGGATTGATAAAGTGTTCATGCCTTGTGGTTTTTAAAGATAACTTCCAAAAATTATTAGTTCATAGGTTAATATGTTCATTGATCCTCCAACAACATCTAATAAATTATTTGAAAGAAATCTCCTTGTGGGCCCCTTGTCTAACCGTCCATAAGTGGGGGGGGGGGGTCTTGGTTGGGTTTCAAGTCTTAGTTAGGGATTTAGTTAGGAAGTAAGGGTATTAGTTAGTATTTTAAGTGTTATAGTGTTTTAGGGTGTTTTATGATGTTCGGTGACCATAACTAGCTTCATAACGGTAAAACAATGCTTCTAGTGAAAATTTGGTGTTTCGGGTAGTGTCCGGTTGGTTACCGGTTCGTTAAGGTTCTAGATTACGCAGTTTAGTGTGCTTTATGTTCCCTTTTATGACAGTTTTGATTCCCGACACTTAGGAAGGTATTCTAGACCATTAAACCGAAATTCTGCGTTATATATTGTTGTTAAATTGTTGTTTTTTGTTGAAATATGCAGAATTCTGCAGTTTTGTGAGTTTTAGGCACTTTCCGGCACTTAAACTATCACTAGGAAGGCAGTTTTATGATCCCTATTTTCCTACACACTATACTAGTGTAACTGTTGGTTTCAGGCTCATTCTGTGTCCTAACATCATGTCTGTCTGAGCACTGAACTCCCGTCAGTACTTCTAATTTGTCTGATAACTGTGCTAACTTTGTTTCGTGCACTAATTGAACCATATTGTGTTGCATGCAATAATGATAAATATTCTTTCAACTTGTAATGCACTTGTATGTATATGACAACTTTTAGAAAATCATTCATGTCATTAGTTAAATCAGGCACATTCATTAATGCACAAATTACTGTTTAACATTGTACGGAATATGTGGAAAAGTGCCAGTTGTCACATTCTCCCCATGTTATAAGAATTTCGTCCCAAAATTCAAAATGTGTTATCAGTTGCAGGGGAGTTGTGAAACAAATGTGGATATTTTGATTTGATTTGGTATTTACGCTCCCAAGTAAACTCTGGGCCATGACATGAATTCCAACGAACTTTGATAAGTTTAATACGACTTCTCCGGGTCTTGTGGACTTTCCAGTCCGTAACCTCTACGGGTTCTTCAGTAAACTGGATTTTGTCGCTAATGTGAATCTCGTCCGCAGGAAATGATGACTGCTTCTTGTGTAGGGCTCTTCTTGAGATTAGACACGTGGAACGTGTCATGAACACTACTAAGCTCTTCCAAAAGCTTTAGTTTGTATGCAACGGTTTCGATCCTTTCCAGGATCTCGAAGGGTCCAATGTACCGTGGGTTCAACTCCCCACGTTTACCAAAACGTACCACGCCTTTCCAAGGCGATACCTTTAGTATAACCATTTATCAACCTCAATTTCCAACGGTTTCTGCCGCTTGTCGGCCTAACTCTTCTGTCTATCACGTGTTGTCTTGATATGATCACGTATCAGAACGATCTTGCCCGTAGTTTTCCTGAACCAACTCGAGGCCAATAAGCCGTTTATCTCCGGTCTCCGCTCAACATAGCGGGGATCGGCACTTACACCTATAAAGAGCTTCAAATGGGGCTGCCTGAATGCTGGTGTGATAACTATTATTGTAGGAAAACTCCACCAAGGGCAGGTGAGTATCCCAACATCCACCAAAATCCATCACACAAGCACGTAGCATATCCTCCAAAGTCTGAATCATCTGTTCACTTCGGCCGTCTGTCTGAGGGTGAATCGATGTACTAAAGTTCAACTGTGATCCAAAATCTTGTTGTAACGATAGTCAGATCCTTGACACAAATCGACCATCCTGGTCAGATCTGATAGAAACAGGCACTCCGTGACATGCCACTATCTCCTTGAGATATATCTCTGCTATCTTATTCGTGCTATCTTTCTCACTAATTGGTAGGAGATGTGCAGTCTTTGTGGGTCGGTCAATAATTATCCAAATCATATCATGTCCTCATTGCGTTCTCAGTATCTTAGTAATGAAATCCATCGATATCTGTTCCTACTTCCACACGGGAATCTCAGGCTGTTGCAGCAGTCCTGACGGTCTCTGGTACTCTGCCTTAACTTTGGGGTGAGTAAGGCAGTTACCCACGTATTTAGTGATATCAGCTTTCATCTTAGGTCACCAATACCAATCCTTCAAGTCTTGGTACATCTTGTCGGATCCAGGATGGACCGAGTACCTTGACTTATGAGTTTCCTCCAGAAGAAGTGCTCGTAGACTACCGAAGGATGGTGCCAAATTCGTTCCATGAGTTACAATGTTCCACTTTCCTTTGGCAACAATTGCGCTTCCATTCCTCGAAAGGATTCAGCTCGTAGGTTCTATGGTTTAAGTGCTTCCTGCTGGGCTTTACGAATCCGAACTGTGAGATCAGTTTGCATCGCCATCTCTAGGGCTCGCACCCTTAAAGTCTTTGCACGTTCCTTGCGGCTCAAGGTGTCCGCTACAACGTCCATTTTCCCCCGGGCGATACTGAATCTCACAATCGTAATCATTTAACAGCTCTACCCATCTTCGCTGTCTCAAGTTCAAATCCTTCTGATCACAAAATGTGTTGCAAACTCTTATGGTCAGTAAAGATCGTGCAACGAGTACCATGCAAGTAATGACGCCAATTCTTTAACGCAAAAATCACAACTCCTAACTCAAGGTTGCGCGTCGTATAGTACTTTTCTTGCACCTTCAACTGATGTGACGGGTATGCGATGACTTTGTCCCGTTATCTCAACACGTAACCGAGACCTTGTCGAGACGCATCACGGCAGACCACTGAACCGTCAGCACCGTCGGGTAAAGATAAGATAGGTGCGTCACAGAGTTTATCCTTCAACGTCTGCAAAGCTGTTTCTTGTTTCTCTCTCCAATCAAACTTCGTATCCTTTTGGGTTAGGCACGTTAGCGACTGAGTAATACTTGAAAAAAAATCCTCTATGAATTGTCTGTAATAGCCTGCTGACCCCAGAAATTGCCGTATCTCAGTTGGCGTCTTGGGGCTCCCTAATTCTTGATCACTTCGATCTTGGTAGGGTCAACATGAATTCCATTCTCGTTCACCCCATGACCCAAGAATTGCACCTCGCGAGTCCAGAATTCGCACTTTGACAGCTTAGCATACAACTGCTCTTTCTTCAAAAGCTCCAGGATAGCTCGTAGATGTTGCTCATGACCTTCCTTGGTCTTCGAGTAAACAAGATTGTCGTCCATTTATACCATCACGAACTTATCCAGGTATGGCTTGCACACCCGATTCCTGAGGTCCACGAATACTGCCGGTGCATTTGTTAAGCCAAACGGCATGACAAGGAACTCGTAATTCCCATAACGAGTCCTAAAGGCAGTTTTAGGGATACTTTCTTCTTGTGTCCTCAATGATATCCTGTCCTTATGTCAATCTTGGAATGGTGGATGGAACCTTGTAGTTGCTCAAACAAGTCATCAATTCTCGGTAAGGGGTACCGATTCTTGATGGTTAGTTGTGTAACTCCCTGTAAGCTATGCACAACGCTTTTCCCTCATTAGTTCCTTTGAGTTCCTCTCAGGTCGGGCCGTATGCACATACGAAAACTATCGTCCTTCTTCCTAACCAATAACACTGGAGCTTCCCAGGGTAAGAAGCTCGGCCTGATAAGTTCCCTTATCTAGCAGCTCTTGCAGTTGAGTCGAAAGTTCTTGCATCTCGGGCGGAGCTAGTCGGTAAGGCGCCTTTGCCACTGTTGCCACTCCTAGCACTAGATCTATCCTAAAGTCTACTCGTAGCTATGGAGGTAGCCTAGGCAAGTCTTCGCATAGGACTTCTGGATATTACCTCATCACATGGATGTCTTCTAACTCTGGCTCATTGATCTCCTCGTCGATGACATGAGCAAGGAAGGCTATGCAGCCTTTTCGGAGACACTTCTGCGCTCTTATAACCAATGTGAAATGTCACAGTCTTCCGCCTTGTGAGGCCCAGCGTCCTCGCTTCAACTGTATGAAGGTTGTGTACTATATGTGTTTCATCATTCGCAAGAGGGATGCGAAGGATTTTCTCATGACAAACAACTTCAGCTCCATTCTTGGATATCCAACCCATGACGACTACCACATCAAACTACCTAAACCTACTGGTAGAAGGTTGATAGAGAACTTCCGTCTCCCCAAGTCCAAGTGTACAACCCTTAATAACTTTATCCACTTCGACTACTTTCCCATTCGCTAATTCTATTGAATAGGGGGTGTCTAGCTTACTTGCTTCTAGACCAAGTAGGTTCTTAAATTCTATAGATACAAGGCTAAATTCGGCGCTAGTATCATTCAAAATGGATGCGTGGTGTTGGTTAATAAGGAACGTACCCGTCGCAATATTCAGGTCCTGACATGCTTCACGAGCTCCTTTCGTGAATCTCTTCCTCGTGCTTGGTCCTTCTTAGGGCAATCTTTCCTAAAGTGCCCCGTGTCACCACATTTGAAGCAACCTGGAACTCTATCATTACCGTTTCCGCCCTGGTTGTTATTTTCATCCCCTTGGTTATAGTTATCATCTCCTCCTTGGTTGGGATATCTTGCCCAACAGGTATCCTTGCTGTGTCCCTTCTTTCCACATCTATCACACTTAGGTTTCGGGCATCGACCTTCATGGTGAAACTTGCATCTGTCACAATTCGGCTTATTTCCCAAATAAACCTTTCCTCTGGCCTCATTGGTGGTTCCAAAAGCTTTCTTGCCATGAGGCTGGTTTGCTTCCCTTCTTTTATTTGCGTTTGATTTGTCATGACTTGCTTGGGTTCCTTTTTCCAGGCTTGAAAACTTTCTTTTGTTGTCACACGAAGACTCCATATGCATCTTCCTTTTCACTGGGCTTACATTTGATTTCTCCATTGTTACTCCGCCCTCGGTAGGACCTAGGGCAAAAGTTATCACCTGAGCGATTCCCATTATGGTTCCTCTTAGTCCGCCGCTGTTTGCTGGGTTGCTTGCTTCGTATTGGACGATTGCTTTAGCGACTTGCTGGTTCACTAGAGCTTCGAGCTCCGCTCTTGTTGCAGGTAAAGGTTCCGGTTGGGTCTGACCAATGTCCCTTTGTTGTGGTTCCATGAGCTTCACATGCATAAAACATATCGACGAAATTAGACATTTATTTCAGAATAAATATTGTCGTCGATACGTGAAAGCAAAGATCATTCGCCGTGCGCTATGAGTACAAGGGTAAGGTAATTCCTAATGAGGCCTATGAAAATATTCCCACCATAATCATCTCATCATTGTAATAAGTCACAACAGAATTTTTGCTAAGGGTACATCGACTTTTACATACACCATACCAACTTGTTGCAATTAGTCTTACGTGGAAAACTTCCTCGAAGTCACCTTACTCCGATTGGTGCAAGTCATCCAGTGTTATACAAAATAAAATTAGGACTTCCTTCACCTTGTTCCTTGTTTATTCCTCAAGTTTCTGACTCTTCCATAGTCTTTACTTTACAAAAATGGGAATACTTCCCAAAGGATGGAGTTATGCATTACTACCACGTGTAGGAGGGTGGAAGCACTGATTGGGGGGGGGGGTATCGGTGTTGTAATATGAGTAGTGGGCGATAGGGTGCTTATGAGGTGAAGGATGAGAAGAAACTTCTTGCACATTTCATTCATGTACCTAAATTGTATGGGAATCTGTTGCGATGGGAGAATCGATTGGTCGTTTTCGTCCTTATGATATGTATTCCATACTTCATGGTCCTCAATTATCTGATGTAGGAAGGACCCCTTCGCCACACTGGACTGTGCTACGCATACATTGATATTGCCTGGGTTCCATGAGTCCCAATATGATTGATATGGTTTCCATGAATGTCGAATAGAGTGTGGTAAATGGGTTACACTACATTTCACGCCATGCTACCTCCTTGGGGTAATACGGATGTCAAAAGCTGGGGTCTATCGTAGCAACTACAATGGATAGGTTTGGGGGTGTTGTAAGTACTGTACAACTTCATACATAAGAATCCTGTAGTGTTGGGGTAAATCTTTCTTGAGCGTTAACCATCTTCTCTTGCTTAGATACCGGGTCCCAAACAACTCGTACTACAGGTAGAAGTGTTAAGTGCGAAGTAGGCATAGGTAGACTTCCTACCTTGTGGAGTATTATAGTAACCATCTCGGTTAATGTTCTACTAGGTGGGGATTTGGAACAACATAGGAATTCAAAATAGATAGTGATCATTTGCTTGACCCGCAAAGTCTACCAGGATTTCCATGCACGACAAGTTGTTATTACGTGGGCCCCCGTAATAATAAATTGTCATGCATGCTCACCAAAATTTTCCCGCGTTCAAGGCAGTTGATCAGTCAGAGAGGGGAAACCACTGTCCTCATACCTTCGACATGGAAAGGACCTTTATGATGGTCCACGCGCCAACATCCGTTGTTGTTATGCGCGAAATGGCACAATGCTTAGACAGAATATGAATAAGGAGGGTTCCTAGTAATAGAAGCTGGAGGGGCACCTTTCAGATGAGTACTCCATTCTTTTTGTCTGGACAAGAGTGTCGTCAATCAGGTTTCATAAATGCCTCAGGGACCTCGTCCCACTGATAAGGTTGATATCCAAGGCTACCTCCTCCGCCTCGCCATCACTGTCGTAGTCAGACACCTTCGCATTTGAGGGGGAAAATCAGCCATCTTCCTACGGATTCAAGCTCAGGGCCTCGTTGGGGTATCACTTCAGCCAGGAGCTCCGTAATAAAAGCGAGGTCGATAGTCTCATTGTGCGAGTCAAGAACAATAATAGAATTCAAAGTCGAAGGTATCTCGTTCCCGTCAATAATTATCCCATGCGTATATATATAGGCATATATATTAATGAATAATAATGTTACTTAGTATATACAAGTAAATGATGCAACATTTCACATATAACTCTCGTCTATTCTTTCGGGGGGTCATTTTGTCTTTGGCAAGTCTATCCCACATGGACTGACTATACCTCCATTGGCACATTAGTCGGGGTATTCCCTTCCCTACTAATGTCCTTGCTTTGTCTTTCCTTTGAAAAATGTTTGTCTCTTGGATCTTGGCGCTTTTCTTAAATGCAATGAAAAACCTTTTTGTAAAAATGTTTTCGTGAGAGAATCCTAGTGATTGTAGTCTAGACTCGAGAAGGAATCCTAGTTCACTACAATCAAAGCTTTGATACCAAACTGTCACACCCTGACTTTTGCGGAAGCGTATGATGTGTGACTTGCTCAATATCATTGCATTCAATTATAATAAACAACTATATGATCAAAACATGATGTTCATCCATTCATAAGTTTGAAATGTTACAAACGCAAGCCCTTTAAGTTTCAACCAACATATCCTCAAGTTATGTTACAAAACAAAAGTGGATGACATCTAAACTTGAAATTTACGTCTTGAAAACAACACCAGCGCCCAAGATCCATCGTGTTTCCTGAAATACATGTAATTTTGAAAACATCAACAAAAGTTGAGCGAGTTCATGTGTTTCTGTATGAGTTCGAATAATCTTGTAAACATTTGTATGTATGCCTTTGTAACCCGGTATGAAAGCGTCTATGAACAGCTCAATTAATGTGTAGCTAATACATTAATATGTGTGCAATGGTGTAGGAAGGCTCAAACCTTTACGTATTTCATTCGGGCCACCCGGCTGGAATGACATAGTCACCACATGCGGCCAACTCGCGGACCCATGGGTGGGGCTCGCAACACCCAAATAGATCTATCACTCATGCCCCTCGGTCCTTATACACGGATTAATGGTCTTAAGTTAACACCTACTCATTCACATGATCTAACAGTTCATTGCTTAGCTAACAATACCATTTGTAATCATTGAAATATTTGTAACATGTATTTCACCCCCGAAGTTATAAAACTGAAAACAGTCAAAAGAAAAGGGAGACATGAACTCACAGATTTTCGTTCTTTTGTCTAATAACTCAAAGCTCTTCCACTGGTCGTATCACTACCTACACACGTGCCATGTTTTATTAGACGGCTAGGTCGTGTAACGACTCTTATTCTTAGTTGTTCATTAAGACTTGTTTTGGAAATCTTGGTATACTTTGAGTTACATTTTTTATGTACATTATATAATTTCAAAGTATATAATTATTAGTTAAAATAATAATATTTTAACTTAAGTTATATTTATCCAATTACTTGGAATATTGTTAAAATAATATATTTTAACTTGGTTTATTATGTATTTTCCCAAGTATGGGTGTACTTGTACTTGTGTATTCTAATATTTGTGTATTTTGCCAAGTATTGGTGGTGTATTCTGGTGTGTATTTATACATATGAGGATACGTATTTTCTTGTATTTTTTAAGTATTTTATACTTAAATTTGCATTTAGTATTCCAGATATTATTTTTAGACAACTAAAAATCACCAATGTATATTCTTAAAATATTCATATTTTAAGAGAATTTTTATAGAAAGATATCTATAACTTTACTTGGCAAAAATAATATACCTTCATATGTATCTCAAAAATAATATATATTTTTAAGATTAACTTTAGAAAATATACATTTCTATTTATCACCCAAAATAATATATTTTTAGCTTGTTTGAGAAAATATATATTTTTCTCTACTCAAAAATAATATATCTTCAAATTGTTTAAGAAAATATATATTTTTCTTCACTCAAAATAATATATTTTCTATTTGACAAAATATGATATATTTTTTTAAATACTTGTAAAAATCCATGTTTTCCGTTTCTTTGGTTTTCAAAATACCGTTTGTCATTCTCGCCGAGTTACGAATTTATTTCCGGAATATATATTTATAGTCCTTATGTCCGATTGTCCAATATTCGGGTATAATTTATATATTTATTTTCTTTGGATTTTGGTAATATTTTCATATTACAATTTTGGTATTTTGGTGAGTTATATTATTTTCAAGCTCCTAAAATAATATAACTAATACACATAATATACAAGTAACACACAATTTGTGACATCTAAATATATATTTTCCTAAATATATACTTAGTCATTTTTATTTATCAAAAATCAACCTCCAATATTTGTAATTTTTGTAACAAAAAATATGGCAAATTTTTATATGAAACCATGATAAAAATTTACTTGTAAACACTTGTTTAAAAATATTTTTCTAAGTGTTTAATTTCTACAAAAATTTTGCCATAGTTTCCCTTTAAAAATGGAGGTTTCCATGCTTTAAAATCATATCATTTTCTTTTAAAATTCATCACCAATCATCAACAATTTAATAAAGACTTACCAAGAGCCAAAAATATGCAATTTACCCTATGTCATGAACTTGAAAGTTTGTAAAAATTTGTAGTATTTTAACATGTTGTTTAGTAAGTTTAGTTACCCCTAGAAACATGGTTTATAGTTTATAAAACTCATTCTTGTAAATTTTAGTTCTTTACAACTTGTGTTAAGATTTTCTAAAAAATGATTTTTCTTGCATTCTTCTTGTTACCAACACTTTTCTAACCTTGATTTAACACTTAAAACATGTCCACTTTCTTTAAAACCATGATCATGTTAATCTTGTAATAAACTTTGTTCTCTTGAAAATATTATCTTTGAAGTCATTCATTTTCAAGACTTATAACATGTATCTATAATCATCATTTACTAAAACAATCTCATTTTCAAGTTCATGATTAACATAAAGGATGATCATCACAACTTTCACAAAATTCATCCTTATACTTGCTAGATCATGTGTTTAATCGTCATCTAGCAAGTTTCTTATGATGATCAACATCATATTCACAAGAAATCAACAAACAAGTATCATACATACACTAAAACAACTTAGATTTTCATGTTATTAAGCTTTATGTTAGTGATCATCTTCATGTTTTCTTGAGTTTCATAAGATTAACATATTACATAACACTTTAACCATTAAAATGAGAAGTAAAAACAAGTTGTGAGGAGCTTACTACTAGCTCAATGGCTAGGGAAGAAACAAAGATGAAGATGATGATGAATGAGGTGGATAAAACCTCTAGGAGAAGGTCCTTCAACTTTCAAAGCTTGATATTGAATTTAAAATGGATGTGTGTGGGTATGATGTTGGAGCCATGAATGGGAGAAGAAGAGAAGTGTGGTGTTGAAGTATTGGAATGATAAAGTGTTCATGCCTTGTGGTTTTTAAAGATAACTTCCAACAATTATTAGTTCATAGGTTAATATGTTCATTGATCCTCCAACAACATCTAATAAATTATTTGAAAGAAATCTCCTTGTGGGCCCCTTGTCTTACCGTCCATAAGTGGGGGGGGGGGGGTGTCTTGGTTGGGTTTCAAGTCTTAGTTAGGGATTTAGCTAGGAAGTAAGGGTATTAGTTGGTATTTTAAGTGTTATAGTGTTTTAGGGTGTGTTATGATGTTCGGTGACCATAACTAGCTTCATAACACTAAAACAATGCTTCTAGTGAAAATTTGGTGTTTCGTGTAGTGTCCGGTTGTTCGGTTGGTCACTGGTTCGTTAAGGTGCTAAATTACGCAGTTTAGTGTGCTTTATGTTCCCTTTTATGACAGTTTTGATTCCCGCACTTAGGAAGGTATTCTTGACCATTAAACCAAAATTCTGCATTATATATTGTTGTTAAATTGCTGAATTATGCAGAATTCTGCAGTTTTTTTGAGTTTTAGGCACTTTTCGGCACTTAAACTGTCACTAGGAAGGCAGTTTTATGATACCTACTTTCCTACACACTATACTAGTGTAACTCTTAGTTTCGGGCTCATTCTATGTCCTAACATCATGTCTGCCTGAGCACTGAACTCCCGTCAGTACTTCTAATTTGTCTGATAACTGTGCTAACTTTGTTTCGTGCACTAATTGAACCATATTGTGTTGCATGCAATAATGATAAATAATCTTGCAACTTGTAATACACTTGTATGTATATGACAGCTTTCAGAAAATCATTCATGTCATTAATTAAATCAGGCACAGTCATTAATGCACAAATTAATGTTTAACATTGTATGGAATATGTGGAAAAGTGCCAGTTGTCATATCAATAAACTCCCACAAAAGAAAATCGACCCCGGAAGCTTCACCATCCCTTGTTCCATTGGAGGATCACCCATACGGAATGCGCTAGCCGACCTTGGGGCTAGCATCAATCTCATGCCTGCATCAATGTTTGACCGACTCGGCTAGGTAAAACAAGCCCCACAAAGATGAGCATACAACTCGCCGATCGGTCTATAAAATATCCACAAGGTGTCGCCGAAAATCCATTGGTAAAAGTCGGAGACTTTGTCTTCCCGGCCGACTTTGTCATACTTGATATAGAGGAAGACACCGAAGTACCACTCATTCTAGGAAGACCATTGCTAGCCACCGCTCACGCAATGGTAGATATGAATGGTGGAAAATTAACATTAAGGGTCGGGGACAAAGAGATGGAATTCGGGGTTGGGAAAAGAGTAGAGGACAACGACCCGGTCAACTACATGGAAGTCATAGACTCAAGCTTGGATGATGCTCTCCGACAGTGCAACATGAGATGCAAAATATTCCACTTGGGTAACATATGACTGACTTTGGGTCTAGCCAAGGACCCTTATAAACGTGGCGCACCACGGAGGCATTCCGCGGAACCATCCCTAGTTTTAATTTAGATTAACTTTTATGTTTTCTGGTTTAGTTTTAATTTTCAGGAATAAAACGCACTCGAAATGGTGGAGGTTACTAAGGGAACCTTGAACCCACACCCCGTGCACAAAAACAGAGCCTCTCGACAATTTTTCTTCATTACAGCAAGTTCAGCACGGGGCCGTGCTCAACCCAACACGCCCCTGTGCCCGAGGTTCTGCAGAAAACGCCCAGTTCAGGTAACTGGACATGGGGTCGTGTTCACTGAACACGCCCCCGTGTCCAGCCTTCTGTTATATATGATACTGGCGATCTGAACACGGGGCCGTGCCCGGACCAACACGGGCCCGTGCCCAGACGCCCAGTAACATAAAATTTTGTTTTTAAACACCTTTTTACACATTCAATCAACCTAAAAACTTATTTTTATGACACATTGAGGACAATGTGTAATTTAAGTGTGGGGGGATGCTAAAACCTTGAAATTTGCAAGTCCTAATAACAAGCCTTACACAAAACTCTATTGGAACCGCTAATCATCCCAAATTTTTTTCAAAAAAACTTTTCATATTTTTACTTGTCTTGGTTTAATTTGGGATAACAAGTTCTAAAAAGGTTATATTTTTACAAATTTACAACCGATAGCGTCGTGATAAAAAGAACTAACATAAGAAAATTATGAAACGGCAGGACAAATCTAGTTAAAATTTGATTATACTTGATCACGTTATAAAACCATTCCCAAAAAAGTGAGTTTTGAGCCTTTATTGAGCATACAAGCATACATCTTTAAAATAAATTCTCATTTTTCGTTTCTTGTGTGAATAGCCGCTTGGTTCTCACGACTCTAGAACTTGCCACGACAATACATTCCCGGTCCTTACCAACTTAAACTCTGGTAAGTAAATGATGGAGGCATTAGGACTAACACATTTTTCTTTCAACACCATTATTTTTCATTTTTTTATCACCTACCCAAAATCCCCCTAGTTAACCCTTTTGAGCATAAACCTTTTCATTTCTAAACCCACAAAACAAACACCCTTTACGCACCAAAACCTTTTTCTTTTAAACTCTTTATTTTAGTAAAAAGCTGGGTTTTCTTGTGACAATCTTTATAAAAAAAATAAAAAATAAAAAATAAATAAAAAAATGAAGTCTAGCAATAAATAAACAAGTTTCTCAAAGAAACTTGTTTGAAAATGCTTAGTTGAATAAAAAGTCACAAAAACAAAAAGTTTTACGACGACCGATGCTTTTTACGATTTTAGCCCTTTTTACTAACCACTAACCCAAAATCACCTACCTTTAACCCAAGCCTAACCCTTCCCCAAGTCCTCTTGATATTTACAAAGGTTTATAGTTAAAAAGGAGGAGGATTGATTGCTTGGAAACCATATGGTAGAAGTAAGTTCCATGCCGGTCTCGAATGTTTCACAAAAATACATCTTCGGCCGAGTGTTGAGTGATCTCCCGTGAGATATGTGAACTTGTATATAAATGGAATTTTAAAGAGGCATGTTATGCCCAAATAAGTAATTTTTCTTATGAAACGTTCTAAATAAATCATAACGAATAGGATTGTAAATAGTATAAAAATAAAACCCAATAAAGATCTTGGATTCCCGACACTCAAGATATGCCCAAAACTTCTTTTCTACCCATTCCATTTGGGTGTGTATGCCACATAATAAAGAGTTTTGCTTGAGGACAAACAAAGATTCAAGTGTGGGGGTATTTGATGTGTGTAAAATGCAACATATAAATTACATCAAATGAGGCATAAACTAACCCTTTTTTAGTACTAATGTTGGAAAAGACACGTTTCTTTCTTCCTTTTGAATTTACAGGACCAAACGAGCTTAAAAGAACAAAAGGAGCAAATAAGCAGCCAAAACCAATATAAATACAAAAAGTGTGCTTTTATCTTCCTTTTGTATTTTCAGGACCAAATGAGCTTAAATGAACAAAAGGAACAAATATACAGCAAAAACTAACATAAATACAAAGAAAAGGAATAAACGTCGCATGCCCGACCCCTCGACAGCATCTTCCCAAGCAAAAATAAGAAACAAAGGGCTGACCACGGCCCGTGCCCAGCGGACACGGGGGCATGGTCAGGTGTTTGCAGAAAATGACAAAGTTATAGAAGCTTCTATTACCAGCACGGGGGCGTGCCCAGCTCAGCACGGGGCATGGTCAACGCTAAGATTCGCAGAATCTTGCAAATCTTGATAGTACAGATACGCTTATGCACACGGGGCTGTGCCCAGCGAACACAGGGGCGTGTGGAGCCTAATGCAGAATTGTAATTAATGAAGAAAGAGAAAGAGGATGGCTATGGGGCCGTGTATAGCGGACACGGGGCCGTGTCTGGGCTTCTGTTCAGGCTATAAATAGGGGTGCTTGCCTCACTTCAAAGGCATCCCTTGGCAAACCACCTCTCTCCCACTTCACCACCACTCCACCACCACCACAACACCCACATCCACCACCATCCATCATCCACCTTAGAGTGTGTGTAGTAGTCTCGGGATCCAAGATTGATATTAAGAGTTCTTGTCAATCAAAGGCCATGTTTGGCTAAGTCTCTTACATCACTTGCTGAAGACAAGCATTTAATGTAAAACTTTTGATTTTTAATCTTTTCGCACTTTTTATTTGGTTTTGTATTAATGACTTTAGTAACTAGTTTCTTATGTTGATGGTGAAACTTCTTTATCATTTGTCCGTGGTGTCTTGCCACTACTTTATTGTCTATATAAAGTAAAAGATTTTCACCACTCATATCCCTACGGTCTATATAGAGATATGTTGGCTACCTGGTCGGGGGTTAAGGGAATGGTTTAGTAAGGTTCTCGCCTTGTTCAGTGTATAGATCCTGCAAGGACCTGGGTCAAGCTTACTAGGACCTCCTTCAATGCCCACTCGTATTGGATGGCGGGGGTGCGAATGGCTTGATCCCCTCATATGTAAACTACGATTAATACATTAACCCGACTACTTGGGATTGTATCCCTGCTGACTCAAACCACTTAGCCGAGGGTAACGTCGTCTTCAAAAGAGGGGCCTACCACTTTACGCATTAATAACTTAATTAATTATCTTTCAATATTCCAACCCTTTGGGATTGTATCCTTGGTGACTCAAACCACTAGGTTGAGGGTAACGTCACCTTCAAAAGAGGGGCCTACTACTATAACTAGGATAATCTAGTAAAAAGTGCAAAAGTGCGGAAATCATCAAAGGTTACATTAAAGACGAGTCGAATCCAAGTGATACATCTTGTCTATCTGTTTTTATTTTATTTTATTTTCAGCATTTTAGTTTTTATTTTTCATGTTTAAAATCTTTTCTAAAATTTTTGATTTGATTAGACATTGAGGATAAACCGGTACTAAAAGCCCTTGTGTCCTTGGACGACCTCGGTATCTTACCAGCTATTCTACGCTCATGATGGGTGCACTTGCCCATATCTGTGTTTAGTATTAGTAAAATACCGTGTTTTATAAATTTAAAACTTGACTAATGTGTAAAATGGGATTAAAATATTAATAAAAATATATTACACTCGACACGCATCAATTATCATCAAAGAGTATCTATTTAGTGTTCCTTTGAGTTTTGATGTTCTTTTTTACATAAAATTGATAATCTTCAAACACCACGTTACCGATCGCCAGAAATCATGACCCTCTTGTCTCTGTAAAATCTTCCTTGGAATGAACCAAAATATTCAATACATATATATATAGGATTAGATTCATTTGTGAACAACATCTTCATAGTGAACTGTGTGAACTAATCAGGACCATTGATTTCCTTTTTAGTTGTTAAGGGTAGGATTGTAATTTTACAATAAATTAGCTTTAAATCTTTATTTTAATCATTGAATTTCAGTTACACTTTTAATTTTGATATTTTAATCATCTCTCTTAATTCAAAATAATTTTATTTTTGGATTAAATATTCAATTTTTTATACAACATTTAATATAAAGTTAGTTCTCTTCTTTAAAAGTTGAACTCTCTCTCGTCGTATTTCCAGACGAGATTTTCGCCCACGTTTCGGATCCTGCTTCCTGCATCTATGAGTTCTTCGCCGTAATGGCGAAGTTCTGCTACATTCTCTGGGTTCATTGGTGGAAACGCCACAGGTGCTGGTTCGTGTTGTGGGTAGTATGGATTGGGTTTATTCATCAAATCTTGGAATGCCCAATGATTTGCCCACCACTTCTCTACGTGGTTTTGGAGTGGTTGCTGAGGGATTGCTAGTTCGGGTATTATTGGCTCTAGGTTCATCGACATCTCAGGTTACACTGGCATTTTCAGGTTTTTTTCTTCTGATGTCGGCCTGAACAGTTCACAGTTGGCCAATCTTCGATCTAACTCTTCCCATGTGAGTGGCATAGGGGCTTAATTCGAACTTTCTCCTACAACCTCTTTTCCTTTTGGTTGTACCAGTCTTTTTATCTTTGGTGCAGCTGGTTTCTTCTTCCTTCCTCTTTTCCAGTCTAGTATTCTCTTTCTTTTCTTCGGTGGTGTTTTGGTTGTGGTTGTGCTTGGAAAACCATTAGTTCATCAGCTTCGGCTTGGTATCCAGATTGACTTTTAGCTGTCTCTATATCTGTTGGATTAACATATATATTTTGGAATGCATCCGCTAGGTCTCTATCGCTCATATTGTTAGTAAAAAACAATGAAAACACGAACTCTGAAAATCGAATATATATAATATTTGATTAGTATCACAGATTTCACAGAAGCATTTAATCAAATTCCTGACTACTAAATTTTAGTATTTTCACAATACTTAATTAGCTTAAACTAGTGGCTCTGATACCACCTTCTGTCATGGCCCCCGAACCCGTACCTCGGTTCAAGAGCTGTGAGACAGAAATGAGTGATACTGATGCTTATTAATTTTGCAGCGGAAAACCTTTCAGGACCGGGTGTCAGGAAAATATCAGAGTTTCGAAACACCAAATTTTTATTTAATAAGTTGTGGGGTAAAACCCGTATTTACATAAAGGAATTTCTCTTGGAAACCCTTGACTATCAAAACACTTTTATTCAGGTTTATATAGCCACTTATTTAAGCTGAAGTGCTTCACAACACTTTTCTTCACTTCATAGTAAATCACCTGAAATGTGTTTTAAAAACATTTGGTCCGCGAAAAATACTAGTGAGTTCATTCTGTTGTTCAAAAACACATTTGTTATAATTACAGTACAAGAGTTTTTACATTTGCTTATATTTGTCAATTACTTAAATTAGTATTGTTACTGGGCCAAGCCATGTACTTGTGGTCATATCACTATTGGATCCTGTCATCCAATAGTACACTGGACTAAGTAATGTATACAACACCCCACATACTGGCAGTAATTTCAGATTACAAAGACTTAACCACTGTAAGTATAACTGAAAACATTTAAGCTTTTGCAAAGCATTTTGATAAAAAGAAAGAATGACTCACATTGCAGATTTAAGGCTGACGGTATCGGCCTACTGGTTTAATGCTTGTATACCTAATTAAACATATAACGCACACGTATTAGTGTATTAACTCAATTTAACTTTAACGATAATCACGAGATCAAAACCCACAACGGATGACAAAGTATAGCCGTATACCGGCAGCACTTAAACATCTGTTGGATCAGTTTTAATCGATCGAATACAGTACCTTATCAGTGATTAAAGTTATTACCCTGATAACGGGGCAGAGTTTCGGGGTTTAGGGGCTCCGGGTAAAGAAACAGAAAAACGAGAGAGAAGATGATCGTGAAATTCGATCGATTTTGAGCAGGAACTTCTGTCCCACACTGCTCACTATATAGCCCAAATGGGCACCCCCGGTGCATTGCGGAGGGCACATGGGAAGCCCCCGCGTGTTGCGATGATGATCAAGTAGGGCTAGACTAGCCTCGTCGTACGTATAGGCTTGCCACACGTCACGCTCGGGTCACACGTGTCCTGGTACTCCCCCACGTGTCGCGGAAGATTTAGGGGTATCCCCTACGTGTCTCCAGAGAGTCCTGTTATTGATTTCTTTGTTTTTCGTACTAGGTTGCGCCTTACAAGTTCGGGGTTTTGATCAGGGGTCCTTTGTAAGGTATTTTGGGAGTTGTTACAAGAAGCTCCAAGTAAGATATAGAAATGAATTGAGAAGGTGTCACTTTGAATGTACACCATGAGGGGTATTTATACTCATCATAATGCTCTCAAATTATGACAAGTATTAGCCAAACTGATTAGAAGCTGATTAGTGGCACCTAAGGTGTCACAAGGAGGTGCAATGGTGGCAAATTCGTGGATAAGTGGCAGTGTAGCAGCAATGGCAGGCCAACTGGCCATCTTTCTGTCACTAGGCAGCTCTTACGAACCGTAAGAGGAGGCTTATGGCCTGTAAGGGGTGTTCCACCGCCTTACAAGTTTTGAACCCCTTACGGTCCGTAAGGGGAATACCTTATGGTCCCTAAGGGACTTGCAAAAGCTGATTTTTGGCATTTTTGCTACTTTAGTCCTTGTACTTTGTTTCCATCCCCTTTTTGACATAGTTGGTCCATCTCCTTCCACAAATTGGAATCAAACGGAGAAATTGGACACGTGTCGCATTTTAATTTGATTCAATTATACAAGATGTTATAGTTATACATAGCATGTCTAAGTTGAATTTGGGTCCTGTTAAGGCGTTTAAGGTTATGAAGACTATTTTTGGAGGTTTTGAAGATCTTGGTGTAAATAAAGTTACAAGAGGCAAATTAATTTATTCATTAAGGAATATCATGCAGACATGGTTGTGAGACATCTTCATGAAAAGAAACAGTCTCAGCCTATTTTTTCGTACGATTACTTCATAGACAATGAGAATTGTTTGAAGGGGTTGGTTTGGTGTGATGATCAATGTAAACGTAATTATCGTGTGTTTGGTGATGTGGTTTCATTTGACGCCACCTACCGATCTAACATGTATGAACTGGAATAAATTATATCCTTTTGGCATTTTCATTCTTCAAATTATTGTCCTTTTCACCATTTTGTGTGGTGTTTTTTGCAGATACTCTATGGTGGTTGTAACTTTTACTTGTATAGATAACCACCACAACGATGTCACATTCGTTGCTATATTATTGGTGTCAGAAATGACTGATACATATATATTTGGTTGTTGAGATTTTTATAAAAGTTTTCGGTGATCAACCGAAAGTTGTCAATGACCAAGATCCAACAATGGAAAAGGCTATTTCCGTTGTATTTGTTGATACCGGGCGTAGGTTATATATGTGGCACATGATGCATAAACTTTTTACTAGAGGTAATAATACATTTTTGCTTTTTTCCAGTTTGTGGCGTTTTAGAATGGTTGACGTTTTTTACAACAATAATGTTTTTAGGATATTTTTTATCGGTGATTTATTATCTTGTATTTTTTACGTGGTGCTTTTGTGTTATGTAGGTGGGTTTAAGGCTATGCAATTCCACCAACTTTAAAGTACGTATATGAGGTGTTGTTTAGACCGATGCACTCACACCCGAAGAGTTTGAATCCGAATAGGAAAATGTTATTAAAGAGTTCAATCTAGCTGATAACGACTGGTGATCTGATATTTTTGCTCCTAGGGAATCATGGATCCCTACATTCTTTAGGATGGAATGTTTGTCGGGTCTTATGCGTACAACATCAAGGTCTGAGAGTGAAAACCATTTCTTTGGTCAAGTATGCAATTCAAAATCCACTCTTGTGAAGTTTATGGCTCATTATGAAACTGCAATAGAAGCACAACGTCATACACGTCAGAAAAATGACCATGAGACGCGATACAAATAACTCAAATTGAAAATTAATTATAAAGTTTTGGAGAACCAAGCTTCGGAGATATACACCAAAACCATCTTTCTAGATATATAAGCTAAGCCATGTGTGTCATATGAAGATCATCCCGATGGGTTCGTTAAGTTTTTCATAAATGATTTCCAGCAGCCATGTTCGTCTTTATTTAAGGTAAATGGCATTTTTACTAATCATGGTGTTTTGGTCATTTTTACCTAACAGTCTGCATGTTTTTTTTGCTCATTAAATAACGGTGTTTTAAATTATATCAACCTTTTTCTTCGTGCATGTTTTTGAGTTTTTGATGGTGTTATTCTAACTATATCATGGCGTTTTTCAGGTTATGTTCCGAAAATCTGATTGCACCAACAGTTGTTTGTGTTGGCGTTTTGAGCAGTTTGGAATGTTATATAGGCACGTCTTCTATGTTTTGAGAAACATGGACATTTGGGAATTTTCAAAACAATATATTCATAATAGATGGTGTAATGATGTTGTGCCAAATTGTTCGTCTAATTACACAATCAGCCATGATTTTTCAACTGAGCTTGATACCGATGTTTAGGGTATGATGCGATAAATTATTTTTGCGACTGAGTATTCTATGTATTGCTTGTCGAGCAACAAGGCGGAGCTTGCATTGTACAAGGATCATGTTCAATCCTACATGAAGAAGGTTCAGGATATGCATGTTGCTGCCCCAGCTCTTAGCATGAGGGACATATTTGTCGAGATAACAGGGCATTACCAAAATGACAAGAATCCAATAGGATTTCCTCTTGGTTATAAGTCGAAAGGATCTGGATCTCATAAACAATTGAAATCCAAACATGTGGAGGCTACCAAAAAGACAGAAAAGAAAATGAGGGAGAAAGAAAGGAAATGTCAGAATTGTAAATAACTTGGACACTATGCATCGACATGCAAGTAGTTGGTAATTAAAAGAAGATCTACACGGTCTTCGAGAGTGGACACAAGTGAAGAGTAGCTTTGGTGTTTTTTAAGATTTTGTTTTATTTCTTTGCAACAATGTAACACCCGGTTATTCTCGATGAAATTCTAAGTGGCACATGTCTTGAAACCATCTTCATAATTAAGTAAGTTAAAATTGAGGGGTTAGAATTGCCAAAGGATCAAAATAAGAAGTTGAGGGGACTGAAATGCCAAAAACCCAAAATCTGCTTTGCTGAACACGTTGCGGACGGTATGGGGTCCCCTTGTGGTCCGCAAGGGGTACTTGACAACAGAAAAATCACTATACAACAACGATTCACCATAATCTGTCACCTTTCACCTTCTTGCCACACCTCTTCGCGTGTTGACACCTATGGGACACTAATCCTACATTGAGGCACCTCTAGGAAACTTTTCCAAGTCTCATGCCTTAACCATTGCTATAAATAGCTGCTCTTGTGACCCTAGTATTCATCCCTAACTCAAACAAATACTCTTCACTCTAAGAGTCTTGTGTGACCTTCTTCTCTCTGCTCTTTCAAGCTTCCCTTCTGGTTTTTTGAGGTCGTCTTCTGAAGTTGGTAAGTCCCTTCTCATAAGCTCTTTTATTTGTAATTAGTTTCATAGCTTAATTCCATCCAAGTATCGTTAATTTCAAACACTTTGACCATTCAGTTTGACCTTAATATCTGGTCACTTTGGTCAACTAATTTAAAATTAAATTTAGCTAAAAAGTCTTCATAATGTTGGGAATAAAACCTTTCATTTATGTCTCATGATTATCACATCAAAGTGATTCAAATTGATAAGTCAAACATAAATTTGATAAAAGTCAAACTCAACTTTGTTAAAAATATATATTTACTAAAGAGTTATTTATAACGAAGGTAATGTGATATTTTATAAATCAAAGCAGTTTGTAAATGTAACAAGAATATATTTTATCATGTTCGACTTTTCAAAAACCTGTTTTCCTGTCAGAACCCGTATATATGCACACGACTAGTTAACATGGTTTAAACAATATAAACAAGTCGTAACGGGTCAAAACCTCTTCAAATCAATACAAGGTTAACAAACCATATTGTACGAGACTCCTCACTCGTATGGTTATAATCCTAATCGGTCATCGTTTAATCTAAGAAAGTGTATTTAAATCCACGTTAACTGATCAAGTCTCAATGACTTATAATTATTTGTAAACACGATTCACATAGATATCATTTCCATTTTCTCTGGATTATAGAGCCCTCTAGTAACTGCATTGTAAGCCAATAAACTTTGGATTTGGCTGTACTACGAACAGAATACGATGTGTTTGACTGCTAGTACAGGTCGTCGTCATCATCATCATCATCATCATCATCATCTTCATACTCAGTAAATCCCACATATAGCAAAGCTAAGGTAGGGTCTGAGGAGGGTAAGATGTAGACAGCCTTACCTCTACCCCATAGGAATATAGAGGCTGTTTCCGATAAGACCCCATGCTCGATAGTAGTTTTGAATCAAGCCTTGGACATAAGGCACATAACACTCAACAATTAAGACAAAGGCCAATTAGTGCATGTACTCCCTTGTCTTTCGGCTATCAACACCGCCACATGATGCATTATTAACCATCCCCCTCTTTAAACGTTATTTTCACAAAATTAGTAAAATAACATTAAAGTTAGTGCACTTTCACTTCCCCCTCCCCCCGAGCACCCACACATATATACATTATATGCGCATACCGCAAGTGGGGCGTGGACTGCTAGTACCTTTAACTTGTTTTACTAAAACTTGGGATATAGCATAAAACCCCTTGGTTCTTGTATCACACAAGGAGCTAAATGCTGACTAAGTGATAATTCGATTTAAAACGTATTGCTTGATTAACACAAAGCATCTGGGGGTTGATAATAGCGTATCTGTCACACCCCGATATTTCCACGTATTACCGATGGGCCCGGTGGGGAGTATCGTGGCGTAGTTGATATCATCATGGACAAATTATCACAGTTTAATGCACAGCGGAAGCAAAAAGATAATAACATTACAAACCGAATTAAAAGTAATATCAAGTGTATTACAATAACGGTTACAAGGGATCCACAGGCGGATCAAAAGTTAAAAAGATCATTGTTCAACAGATTTATAACATCTAAGCTTGCAAGACTCTTTATTGATGCTAGGAGTAGCCAACCTATTCCGTTTAGTACCTGCACTTAGCCTTTTTGGAAAATACGTCAGTTTACACTGGTAAATACAATTAACCGACTCATTTTGAAAATGTTTATGAAAATTGATTTGAATGCACAAGGCACAAAATATCTTTTATAACTTGGGATAATTATTTATATATAAACTTGTAAAAGAATTACATGTTCGTTATACGTTCAGTAGCCCGGGTTGAACACCGGGTTAAAGATTAATTGACACACCAAATAAGATAATCCCGCAGCGAGTTATTCTCGAACAGCGGTAATATCTTTTTATATACGCACCGGCAGGTGTATGCCTACACCTCGTGCTTAGGTCGTGGCCATTTCAATGAATGATGCCAAGGATATCCGGGACATGGTCATTAACCCCCCAAAGGCTTAAAACAAACATAACAGTTTAAACGGGTCATCTCAATGAATTAACCTTCATACGATTAAAAATGAAATGCCCGACCAAGCGGTATTTTATATACCGTACCCCAAGCCCGTATAAGGGAAAATAAGTTAAAAGTATTTACCTGAGCAAGTATATATCACAATCAGCGAGTGCAAGTACCTTTTACTGGTCTCCTAATCTGGAACGAAGGTTTTAATAACCTATTAGATTCCTAACGGGTCTTAATTAAGTCTAAACTTAGACCTAGGGCTGGCATATCGTGTATACCCGTACACGATAAGACACGATACACGAACACGACACGATAACTTACCGTGTCCTTTTTTTCAAACACGAACACGAAACGATATACACGAAAACTACCTGTTAATACCTGTTAACACGACTGTTGGATTGTTATACACGAAAATTACCTGTTAATACCTGTTAACACGAACAAAAAACACGAACACGACATGCTATCTGAGAGTTATACAGGGAGTTTAGGGTTTTATTTTTTTAATTGAATGAGGAATGAAAATAGAAAGGAATTAAGGAACCCAAACGCACATGGCTGATGAGTTTTATTTAATTTAATTTTTTATCATGTACTAACGGGTATTAACAGGTAAACATGTATTTAACCTGTTTATACACGAAAATTAACAGGTAATATCGTGTCTACCTGTTTGGTACACGATACCTATTAAGGCCATACACGATACCTGTTAACTTCGTGTAGGTTCGTGTCGTGTATTCGTGTAAAATTGCCAGCCCTACTTAGACCGGTTAGTTCTAAAGGAAGATATACGGTTCAAAACGCACAATTAAGCGAAGACCGGATTAGAATGTGGTTTAGACCCGACAAGTTTGTATAATTGTATAATATGGGAAAACTAAACACATTCTGGATTTTGAGATAAGAACGATAAGGTTTGACCCGTTTCGGCTAATTTATGCAAATTAGTTACATAGACCGCACCGAATGCGAAAAATGCGTAACGGGTAACCAAATGAGTCATGAACAGGTTTCCTAAGTTAATATGCCTTAAATATGTTGTGATATCAGTAGGATACCTTCCATTATGCCCAAAATGGATTTAAACTCAAATTATGCCCCGTAGGGGTATTTTGGTCATTTTAAAGCTTATAAAAGACTTTAAATATTAATCTGAGTTTCAGGTCTGATATAATCAGTAAAAATATTTTTTTTATAAGTCATAGCAGTAGGGTATTGCATATATGTGAAATTTATCTTTTATAACCAAACTATGCACCGTAGGGGCATTTTGGTAATTTCACATAAGCTTTAAAGGTCAAATCTGGAAATCTGAGTTTAAAACTTTGGCTAACTGTTTAATTATAAAAATTTACTTAAAACATCTGTAGGTATTAAGTTTTGTATGTTAAAAATAGTTTTAACTCATACTATGCGTTTAAAACGCGTAAAAGTCGGTTTTAAGCGATTTTCGGGTTTAAATAGGAAATCTGAGTTTTTGATCAGTTCATAAATTTGAAAATATTTTATTTATAATATAAAATCAGTAGCAAAAAGTTTGGTATCAAAATATTATGTAAAACTCATTTTATTCAAGAAAAGGGCATAACCGACAATTACCGAATTAAAGCAAGAACCCTATGTTATGCTCAGCTTAAAAATAAATAAAAATCTTCAAAAATCCCAAAATATTATATTACATTAGTGGGTAAAAAGTTTGGTGTCAAAATTTGGGTTTAGATAGGCTTTATGCTAATTACGTTGTTTAATTAATAAAAGGCTTCTTAGTTACGATATTGAGTATAACTCCTAATCTAGACCTCAAACTGATGTCAAATTTTTAGGACAAGTCTATAAATCAGTAATAAAGGTTTTTGTCCTCTCACATTTTCAAAAATCTCGTTTTAAGGTCAAAAGGGTAGAATGGTCAACATTTAGTCACATAACGGAAAGTCAAATCAAAAGTCTACTTTTGCGACTTTCGGTTTCGAACCGAGCTTAAACTGAAAATTGTTGGGTTGAATATGTTTAGACATGTTCTTACATTAATTACCAAGTTATACGAGTGATAAAACATGTTCCATGGCTTCTACATTGTTAATTATGTGTTTATTTGAAATTTAGCTTTCTGTTGACTTTTTACAATCAAGTTTGACCCGACAATTGACCTAGTTAGAGTGTGAATCAGAGGGTGCCCTTTTAAGGGTTTATTACCCACATAATTACCAACTCAAAGCTACTTTCAATTAGAGAATTGACTGGACCATTAGTGATTAATCACTAAGTCAAACCTTAATTATGACGGGTTTGACTTTAGGCCATTAAACTAATAAAACTGAAATTAGAGAGGTTAAGGAAGCTTATTGAAGTACTTAGCACGATTTAGAAGCTAATGGAATCTTGTTTGAGGTCCAGAGAGCTCCAGGAAGTCAGTTGGAATAATTTTCAAAGGCATGCAAAAACTTGACTTTTAAGGACTCTAAGTCATAAACCAACTTTGTTAAGTCCCCGGTTATTTATATGATCACCGAAAAGTCTTAAATTTCAACGTTGATGCTTTTAACCCTTTACTTACGAATGTTCGCGTATCTTTCTGATACGATATCGAAACCTTGTGAAATTTTTATCACTTATTCTAGTGAACATAATTAATCGTTACAAAGCTTCGGGTTCGTTAAAAGGTCACTCAGATGTTTAAATTAAACATGTTGACACATTTAACCCTTGCGGTTTGTAAACTTTCACTTTCTTCCACAAATGGCTTCATACGATTCATAATTCATTCGTTTAAGGGTATAAACATCGTGTAGGGTTGTTGGAAGGTATAATCATCCAATGTTGACACTTTGAATCTCCTTACACACATACTTTCTTTGTTTGTCAACTTTAGTCCCTCATATTCAATCCATTACACGTTTAAAGCTCATGACACGTGTCTTCATTATATTGGTCGTGATTTTACGAGGTGTTACATCCTCACCTCCTTAAAAGAAATCTCGACCTTGAGATTTACTGAAATAAATAAGGGTACTTCTCTTTCATTGTGGACTCTACCTCCCACGTATACTCGGGACCTCTACGGGCATCCCATTTAACCTTTACAATTGGCACGTGCTTCTTTCGAAGCTTTTTAACCTGTCGATCCTCGATCGACAAAGGTTTTTCCACAAATTTCAGGCTCTCATCTATATGCACATCTGTATGTGGCATGAGTAGTGTTTCATCAGCTAGACATTTCTTCAGATTGCAGATGTGAAACACATTATGGATTCCACTGAGCTCTTCAGATAAATTTAAGTTGTAAGCCACTGTTCCGACACATTCGATAATCTCAAATGGTCCTATGTATCTCGGGCTTAACTTGCCTTTCTTACCAAATCGCATTACCCCTTTCCAGGGTGATACTTTCAGTAACACTTTGTCACCAACCTCAAACTTTAGAGGTTTACGCCTTTTATCTGCGTGGCTTTTCTGTCTATCTCTAGCAGCTATGAGACGATCTCGTATCTGCACAATCTTATCGGTCATCTCCAGGACTATATCAGGTCCTGTTAGCTGGACATCTCCAACTTCTGCCCAACAAACGGGCGTCCTGCACTTTCTTCCATATAACGCTTCAAATGGTGCAGCTTGAATGCTGGAATGATAGCTATTATTATATGAAAATTCAATCAATGGAAGATGATCATCCCAACTTCCTCCTAAGTCAATAACACAAGCTCGTAGCATATCCTCGAGTGTCTGTATATTACGCTCGCTTTGACCATCCGTCTGAGGATGATATCCTATGCTGAAATTCAATCGAGTGCTGAGGGATTGTTGAAAACTTTTCCAGAAATGCGATGTATACCTCGTATCCCTATCAGAGATGATAGACACTGGCACTCCATGGAGAGATACAATCTCATCCACGTACAGCTGAGCTAACTTATCTGAGTTGTGTGTTTCCTTAATTGGTAGGAAGTGGGATGACTTAGTCAATCTATCCACTATAACCCAAATAGTATCATTTCCTCGCTTTATCTTCGGTATCTTGGTGATAAAATCCATAGTCACTATTTCCCACTTCCAGGTGGGAAGTTCAGGCTGTTGTAGCAAACCTGACGGCTTCTGGTGTTCTGCTTTAACTTGTGCACATGTCAGACATTTGGCCACATAAGTGGCTATAGACTTTTTCAAGCCTATCCACCAATAATTCGCCTTCAAATCCTGGTACATCTTGTCACTTCCAGGATGAACGAAATACTTAGAACTATGGGCTTCCTGAAGGATCACTTCCCTAAGTCCTCCATAGATTGGAACCCATATCCGTCCATTCAATCTTAGGATTCCATCCTTACCACATGATAACTGTTCTGCAGTGACTCCCAGTTTTTCATTTGGATAGTTAGCTTCTAATACGGCTTCCTTCTGCGCGGCTAACAGTCTTTCATTCAAACTGTTCTTTAATTCAATGCTCTTGGCATTGATTCTTATGGTCTTCACCCTTTCCTTCCTACTTAAGGCATCGGCGACCACATTCGCCTTGCCTGGATGGTATCTGATTTCACAATCATAGTCATTTAAAGTCTCCATCCATCGACGCTGTGTCATGTTTAAGTCCTTCTGATTAAACAAATGTTGAAGGCTCTTGTGATCAGAATAGATCACACACTTGGTACCATATAGATAATGCCTCCAAAGTTTGAGTGCAAACACAACGGCACCCAACTCCAAATCGTGGGTGGTGTAATTCTTCTCGTGCACTTTTAGTTGTCGGGAAGCATAGGCAAATGACCTTACCTTTTTGCATGAGCACACACTCCATACCAGTGTGTGACGCGTCGCAGTATACTACAAATTCCTCTATCCCATCAGGCAATGTCAACACAGGTGCATTGCTCAACTTCTGCTTGAGAATGTCAAAGGATTGTTGCTATTTAGGACCCTAGTTAAACTTGATATTCTTGCGGGTCAGTGAAGTTAAGGGTGTAGAAATCCTTGAGAAATTTTCAATAAAACGCCTGTAATATCCTGTCAGACCCAAAAAGCTACGAATCTCTGTGGGCGTCTTTGGCTCTTGCCAGTTCATGATAGCTTCAATCTTAGCAGGATCCACCTGGATACCACGCTCAGTAACCACATGTCCAAGGAACTGGACTTCACGAAGCCAAAATTCACACTTTGAAAAGTTAGCGTAGAGCTTCTCATGTTGAAGAAGTTTAAGAATACACCGAAGATGCTTCTCATGGTCAGCTTAATTCTTTGAGTAAATAAGAATGTCATCGATGAAGACGATGACAAATTTATCCAAGTATGGCTTGCAGACGCGGTTCATGAGATCCATGAACGCTGCTGGTGCATTAGTGAGCCCAAAAGGCATCACCAAGAACTCGTAGTGACCATAGCGAGTTCTAAATGCAGTCTTGTGCACGTCCTCATCTCTAACCTTCAGTTGATGGTAGCCTAACCTCAAATCGATCTTGGAGAAGTAACTTGCCCCTTGCAATTGATCGAACAGATCGTTGATCCTGGGCAATGGATATCTATTCTTGATCGTGACCTTGTTAAGCTCGCGATAATCGATGCATAGACGCATCGATCCATCCTTCTTCTTTACAAACAGGATCAGTGCTCCCCATGGAGACGAACTAGGTCTAATAAATCCCTTTGCCAATAAATCATCCAGTTGAGTTCTCAACTCTTTCATCTCTGTTGGTGCTAACCTGTAAGGTGCTCTAGCGACAAGTGCTGCTCCAGGAATAATGTCGATTCTAAACTCTACTTGCCTATCTGGGGGTAAACCAGGTAGTTCTTCAGGGAATACTTCTGGATATTCAGAGATGACCGGGATGTCTTCAACCTTGGGTTTTGGTTCATCGATAGTTACTTGTGCCATGTAGATGACACAACCTTTCCTTAAACACTTTGATGCCTTAAGCATAGACACTTGCTTAGGCAATCCATATTGAGTATCTCCTTGTATGGTAAGTGGCTCACCATACGGAGTCTTGATCACCACTTGTTTCTTGTCACAAACAATCCGGGCTTGGTTATGAGATAACCAATCCATGCCTATTACTATGTCGAATAGGGGCGGACCTACCCTTTACCGGGGGGTAGCGTCCGCTACGGCTTGGCTTGGAAAAATTTGACGTTTTTAGTGTAAATTTTGGAAAAATTTGATGTTTTTTCAATTTCGTTACGGCTTATTTATAAAACGTTACGGCTTGGTGTGAATCCTAGATCCGCCACTGATGTCGAAACCAGCTAATTTTAAAGGAAGTAAGGATAACGGAAAGGAGTGGTTCCTAATGGATATAAAACATCCATCTAACATAGTTGAGACAGTTTCTAAGGTACCATCCGCCAACTCTACTTCATATTTCATGCTTAGGGCTTTAATAGGTAGATTTAACAACTTACAAAACTTATCATCTACAAATGACTTATCCGCACCCGAATCAAATAACACCCTTGCATAAACATCATTAATAAGGAAGGTACCTGTTATCACGTTATCATCCTGCACCGCTTCTCATGCATTCATCTGAAAGACCCTAGCATTGGTCTTTTTCCCTTCCTCGGGTTTCTTGGCATACTTTGGGCAGTTGGACTTGATGTGCCCCTTTTCATTACAGTTATAGCACGTTGCATCCTTTATCTTCTTGCACTCTATCATCTTGTGCTCACTTGACTTACAAATCCCACAAGCCCTCGGCTGTGATTGGGATTTTGACTCGTATCTGCACCTCCCCAAATGACGCTTCTTACAGATTTTTCATTTGGGCTTCTCGCCCGACTGTTGATCATCTTTCTTGAACCCTGAACTCTTCCTATGGTTAGAGTTCCCTTTGTGCTTCTTGTCTGAACGGTGTGAGTTTTCATCCTCACGTTTCCTCTTCGCTATATCAGAATTTCTCAGCGATCTCTGCCTGACCGCATCAAGGGTAAGCGATAGTGCCAGATCGGCTACAGACCTAAAGGTAGTAGGTCGGGATGCCTTCACGCTTGCTTTGATCTCCGGGGCTAAACCCCCCAATGAAACGGGCAATCCGTTTTGGTTCCGGTGTTACTAAGTATGGAACCAATCGAGACATGGTATTAAAACTCGTAAGGTACGCCTGACAGTCTAAATTCTTCATAACCAATGTCAGGAAGTCGGTCTCGATCTTCTCAACCTCATGTTGAGGACAAAAATTCTCCTTGATCAAAGTCACAAACTGTTCCCAAGACAGATTGTACAATGGGACTTTCCCAGTAGCTTGGATTAGAGACCTCCACCAAGCTATGCTTCACCTTTGAATGACTGAGATACAAACTTCACAACATCCCTATCAGCATAACCACTGATGTCAACTACGGTGTCCATCTCGTCTAACCATGTCATGCAGTCGATAGCTCCTTTTTCCCCAGTGAAATCCCTGGGTTTGCAGGAGACAAAATATTTATAGGAGCAAGTCTTTGCACGTGGCTCCTGATCAAGTACAATCTTCTTAGACGGAACACTATGCTGATTCGATGAGTGTCGGTCATCATCCTTCTTTGACCCTTGCTGTTTAGGAGGTGGCTTACTATGAGCCTCAGAGTGAGTCTTAGGTTGTGATTTAGAATGAGGCGTAGATAGGGTCTTACTTCGAGTACCACTAGATTCATTAAATTGACTATCCATGGCCTTGGTAACAACATTATCAATCAATGCTTGAAGTTCTGCACCAGTTACATTGATCCTGGTAGTATCATGATTCTCCCTTGGATGACTGTTGACTTCTTTAGACTCAGCCATGTAGCTTGATTGCTACATAAAATGATGACAATAATTTCTTAGAGGTATATAATAGATTTGTTATCTTATTAATCTATTAACCATGGTATTAAAGAACCATATTGGTTAATTTGTTAAGTATTTCATTCAGGATTTTTCATTAATAACCCTTAGTTATAATTAAATATAATAATGGCACAAAAGGCCAAGTCACATGGACACATTTAAATTATAAGTCAAGATCTTATAGGATCGAGGTACTAAGGTTTGAATCATAGTTCATTACCTTTCTTGACAGGGAGTTATAGGCTACAACTGTCTTTTGTCGTATATGACAATGATTATGGCCCGTAGGCATTACATCACTAATGGATGTTTAAATAATAAAGAAGGAATTGGAATAATCCAATATAAGGATGACACGTGTGATTTTACGAATCACATCAGCCAGGAATGTTAACATGTTTTCGGATGTTAACAAGGATTTGAATCTTTTTAAACAGGTTTTACCATCATGGCCAGGTCTTATAATGACATGCAGGCTAGGTTATACCCTTTTAGATTCTTATTTAATATTTAAAGGCAGATTTATAAAAGGAATGACATATTTTGGATTTATTTATTTATTTCATACTTTTTACATTTATGCATATAATGACAAAATAAAATTTAAATGATAATATGCCACTAAAATTTTTAAAAAGAGCACATATTACCCTAAAGGGGACTTTTACTGAAATAACTTGCCCATGCAGTGGCTGAACAGAAACTACAAGTCCTCGCAGGGACTGGATACAGAAATAAATGTCCATGCAGGGACTTCATTGAAAACAAGGAAATTACAATACAAATAAATAAATAAGGAATCTTCAAAAATCCCTTTTCTTGCTCTTCCCCTTGATTAAACTTGCCAAACCCTTGAGAAATCCTCGGTTTTGCCTACGCTCTTCCCGAACCTCCTGCTCCACCTGAATCAACCTTTGAAGAATCTCCTGTTGTTGCGGTGGCTGGATTTGTGGCGGCTGCGGCTGTTGATGCTGCGGAGGTTGAGGAGGTGGCGGGTATTGATACCCATAGGTCGGGTATCCAGTCGTCCAGGGACCTCCATAGGGTCCTTCCGGATGGAGAGCGTTGTAGTTCGCCGCTACGAGGTATGGGTCAGTCTAAGCATAGTTGTAGTTGGTATGGGCTGGCTGCTCGAAAGGGTTGTACACCGATACACAGGCGTATGTAGGAATTGGGTTATCATAACCCATCGGTGGTGGTGCGACTGGCGCATACTCAACCTCAGAAACAGGATTCAAAGGCCCACCCATCTGTGGGTCTTCGTATAGTGGCGGATAATGACTGCCACTGGAAGGTTGAGGGGTGCTGATACGTATTCCCCCTCGCACGGACATCCGTGCGTTTGATCTTTTCCGCCTTGGCGGCTCTGGAGGCGGTTGCTGAACTGGTCGTGGTGGCGGTGGAGTGACCGCTACAAAACGTGAATCCTCCGAGGGATCCTGCTGCTGCTATGAGTGGTAACTGAGAGTAAACACCTAGTCGTATTGGGCAAACCTTGCCTGATAACTGTCTGGACCACGATAAGGTGATCCATGATATGATGACCCATCTGAGATCTCGATGGGGTGAGTAGGTGTTCCGGATGGGGGTTCGGCGGGATCGGTATCTTCATCCATGTCCATAGCATGGTCACCGGAGAAGTGGTCTTCTGGTCCCAATGGGTTAAAACCCACTGGTTCTTCAATTAGGTTTGCCGGGTTGAACCGGCTCTGGAAATAGGGTGTTGGGTCATTGAAGGAGTGGTGTGAGTTCGAGCGTTGGAGAGGGATGAAGGAAGGATATGAGTTGTGGGGCTCGTTTTCCGACTGCGGCCAGAATGAGTGAAGGTACGAGGGTGATGAACTTAGCGAGACAGATCGCCTCGCTGGCTCCAAGTAGGTCCTCCAGTCCTCTTGAGGAATGGTGCTCATTGTCACAGACGGTGTTTGCCGGTGGGAAGGTCCGGCCTCGTGGTCGTTTGGGGCATTGATTGGCCCCTTGCCTCTTCCTCCTCTACGAAACCTAGGTGGCATCCTTTTGAACCTGTCAAAACAAATAAAAGAACAACAAAGAAATATAAAGGACAAAATAAAAAAAACACAAATTTGGATTAGTCCTAAGTTCTTTGTCTAGACTCGGAAGTCGAGGAATGTGCAAACTGTGTCATTGAGATTAAACACAAAAGGCTAGTGTTTAATTCACTCAATGTTGGCTCTGATACCAACCTGTCACACCCCGATATTTCCACGTATTACCGGTGGGCCCGGTGGGGAGTATCGTGACGTAGTTGATATCATCATGGACAAATTATCACAGTTTAATGCACAGCGGAAGCAAAAAGATAATAACATAACAAACCGAATTAAAAGTAATATCAAGTGTATTACAATAACGGTTGCAAGGGATCCACAGGCGGATCAAAAGTTAAAAAGATCATTGTTCAACAGATTTATAACATCTAAGCTTGCAAGACTCTTTATTGATGCTAGGAGTAGCCAGCCTATTCCGTTTAGTACCTGCACTTAGCCTTTTTGGAAAATACGTCAGTTTACACTGGTAAAGACAATTAACCGACTCATTTTGAAAATGTTTATGAAAATTGATTTGAATGCACAAGGCACAAAATATCTTTTATAACTTGGGATAATTATTTATATATAAACTTGTAAAAGAATTACATGTTCGTTATACGTTCAGTAGCCCGGGTTGAACATCGGGTTAAAGATTAATTGACACACCACATAATATAATCCCGCAACGAGTTATTCTCGAACAGCGGTTATATCTTTTTATATATGCACCGGCAGGTGTATGCCTACACCACGTGCTTAGGTCGTGGCCATTTCAATGAATGATGCCAAGGATATCCGGGACATGGTCATTAACCCCCAAAGGCTTAAAACAAACATAACAGTTTAAACGGGTCATCTCAATGAATTAACCTACATACGATTAAAAATTAAATGCCCAACCAAGCGGTATTTTATATACCGTACCCTAAGCCCGTATAAGGGAAAATAAGTTAAAAGTATTTACCTGAGCAAGTATATATCACAATCAGCGAGTGCAAGTATCTTTTGCTGGTCTCCTAATCTGGAACGAAGGTTTTAATAACCTATTAGATTCCTAATGGGTCTTAATTAAGTCTAAACTTAGACCGGTTAGTTCTAAAGGAAGATATACGGTTCAAAACGCACGATTAAGCGAAGACCGGATTAGAATGTGGTTTAGACCCGACAAGTTTGTATACTTGTATAATATGGGCAAACTAAACACATTCTGGATTTTGAGATAAGAACGATAAGGTTTGACCCGTTTCGGCTAATTTATGCAAACTAGTTACATAGACCGCACCGAATGCGAAAAATGCGTAATGGGTAACCAAATGAGTCATGAACAGGTTTCCTAAGTTAATATGCCTTAAATATGTTGTGATATCAGTAGGATACCTTCCATTATGCCCAAAATGGATTTAAACTCAAATTATGCCCCGTAGGGGTATTTTGGTTATTTTAAAACTTATAAAAGAGTTTAAATATTAATCTAATTTTCAGGTCTGATATAACAGTAAAAATATTTATTTTTATAAATCATAACAGTAGGGTATTGCATATGTGAAATTTATATTTTATAACCAAACTATGCACCGTAGGGGCATTTTGGTAATTTCACATAAGCTTTAAAGGTCAAATCTAGAAATCTGAGTTTAAAACTTTGTCTTACTGTTTAATTACAAAAATTTACTTAAAACATCAGTAGGTATTAAGTTTTATATGTTAAAAATAGTTTTAACCCATACTATGCGCTTAAAACGCGTAAAAGTCGGTTTTAAGCGATTTTCGGGTTTCAATAGGAAATATGAGTTTTTGATCAGTTTATAAAGTTCAAAATATTTTATTTATCATATAAAATCAGTAGCAAAAAGTTTGGTATCAAAATATTATGTAAAACTCATTTTATTCAAGAAAAGGGCATAACCGACAATTACCGAATTAAAGCAAGAACCCTACGTTATGCTCAGCTTAAAAATAAATAAAAATCTTCAAAAATCCGAAAATATTATATTACATTAGTGGGTAAAAAGTTTGGTGTCAAAATTTGGGTTTAGATAGGCTTTATGCTAATTACGCTGTTTAATTAATAAAAAGCTTCTTAATTACGATATTGAGCATAACTCCTAATCTAGACCTCAAACTGATGTCAAATTTTTAGGACAAGTCTATAAATCAGTAATAAAGGTTTTTGTCCTCTCACATTTTTAAAAATCTTGTTTTAAGGTCAAAAGGGCATAATGGTCAACATTTAGGCATATAACGGAAACATGCACATGAATCGAATAACTAAGGAACCAAGTTGTATAACCTCAGAGGGTTACACTATCCTATAACCTGGTCCTAATAGAGCTCTAAGGTATTTCTAAAATATGCTACATTGGGTCAGAACTGAAAGTCTAAGCAAAGAGCTTAAACTGAAAATTGTCGGTTTGAACATGTTTAGACATGTTCTTACATTAATAACCAAGTTATATGAGTGATAAAACAGGTTCCATGGCTTCTACATTGTTAATTATGTGTTTATTTAAAATTTAGCTTTCTGTTGACTTTTTACAATCAAGTTTGACCCGACAATTGACCTCGTTAGAGTGGGAATCAGAGGGTGCCCTTTTAAGGGTTTATTACCCACATAATTACCAACTTAAAGCTACTTTCAATTCGAGAATTTACTGGACCATTAGTGATTAATCACTAAGTCAAACCTTAATTACGACGGGTTTGAATTTAGGCCATTAAACTAATAAAACTGAAATTAGAGAGGTTAAGGAAGCTTACTGAAGTACTTAGCACGATTTAGAAGCTAATGGAATCTTGTTTGAGGTCCAGAGAGCTCCAGGAAGTCAGTTGGAATGATTTTCAAAGACATGCAAAAATGTTGCCACAAGGTGTTCTTATATAGGGATTTTAATCTTACAAGATCATGCCAAACAAGTCTATGGGATGATTCCTGATCATCAGGTGTCCCTATGTATGAAAACCCGTTGGTTCAGCCCCTGGAATCGAAAAACAGGCTTTGAGAGGCGGTG
Organism: Helianthus tuberosus; assembly: GCA_030545235.1. Taxonomy (NCBI): domain Eukaryota; kingdom Viridiplantae; phylum Streptophyta; class Magnoliopsida; order Asterales; family Asteraceae; genus Helianthus; species Helianthus tuberosus. The sequence goes on from CM060375.1 coordinate 63,110,518, forward strand.
TAACAGGCTGAAACAGGCATCTGCCATGTTTTTGGACGCTGGCAAGTTTTAGGCGGCCCGCGTAAGAAACCTTAGAGGTCTTACGCGGCCGGTATGGGTGCCCCCTTTGGTTACAAAGTTTCAGAATTTGCATGTTTGGTCCCTGGTCCTTCAAATCTTTATTTTAACATGTTTTATTGCACTTTTAACCCTCTAACTTGACTTTTAGGGACTCTAAGTCATAAACCAACTTTGTTAAGTCCCCGGTTATTTATATGATCACCGAAAAGTCTTAAATTTCAACGTTGATGCTTTTAACCCTTTACTTACGAATGTTCGCGTATCTTTCTCATACGATATCGAAACCTTGTGAAATTTTTATCACTCATTCTAGTGAACATAATTAATCGTTACAAAGATTCGGGTTCGTTAAATGGTCACTCAGAGGTATAAATTAAACATGTTGACACATTTAACCCTTGCGGTTTGTAAACTTTCACTTTCTTCCACAAATGGCTTCATACGATTCATAATTCATTCGTTTAAGGGTATAAACATCGTGTAGGGTTGTTGGAAGGTATAATCATCCAATGTTGACACTTTGAATCTCCTTACACACATACTTTCTTTGTTTGTCAACTTTAGTCCCTCATATTCAATCCATTACACGTTTAAAGCTCATGACACGTGTCTTCATTATATTGGTTGTGATTTTACGAGGTGTTACAGTATCTGGGTTCCCCGATTCATTTGTTGCAATGGCCCTAAGTGCGGGGTGTATGCATACACCTGACAGTCACAAAAAATGGTATGTATATTGATCAAAGACTAGTTCTGTACTAGTTCCTGAATTTGACAAGCATGTAAAACTGGTAAATCAAGATACTTGTCCTATGATTATTAAATGTTTTATAAAGAGTAAAATGCACGGATAGTCCCTGTGGTTTGTTGAAATTTCACCTTTAGTCCCCAACTTTTTAGAATTACACTCTTAGTCTTGTGGTTTGACAAGTTGTTACTCGGATAGTCCCTAAAGCAGATGAAGGTTACTCGGATAGTCCCTGTAGTTTGACAAGTTGTTACTCGGACAGTCCTTGTCATTTCACACCCACTTAACCAGAAAAACTAACCTTCATCCGCTTTGGGGACTATCCGAGTAACAACTTGTCAAACCACAGGGACTAAGAGTGTAATTTTGAAAAGTTTGGGACTAAAGGTGAAATTTCACTAAACCACAGGGACTATCCGTGCATTTTACTCTTTTATAAATATGTTTGTTAACTGAATTTCCAGTGAAAACTGACGTATTTTTAAAGATTGACTTTGTTACACCCCGTCCCGCATCGGATTATCGGTCGGAGCGAGATAATTGTCCAAAGCTTATGAGAACTATTATAAGTTTAAATATTCAATCATATCAAAATAAAAATGCCACGTAACATAAAAACTCCAAATAATTCATACGAGATCCAGATCCTTTTGACGTGTAACCAAGAGGAACTTATATGGGATTCTTGTCATTTTGGTAATGCCCTGTTATCTCGACAAATCTGTCCCTCATGCTAAGAGCTGGGGCAGCAACATGCATATCCTAACGACTTGTAACCAATAGGAACTCTTATGGGATTCCTGTCATTTTGGTAATGCCCTATTATCTTGACAAATCAAGTGCGCCACCAATAAGCGCATAAACTATTATTCATCCACTGTCACACCAGATATGCATCAGTAATATCTTATTATAGAAGATATCATTTTCCATGTTCATTAGCTTTGATCTAATCCCTTGGATACTTTCAATGCTCCTATTTTATATGTCAGAACATAGGCAACGATATTTAACTAAATGGGGTTTATGAAGCAAATGGAACTAGAGCACAGACCTACCAAATGTTATATACCATAGTTTTATCACATGATGAAACTGTTGAGCACCTTTTTACTTCACGCATGGCCGCTTCAATCGTTTGGTCCCAGATAAGCGTGTGGTGTAAAGTTCCTCAGATTTTTGCGTTCATGTTTTGTGACTTGCTGGAGATTCTTAATAACCTCGGGGTGAAGGAGAACAATTTTAATGGGGCGAGTAAAGAGGCCCTTGATGGCATCCTTATTATTACTTGCGGGTGCATTTGGAAAGCTAGAAATGGTCTCATTTTTTAAGAAAGACAAAAGCTAGAAATGGTCTCATTTTTTAAGAAAGACAAGTTAACATAGCTGATATCTTTATTGAAGTACGGTCCATAGGATATCTTTGGGTCAAGAGCAGGTCGAAATTGGAAGGCTTGTGTTGGGAAAATTGTTGTAATTTTGTAATTTTGTAATTTTGTAGCGTTATTGTTTGCCACTAGTCTTCAGGTTGGTTTTGTGTTTAATGAAGCTTTCCTTTAAAAAAAAATCCAATTAACGTATATTCTTCAATTAACTTCAGAAGTAGTTAAAAATATTATTATTAGCATGACTTTTTTTTGAAGAATAATATAGAAACATACTTAAAATCTTTTCAAATAACATAAAAGATTATTATTTGATAACATAAAAATATTTTAGATTTTTTTCGCAAAAATTAGTTATAACCAGATTCTTTCTTAGCAACAGTATTATATTTTCGTGTATACAGGTTATATTCTTAATTTTAATCTAATTATTATTGATGTAATTTACTCTAGTTCATATGGGTATTAGTGATACTTTGATTTCATATGAAAAAATAACTAAAAAAGTCAACAAGCTATTTGTTCTATGGAAACCTAACAAATGGTTGGTGATGTTTATACGGACACTATATGCTTTAATCAATAACATATATATGTTAATAGATTTTGCTACGTATTCAAACAAAATTGAAGTCAAAATGAAAATCATGTTAATGCAATAATTTCAAAAGAAATATTTAAAAAAATATCTTTCTTGTGACATTCCTCTTTTTCCTTGCTGAAAATCATGTTAATGCAATAATTTCAAAAGAAATATTTAAGAAAATATATTTCTTGTGACTTTCCTCTTTTTCCTTGCAAAAAATACAAAAAGGTTCAAGTGGTATTTATTATTGAAGCAAATCATTATGAGTGTTCTTTCCTTCTTTGTTTTCTTTATGTGTTTCTCCTCAACCCTCCCCTCACTGCAATTATATATATATAGAGAGAGAGAGAGATGATACTCTAGAGTGAATACTAGTGCAGGGGTGCAGGATTTAAGGGGCGAGAGGGGGCACCCGACCCCAGAACTTTTCGGTCAGTAGTGTTATATATGTAGGTTTCGTATAGAATTTTGTAGGTATATGATGGGTTGGTAAAATTCCATAGCTTAATGGTTTTAATTTCGGTTAATTACACGAAGTTACTTTCTAGAATACATTACTTTGATATGGTTGGTGTTTTGCAGGCATTGACGGGTTTAAGGTGCATTTTGGAGATTTACTGAAACTTTGGGCGGATGCTAGAGAGAACATAATTGGAGAAAATGCAAAAAGAGGCAAAACCGAACTGAACTTTGTGCCAGAAACAGTCCAAACTTCATTTTGGCTTATCCTGAGCTAGAAAATGAGTTTCGGGGCTTATAATATATGCATTTGAGGTAGCTCGACGAGACAAATCAAAATATAACGTTTTGAAGGGCCATAAATTTACGCATTATTTGCTGCACACTGACTGATTAGTAAAAACGGAATTTTTTGAGAGAAAAAATCAATTTTGGAAAGGGGAGTTCAAAAACACTAGAGGGGATCATTCATAAGGATCTAACCCATTCCCAATCATCTCTAACACCACATACCATTCACCTCTAACCTAGAACCCTAATCCATTCCACAACCACCACTTCATCTTCATCCATTCTCCACCATCCAAACCCTAACACCTAACCCTCAATTCTCCTTCAAGACTCAAGATTATGGTTCGGTGCTCGTATTCATCATTCGGTGATCGCGCCTCTTTGACCATGAACAGCTAGTCTCTTCGGTTTCACCCCGGTGTAGATTGTTGTAAGAATTTCTAGGGTTTATACATTTGTATTTTCATTTGATTTTGTGACAAATTGTTTAGTATTTGAAACCTTTGATAATTGTCGTGCATTTGAATTGAATTTGTAAATTGTCGAATGATTATAAAATTTGACTTTAGGAAATGAATTTGTGCACTTATGCCTTATCGTAGGTTAGGATTTACATGTCCGAGGTAACGAAGTGCATTACGGTCTGTTGTCTATGACGTCGATAGCAATTGGCACCTAAGCTTCGTGATAGTAATCCGTTAATCACTATATGCAATTCAATCAAGTTAAAACATGTAGGAACCGTAGGTCTTGCAATAATCGAACCGGGTGTGAAACTATTCTCTAATTACTTGTTTTAATCATTTAGTAATTTAGTTGCAATTTTAGTTAATCACAAGTGTTTTAGATAATACATATTGTCGGGTCACTCGGATTTATTTTCCAACCAAATAAACTTATAAAAAAAATTAGAAATCTTCATAATCACATTGTACATTATTGTAAATAGTCTAACTAGTCGAACAGGTCGTGCGATACTGACCACATGCTCTTCGTGGATTCGATACCCGACTTACCCTAGCTACCTAGGTTTAATTGGGTTTTTGACTGATCGGGACGACACGGTCATGTCAAAATGGCGTCGTTGCCGGGGAGCTAGTGCGCTTAGTATTTCATTGCTTGTTCAATTTTAGTTTAGTTTTTTTTTCTTGTGTATTCGTGATTTTAGTTTGGGTGGTCGAGCTTGTGTGTGCAGGTACATGTTTTGCAGGAATTACTTTTCAATATGAATTGGGTGGATGATTATCCCTGTGAGTGTTGCGGAAGCGGAGAGCATTATTTAGAGGATTGCTCTGTTTTCTACGAAAAAGTTCAAGCTTACAAGGATCGGGAAGACTACCTCAGCGGGTTGTACGGATATGGGAGGACAAATTATGAAGATTTCAATGGTCCATCCTCATATTATCCATACGATAATCCACCACCACCACATTATCAAGAATACTACTATGAACCCGAATTGCCACATTTCTCAAGTTACCGGGAGGAGTATGATGATTATTATAATGAATACCTCAACCAGCATCCGAGGAACATCAAAATTCAATGCATTCCAAGCTTGATGCTCTCATAAATATGCTGGAAGGATATCACGAAGATATCAAAGATATGAAGAATGCGAATGAAGTGAGAGATAAAGTCCATGAAGTATTGGTGATGCAAGTGGGTCAATTAGCGGAGGAAATTGCCCAAATTAAACGCGACCAAGAGGTTTTGGCTAATGGTGCAATGGTGGATCGTGATGTGGTGGAAGAGGTTATGGAACTTCCAGAGCAAGTAATTGAATGTTTGAACCGAGCGGAAGACGTAACACCGCAAGACGGGTCAGAGTCAAAACAAGCTCAAAGTCATATCTCTCCTTCTCCCAAACTTATCACTCCAACCAACAAAGTTGGGGATGCGGGTTCGGGTATAAGGATTCGAAGGGTGGCCTTGCAAGACATTGGACAATTCGTCAAGAAACGAACCCAAAGTAGTTTAATACGCATGCCGCGTAAAATAAAAAGAGAATGGATCCGGCATGCCAACTACCGAGAGTATGTTGGAAACTCGGTAGGCAAATGTGCACTTCGAGCACCATGAGAGGCAAATCAGGGATTGTTGTAGAGTTTGTATTATTTTCGTTTTATTTTATTTTCTTAGTTAAATGAACGTTGTGGGTGTGTTCCCTATATAAGCCTCATGAGACCTACTCGTCCTCCCGAGCTATCAGGTGGTTTAAAAGGGCTTGTTGCATAAGCTAAATGCAGCCGTGATTCCTACGAAAGTGAGTTAGGTTTGTTGTTATTGTAAATTATTTTTCCACATAAATCAAAGTGAATTAACGTATGACTTGGTAATTTTTTCATAAAAATGGTAGAACTAGGTGGCTAATAAATTTTAATGGCTGTGAGAAGCATGCTTCTACACAAAAGTTAAGATTTGTAGGTACATTATGTTCGTGGGACGACCGCTTTCTTGAAGAGAAGAAGAGCACACGAGGAATGAGCTCAAAAATCACGTGCATACGTTTCTTTTTACTTTTGATTTTTAGTTAGCAAATAAGTGGATTGTAAATTGTATTTTATTTTCCGGGGTGAAATTTTGAGGAGGTTAGCCATGTCACATCCCTTGTACGTTTTAAAAACTCTAGTTCCTACACATTGAGGACAATGTTTACCTCAAGTGTGGGGATGGGGGAGTAAAAGCTTTCGATTTTTGACCTGTTCATTTAAACCCTCCACATTGAGGACAATGTTTACCCAAGTGTGGGGATGGGGGGAAAATTTCAAAAATTTTTCAAAATGTCTTTGTTTGAAGCGATCTAAAAAGCACAAGTAACTAAGTTAACGAGGGATGACACAACCCATTTGGTCTTTTGTCATGGTCAATTCAAGTTAATTAGCATGACATGTATTTAGCGGGTGGTTATTTGGGAATAATCCGCCTAAGAAACTAGCACATCATGCATGTCACATACCATACCCTTTATATGTGAGGGTTTGAGCCACTTTTACATCATAGAATTACATATTTGTGTTTTCTTTGTTTGAGTGGACCATTAGTCACGTATTGTAGAATTTGCGACTTTTGATACGTTTAAGACCATAGACCGAATACAAGCATGAGAATGATTAAGGCATTAGGTAAATCTTTTCTGTTTACACCATTTGCTTACCTTCACCCAAATAAATCCCCTAGTCGCCCACTTTGATCCTAAACCTTTCGTTTGATCAACCCGTTTAACCCACAACCGTTAACCCTTTTTCTTTTAAACCCGTGTGATGAAAATTCGATTGTAGGTCTATTTGTTTGTATAGTTGTGCTTTCCATTTTGCGGAAAAAAAATCGAAAAATTCAGAAAAGTTGTGAAAAAGAAGAAAAAAATTGTTGAGAAAAATATAAAAATATGAGTAGTAGTTATTGAATAAAAGGCGAAACTCATTGCCTCTTAGCTTGATGTTTATAGTTAATCATGTTAGATTAGTTGTTTTGTAATAAAAATAGAGTTTTCATCACCTTTGCCACTTAAAAACATCCTATTCCATACCCTTAACCTAGCCCCGTTAAAACCCTTCAAAGCCGTTTTGACTTATGCTTAGTATTCGTGTTCGGTGGTGGAGAATGATTGAATTGCAAGCCTATGTGGGTACGTGTTCTAATCGGTTTTGAGTGATTATTTAGAAAGTGCTAATTCATTGTCTATTTAGCCAAATTTTAAACCGAGTGGAGAGAACATTGTGAGGGATGTGCATGAATTATTAGTTTCAAGGGCGGGTTAATCTTGAATAACCATTATTACATGATTAATCATTTATTGCAAAATAGGTCGAAAATTGTAAAAAGTTTGAACCGGGCATGACAATAGACCTTAACCTTAGTCTCGGGAATGGGGAGTGTGTTTTTCGTTCGACCCACGTGAAAGTGAAAAACAGATTTAATGGAGGGCAAACAAAAGACAAGTGTGGGGATGTGATGGGTTGGTAAAATTCCATAGCATAATGGTTTTAATTTCGGTTAATTACACGAAGTTACTTTCTAGAATACACTACTTTGATATGGTTTGTGTTTTGCAGGCATTGACGGGTTTAAGGTGCATTTTGAAGATTTACTGAAGCTTTGGGCGGATGCTAGAGAGAACATAATTGGAGAAAATGCAAAAAGAGGCAAAACTGAGCTGAACCATGCGCCAGAAACAGCCCAAACTTCATTTTGGCTTATCCTGAGCTAGAAAATGTGTTTCGGGGCTTATAATATATGCATTTGAGGTAGCTCGACGAGACGAATCAAAATATAACGTTTTGAAGGGCCATAAATTTACGCATTATCTGCTGCACACCGACTAATTAGTAAAAACGGGATTTTTTGAGAGAAAAAATCAATTTTGGAAAAGGGAGTTCAAAAACACTAGAGGGGATCATTCCTAAGGATCTAACCCATTCCCAATCATCTCTAACACCACCTACCATTCACCTCTAACCTAGAACCCTAATCCATTCCACAACCACCACTTCATCTTCATCCATTCTCCACCATCCAAACCCTAACCCCTAACCCTCAACTCTCCTTCAAGACTCAAGATTATGGTTCGGTGCTCGTATTCATCCTCCGGTGATTGCGCCACTTTGACCATGAACGGCTAGTCTCTTCGGTTTCACCCCAGTATAGATTGTTGTAAGAATTTCTAGGGTTTATACATTTGTATTTTCATTTGATTTTGTGACAAATTGTTTAGTATTTGAAACCTTTGATAATTGTCGTGCATTTGAATTGAATTTGTAAATTGTCGAATGATTATAAAATTTGACTTTGGGAAATGAATTTGTGCACTTATGCCTTATCGTAGGTTAGGATTTACATGTCCGAGGTAACGAAGTGCATTACGGTCCGTTGTCTATGACGTCGATAGCAATTGGCACCTAAGCTTCGTGATAGTAATCCGTTAATCACTATATGCATTTGAATCAATTTAAAACATGTAGGAACCCTAGGTCTTGCAATAATCGAACCGGGTGTGGAATTTGTGTCACACCCCGACCACGTAAAACAACAAATCGTGGTGGAAACGTCGGGGAGT